>NW_020769374.1:5431402-5538714 GCF_900518735.1 Pseudonaja textilis | reverse complement strand
AGAAGAAGAAGAAGAAGAAGAAGAAGAAGAAGAAGAAGAAGAAGAAGAAGAAGAAGAAGAAGAAGAAGAATTGAATCAAGCAATTTTTATTAAAGATGCAGAGCAGAATTAATTTTTTTACTGAATTATCCAAATTTAATCAAACAAATATCAATTGTTATAGATTTTGTATGCAAATTTCCTTTTTTGTATCTTAAGTAAACTCTCTGTAGCCTAAAGGTACTTTTTAAGAAGTGTAGCATGCCCAAGGATATGTTTTCACACTAATTTGTATCATGTTTTCTAACCAAAAATGACAAACAACGGTGGGAATCCACCTCTTCGCAAGAGTGGTGGAAAACCACTGAGTGTGCAACCAAGAATTTGTGATGAAAATTGTATTTATATGTAAAATAATGTTTGTGCTTGACAAAAAGACAATTAACCTCCTTACCCATTCTATACAGACATTTTTAAAGAAATTTGTCAAATAGTGCCACAGATTCCCAGTCAAGGAAATGATGTATGGTTGGTTGGACATTCTATCTTCTTCTCAGCAGCTTGCCATGGAGGAGACAGATAGATTCATTAGAGCAGATGAGTTCTCAGAAGCAATTCCAACTTGTCTTCCTTTTCTTTTTTACAAACTTTTAAGAATCTGAAACAGAATATAGAAGTTGAAGACAGAGCTTTTAGAGATCTTCAACAAAAAATGGTATATAGGTTTATTAGCAGGATAGAGATTGAATCATGAACCTAGGTACTCTTAGTAGTCTCCAAGTCAGAGGTGTTATTCAACCGGTTTGCACCTATTCGAGCGAATTGGTAGCGGTTATTTGGGGTGGGTCACCAAACCGGTGGTGACCCCTGGCTAGCCACACACCCCAACCCGGTCCCCTGGTCGCTCACTTGCCCCGATCGCTCTCCTAGCTTTCCGTTCCCCACGTCCTCTTTCTCACCGGGTGAAAAGGAAGAAAATCATGGACGCTGCAAGTATCGCTTTCCCTGTGTGAGTTAAAGTGCATGAAATGAGAAGGAGTGCGGGCTGACAGAGGGGTGGGGATGAATCAAGCCTCTGAGTGCTTTTGCAACATAAAAGAAATGCATTTTGAAGCAGGTCCTTTAAAATCTTCTCCAAGGATTTGCCATGGATGCTGCAAGTATCGCTTTCCGCATGTGAGTTAAAGTGCCTGGAGTGAGAAGGAGTGCGGTCTGACAGAGGGGGTGGGAGAATCCACTACGGCCTTGGAAAAATTTAAAGGAGCTGCTTCAAAATGCATGTCTGTTAAGCTACAAAAGTGCTCTGTGTGTGTGTGTGTGTGTGTGTGTGTGTGTGTGTGTGAGAGAGAGAGAGAGAGAGAGAGAAAAGAGGGAGAGAAAGAGAGAAAAAAATAGGAAGAGAGAGAAAACTCTGTGCTATTACTTTTAATTGTTCCATTATTTATCATGTGTTAATATTTTACACTGTCCCTACACCTATAGTGATTTTTCTGCCTTTCTTTTGCCCAGGGCTACCACATATTTTTCAGGGTTTACATGCATTCAATGTCAAGAGTAGTCCAGAGCATAAACATGTGTTTAACAAGAATTGAAAGGGACTTTGGAGGCCTTCTAGTCCAACCCACAGCTCAGGCAAGAAAACCGAGGATGCCAAACTCTGAGTAGAGATCCTGGGAAAGTTGTCAGAATAACAGAAAAACACTTAGAAGGGACCTTGGGGTGAACCCTATACCATTTCAGAGAAATGGCTGTCCAGTTTTTTCTTAAAAACTTCCAGTGATTGAGCACAAGCACAGTCTGGAGACAAGCAGTTCCACTGCTTGGTTAATTGTTCTCACTTTCAGAAAGTTTCTCCTTAGTTTTAGGTTGCTTCTCTCTTTGTTCAGTTTCCATCCATTGCTTCTTGTTTGCCTCCTGGTGCCTTGAAAAATACATTCCTCCCCCTTTCTTTGTGGCAGCCCCTTAAAAGCCTGTTGCCTATCACACTCTTGAGTAAAGCATGTGAGCCATTTCCTCCTTTCAGTGATCCATGAAAGTTCATTTATAGTATGCAGAAAATAAAGCAAAAAAGGTGAACAACATTTTTACAGAACTATAGATAAATTGAGGCTGGGTGACAAGGAATGGCTGGGAGGGGAGGGACCATGTGAGGCACCCCTTGATGTGAGTGACATTGAGTTGGCCATGCCCACCCAGTCACATGACCACCAAGCCACACCCACCTAGTCACATGACCACCAAGCCACACCCACCAAATAAGCCAAGCCAGAAACGGTAGTAAAAAAATTTGAATCCCACCACTGCTCCAAGTGTCTTGCACAATTGAGAACAAGCTGAAGATGTTTTGAAGATGCCTAGTGTGAGATTAGATCTTTTTCTCTCTGTGTGTCTCTCTATTCATGTTCTGAAGAAAACATTTTAAAATTGGTGGAGCAGGAAACAGCCTGATTGTGTGAAAGATAATTCTAATTCACACTAATCTGAGTATGTGTACATGAATGCATATGCACACAAACTCCAAAGCCTTCCTAACACCTGCTCATTTAGCTGGGAACTGAGGATGTTGATTCAGATCCATTAGGAAACATAAAGAAAATTATTGATAATTTGCCACCTGCTTTCTGAGAATCAATATTGTCTTCTGAAACTCCAGGGAGGAGAGAGGGAGAGAGATCACACCTAAGGATCCTTAATGAACTGCAGAACAGTGTCACACTGTGAGCTTTTTGAACACATTGGTGCAACTATTAACAAATAGCATAATCAACCTGAAATTTAATGTCTGTGTTTTGCACTTGGAGAAAATAATGTGTGATAACTGTTTTTCCATCTGTTAGAAATTTAGGATTCTTTTTGTAGCAGTTAGAGTTTTATATATTTAAGTTTGATGGGAAGTGTAATACTGTTTATCTACAAATTCTATATAAATAAGAATGGAGGTATGTATTAAGCACAGATGTTTGTCATGCTTAATGTCTCTTCTACATCCTTGTTTATCCCAGGGATGCAGACTGAAATTAGAAATGATGTGAAGGTTGCTGTATTTCATCCTTGAGATTCTTCTACATTTTTACACAGTTGCATTATTTCATTGGTTTACTGTTGAGTTTGATGGAAAGTCCCATATTATAAGGCATATCCATGTAGCACAGTTTTTCAAAACTCCTTATTATCTCCACCCTTCTCATTGATAGATTATAGTGAATACACTAGATCAGGGATCTCCAAACTCAGGGACCACCACATTCATAATTTTAAATCCTGCGGACCACTAATATGAATCCAGCATGCCACTCACTGAAGCACCTGGACTCCCACTGATGGGATGGAGTCCTTCATGCACTTAGCTTGCTGCCTGTTTCTGCAACCTTAAATACTCAAAGAGTCATTTGGACCCATTTCCCACAGAAAACAAACACCAGAATCTCTCATCTCTATTTCTTTCTCTTTCCCCCCCTCTCTCTTTCTCCCTTTCTCCCTCTTTTTCTCTCTCTCTCTTTCTCCTCTTCTCCCTCTTTGTCTTCTCTCTCTCTCTCTGTATGTATGTGTCTTCTCTCTCTCTCTCTCTGTATGTATGTGTCTTCTATCTCTCTCTCTTTCCCTCTCCCCTTCTCTCTTTATCCCTTTCTCCCTCTTTCTCTCTCTCTCTCTGTGTCTTCTCTCTCTTCACCCTCTCACTCTTTCTCCCTCTTTCTCTCTCTCTCTCTGTCTCTCTGTGTCTTGTCTCCCTCTCTCTCTTCCCCCCTCTCTGTTCCTGGGGGTGGAGGGGAAGGAACCTCTGAACTGGTGCTGGGTGGTGGGAATCTGATGTCCAGAGGCTGACAAGCCATGTGCTGAAGACCAGATGGCCGGCGGGGAGGTGGGACAATCCTGCAGTCACCCTAACAATCCTATGTCATGGCTGCTGCCTCTGGCCTCCTACATCGAGGAGGCCGAGTAGCATTGGGAAGAGCACAGACCTCCTGAACTTCAGGAAGTGACTGCTAGCAATGCCCTCAGGTGAAAATGTTGTGAGGGGGAGGCTCAACCCCCTCCCCTCAGGAGATGCAAAGTACTCAGTGCCCATCTGGCACCTGTCAACACCTCCTTCCTGATGGGCATGTGAGTGCCTCTGGTAAGGAGGAAGAGAAGCACAGTGGGAGGAGGCTTGATGGCTGCCAGAGGGGTGGTGAGCGCTTTGCGGCTCCTGAGAGGAGGGACGTGGTAGATTGCGCCCTCCCCTCACAGGCCAGGAACTGATGCTGTGATCTCCCTCCCTGCACATATCAGTCCATCCACTGGCGGTATCACCCCGGGTGCGCTGCGGACCAAAACTTTCTCACGGACCACCAGTGTTCTACATATCAACAGTTGGCGACCTCTGACCTAGGCAATATAGGAACCTCTCGTTCTTTATTCCACTTGGTTCATACAATATTGTTAACAAATGTTGTAGCTATAAATATTATCATTAGTAGAGAATATTTATCTTTTGAGGTAAGCATAGTGATAGAGCTCCAGATTTGAAAAACTGAATATTCTTTATTAATTGCTAATTGTATTTTCTGAAAAGATATTCTCGGAATTGAAGAACCCCCCCCCCAATAATAAATAGGGTTTTTTTGGGGGGGTATTTTCTATATATAAAGTTACAATGGCATTGAAGAAAGTGATTTGTGATTGTTGTGATTTATGACTGTTGCAGCATCCCCATGGTCACAAGAAGCCAGGAGAGGCAAAGTACCCCTCAAAATGCGTGATGTTGAGTTGGGCATGTTTACCCAGTCACATGACACCCAGCCATGTCTACCCAGCTGGTCATTAGGGCACAGAATCAGTTGTTAAATTATTTGAATCCCACCACTGGTTGGTGCTCCTCTATCCTCCAAAGGACCTCTCTTTCTCCCTCTCTCTCTCCCCCTCCCTCCATCTGTATGTGTGTGTGTGTGTGTGTGTGTGTGTGTGTGTGTGAGAGAGAGAGAGAGAGAGAGAGAGAGAGAGAGAGAGAGAGAGAACGTCTAAAGAACTGCACATTCCTAGCTATCATCTCTTTGTAGAATTAGTTTCACTTTTTTTTTTCCTTCCCTAACTGAAGGAAGGAGAGGAGGAGATAGAAATAACCTTTCACAGAAATAATAAAAGACCCACTGGTGATGTCATTATATTAATTTCTCTTTGATGGTATATTACCTATCAATGCACCCTGAAAAATTAGGGAAAATTGTGAGCAAAGTAGAAGAACGATTAATTCTGAAAGTAGTGGCAAAGGGAAACATCAGATTAACAATTTGGGGTAATGCAGACCTCCTGGGAGAAATTTAGAAAAGGAAATGTGCAGCAGTCAGCACCATACATCCATACTGAATATTTATATTAACATTGTGTGCATTGGGAAATGTGCTTGAAAACATCAGAGAAATTGATGAACATATCAACTAATAATTGGGTACATCTGATTGAGAAGCCAAGCTGTACTTTTTTTTAAAAAGGTAGGGGGTACATTTTAATGATGTTGCACACATACTTTAAAAAACACTAAACTACATAAAATGCTGAATGCATGGTTTAAATGCTGAAGTAAAATATGAATTTCTTGGGAAAAGAATTACATCAGAGAGAATGGAACAAAGTTATGTAATTTATGGATGTTTATTTCATTGCTAAAAGAAATCCATCACCCGCTTCTTTTACTGTAAAATACCATAATCTGCAGAAATGGCTTCCGCTGCAGCACAGATGGCAGAAAAGTTTGCAAAAATGAGTGGGCCTTTGGCAAAGTTGCATAAAAATGTATTTATGAAAGTTGAGTAAAAACATACATTGGAGCTAAATCATATTTTAATAAAAAGGATATTATGGATGATGTTTAAAATATTCTGAATTTGAGAAAATATTTATTACGGACAGAATTATAGAGATACAAACATTTAACTGCAGAAATAGATTATGGACCAATACATACAACATGCATATAATAGTAAATATTTATTTTCAAGGTCTCTTATACATAAGTCTTGATGTAGAATATACTAAAGAACATTTGAACATGTTTATTTTATTTTTTATTTTTATTTTATTTGGTTTGTCAATTGCTCACAAGATAATAGGTATAAGTAAAAACGTAGTTATGAATACATGGATACATATAAGAAAAATAAAAGAAACAATAGGACAGGGATGGTAGGCATGTTGGTGCACTTATGCACGCCCCCTACAGACCTCTTAGGAAAGGGGTGAGGTCAATAGTAGAAAGTTTAAGGTTAAGGTTTTGGGGGTTTGCGGAAGAAACCACAGAGTCAGGTACAGTATTCCAGACACTGACCACTCTGTTGCTGAAGTCGTATTTCTTGCAATCAAGTTTGGTGCGGTTAACTTTGAGTTTGTATCTATTGGTTGAAGCTGAAGTATTCATTGACAGGTAGGACATTGCAATGTATGATTTTATATACCATACTTAGATCGGACCAAAGATGGCATAATTCAAGGTTTTCTAGGTCTAGAATTTCAAGTCTGGTGGCATAAGGTATTCGGCAATGAGAAGAGGAGTGGAGAACTCTTCTTGTGAAATATTTCTGGACTTTCTCAACTGTTTTAATATCAGATACATAATGTGGGTTCCAGACTGATGAGCTGTATTCAAGTATTGGTTTAGCAAATGTTTTGTATGCTCTAGTTAGTAGTGTAATATTACCAGAGAAAAAGCTACATAAGATTAGGTTAACAACTCTTAATGCCTTTTTGGCTATGTAGTTACAGTGGGCTCTAGCACTTAGATCATTAGACATGACTACTCCAAGGTCCTTGACAGAGTTTGGATCATCAACAAGGTCTTGACTATTCATCCTGTATTTTATTTTCTGATTTTTTTTTGCCAATATGTAAAACAGAGCATTTGTTTGTTGAGATTTGAAGTTGCCATTTATTTGACCATTCTGATACATAGTCAAGGTTTTTTTGAAGGATGGCAGTATTGTCTGTGGTGTTGAATAGCTTTACATTGTCAGCGAAGAGGGTGCAGTTGCTCTTAATATAATACAGAGGTCGTTTATGTAGAGTATGAAGAGAGTTGGTTCTAGAACACTGCCTTGAGTGACACCACTGTTGACAGGTACACGCTTAGAGGTTCGGCTATGGCAGTGGAAGCTTTTTAAAGAAGTAGGCACATATTCCGTCTGGTCCAATAGATAGAAATGGTTTTAGATTGCATAGTGCTTTTTCAACATTGTCTTCTGTAAAAATCAATATTTATTATATCATTGTAGTTGTCTGTGGTTCGACTAGGAAATACTGGGCATGATCCATTGCTGTTTACAAATACTAAGCCAAAGAATGTGTTAAAGAGGTTGGCTTTAATGGTGTCATTGTTTCAGTCCATTAGGTCCTTTCAGGGGTGGGATGGACCTTGAGTCTTTTAGTTTTTATGGGTAATCTGTTTTTTCTGGTTTGGGGAGTTGTTACATATAGTTTGATTACTCTTTTGACTTCAAGTAAAAATATGTTTTAATGGTCTTCAACAGTATTGCATCCAGTGAATAGATTTTGCCAATTAAGGGATGAGAGATCGTTGTTTATAAGATCATAGTTGCCTTTTTTGAAGTTATAATTGGGGATTACATTGTTGTGGTGATTTTTGTGTGGGCGTATGTTGAGACAAAAGTCAATCATGTTGTGGTCACTGTTGGAAAAGGGTTCTACAGTTTGTATTCCATAAATTGAATTCAAACTATTATAGAAGATGAGATCGAGGCAGTTGTTAAGTCTAGTATTGTTGGTTACTAGTTGTTCCAGTCCCAGATTTGATACAGCATTGTAGAAGGTTGCATGTATGGGTTCAGTGTAACATTCGTTTAGGGTCCAGTTAATATAAGGTAGATTGAAGTCACCAAGAAAGATAAAAGTATGTGGGCAGAATGCTGCCCATGTTAGTAGTGAATTTAGCTTGTTTACATGTTTGATGTCATAATCAGGTGCTCTGTAACATAGTAAGAATCGAAATGTGATATTTATGGACAGTTCATGGACAATGGTCTCAGGAAGAGCAAGCTCCTGGGTAACTTGGGTGTTTTTTAAATGTAAGGATTTTTTTATAGAAGATAGCAACACCACCTCATCCACGGATTTCACGATCTGATCGGTAAACATGATAGTCTCTTATTGAGGTAATGGAGTCAGGGAGAGATCTGTTGAGCCATGTTTCAGAGGCAAATATGATGTGAAAAATATGATTTTGCCGTATTTAGTAAGAGGAGAAATTCAGGTATTTTATTCACAAGGTTTTTTGCATTGAGTTTTTTGCTTGCATTTAAGGTCATTTGTAGTTTGAATTGAGGTAGTTACGGGCATGCATGCCTAGTCTTGGGTGATGGTGGATTGGTTGAAGTAGGGTTGGATGCTGGATTGTGGGTTGTGTGACTTTCTTTTGATGCAGTCTGCATGGTAGTCAATGTACAGATCCTTCTCTCCATTGTCTAGACTTTTTTAGTTCTGTGCAGAGTTTGTGGAAGCGGGCACGTTGCTGTATGGTTAGGTCAGGGCGAAAACAAAGGTTCTTTTGGTTGGTTTTCCTTTTGGCGAGTGAATTAATAGTATAAATGATTTTACATTTGCTTGATTCATTTTTGCAAATGACCCTGCAGAAGCATGGGGCCACAGAGCTGTCTCTGTTTTTGAACTCTGGACCAATGCAGGAAATGTCAAGTATTTCATCAGGGGAGATGGTTGATGCTTGGTAGTTACTGATGATGTTGTGGACAATTGTGATGTCATCATTGTTATTGATGTTCTCTAGACCGAATAAGATGGTGTTTGGACATTTCCATTCATGCTCAGCAGCTTCTCTGATGAGGGTTGGGATATCATTATTTATATACCTTGACACATGCTCCTGAATAAAATCAATAGCTATTTATCCCAGAGAATTTTTCCAGAATGCTTCTTTTAAAATAATTTTTCAAAATCCTTTTTTTAACAGACCAGAATTCTGGGAGTTTTAAAAAATAATCTTCTCTTCTTGTAAGAAATATTGTTCTTACTTCAATCTACAGTTAATGAGTAAAGTCTTGTCCTTCTTTTCTGCAGAAGAATTTACATTTCTTCGTAACATGACAGCTTTCACTGATAACAAAGCTAAATTTAACCTCTCCAACAATTGCTATACTGTGTTACAGTTCTCCAGTTTCATGGCTTATTTTTAAAACATAGCGTGCTTTCTTTTTCACTTTGCAAGTGTTCATGCTTGATTGCCCTTCCAATGGGAATTTTTCTAAAATATTTGAGGAAAATTCCTTAAGCTATTTTGGAGCTAGGACAGGAAGAATACAAAGAGATACCCAATGTAATAAAAGCCTACAGCTTGGATTTTCTTTTAAAGACAGATCAGTTAAAGACAACCAAACTTTGAATATCCCAAACTCATCTTGGGTTACCCTGCAAACCTTGTAAAAGAGGATCTAACCCTATTTTTTTTTCCTTTTCTTTACAAAAATATTTTGACCAAAAAAAAGGAGAAGAATCTCAGTGATTTTTTCCTTCCAAGTGAGGTTGAGAGGATGATAGAAATGGTCAAGAGTTTGTGGACTTTGATTTCTATGTTTATTTGCAGTTTTCATGAAATAGATGTATTGTCTTGTTTAGTTTTTTTGGAAAACAATTCATGTTATTCAGACATAAGAGCCTGTCTCATTTCAAATTATCTGAAGTAGACTAAAAATTCTGCTAAACATGGGTAGTAATGAAATCATGAATTGGATTTCTCAAGAGTAAATCATAATTTTGGGATTATTCTGACGAAAATCCATCATTGGCAAAGTAACTCTTCAAAGTCTGACTTTCAAAATCAGTACGTGTCCACTGACATTTTAACTTTCTTTCTTCCTTTTTGAAGAAATCAACTCAAGAAATAAATGTTCTAATTGGAAGAAAAACAGATATATAAACACATTTTTAGATATCTATTAAATAACTGCTGAATTGTTATACTACTCTTGGTTCCTTTATGAAAACTCAGGGGATTACTGTGGGTTTCTAAAAAGCCTTCCTCTGCAAAATTCAAGGAACATTTGCATTTTTACCTTGTACACATTAATTATAATTTCTTTTTTAATATAAATGTTATTCCCAATTTTATACCTTTGTGTTTTATCCCTTGTTTCTTCACAGAAAGGGGATGACAATGCTCCGATTTCCATTAAAAGAGAGGGAGAGAAAACCCCCTCACAATGAATACATAAATTTTATGACATTCATTCACATCAAAAAGATTGAGTGGTATCAACTGAGAAATAAAACAGGGAGGCATCTTTGGCTGTGAAAGTAAAATTACTTGAATTTATTTTCTATTGTTTTTTTTAACTTCTGGTTGAGATTAGTTTGGTTATGATTTTAAATATCTATTAAAAAAAGTATCTAGTTTTTGAAGTTATGACTAGCTGTTGCAGGACATGAAAGTCAACAGGCTTTGAGCTTGCACATAGCCTTGGGCTCAGTATATAGAAGCAGGGGACTTTATTTTTCAGCAATAGTTATACAGAAGTAATGTATCAACTTTTTTTGCATTAGCAAACTCTACCAATTAACTAGGTAATGTGTGAAAAAAAGATTGCCTCCAATCTGCCTCCAATCTCCCACCATTCATATCATAAGACTTTGACTTCTATGAATAAGAATGGAGGAAGTTTGTTCCTTTATTATTATTATTATTTTATTTTCTTTGAATGATGCATAATTTAGTTTCTCAAAGTGTTTCAGTATATAAATTTATGTACTCCATTGTGCATAAAACATGCAAGAGAGCACTCTGAGTAAAGGGTTTTGTATACAAGAAGCTGAGCATCAATGCCAGTTTGGAAGCTGCAGTCAGTAGAGAAAGGTAGAAAAGATCTAAATCATTTCTTCTCGTGCATTTTTATGTCAAAAATTATGTTGCACTGTTTTTCATCTATTCACTCTTTCATTTTATACCTCCCTTGCTAAGGAATGATGACTTCCCATAGACAATATAGAGACTATGAATGAATATTGATGTAAAAATAGACACCTCATTCTTTTATAACCCAAATTTAACAACCTGTTTGGGAGTTTATTTTAAGTAAGTCTGCATCATTAAAATGCTGAGGAAAAAATGAAACACAATTCTACAGTAGATATGAAACTGTGAAGACACTGCTATTGTCCACACCAATTCCATCTCTGGTCATGTTGGCTCTTAAGAGGAGAGGATTTCAGTTTATTTAATACAAAATGGAGCTGCCAGCTTTAGAAAGTGGCTGAAGTCAGAAAGAAGTTGTTCTGAACATTCAGTTTAGATTCCAAATTCATTTGTCTCATTCAGTCAAAATGAGAGTATTGTGTACGTAGCTCTAGGTCTATACAAAACAGAAGTCCACAATGCAAGCACATCTTTATCCAATTTCTATAGAATATTTACAATATTATATAAGAAAATATTTTAAGAACAGTTACCATGCCCAATGCCCATCCAATGACATAGTGGATACTCCAGTAAAACAGCCATATATATTATAATTAGGTAACAAGAGAACCATAATCATGTCTTCATTCAAATCTGGCTGATTAAAATTAAATATCTTAATTAATTATTAAGGCTTCCTCCCATAGAGACAGGAAAGCAAAATGTGAAACTCTTATTGATTGGGGCTGGCTATGCACTTTTGTGTTTTAGTAGGATTTAATTCATTTCTAGTGAAGCTTAATTTGAAACTTTAGGACTATGGAAGCATGATGCATTTTGTACAAAGTTATATTCCCAAATGACAGTTTCACCAAATGTTCTATTTTCACCCTATCGTAATCATAGAATTAATCCATTATTTGTAATCACTTACGTGTAAGCCCTAGAAATGTGCCATTTAAGAAGTCCAATCATGATTGTAATAGCCCAGGATCCTATGTCCACCTTGCATTTCATCCAGTGTGGAATGCCATGGTGACAAAGCACACTAGATTGTCAAATAGGCGTTCCAAAAGTGCCATCTAGGCAAAATCTTATTGAGGAGAATCTCACATTTCTGCTATAAACTGGTTTTAAACTTTTTCTTTTAAATCCCTACTTGTCTCATCAAAATATCCAACCTTTCCTTAATTTGGATTTCTTCTGCAAAAAAAGAAAAAAGAAAAAGAAAAACCCTCCTAGTTTGTAAGAAATGGGATATTGAACAAAGATGCTGTCAAGCGTTTTAGCAGCTTTTTCATAATGACCATATTTGATGAAATCATGATTAAAATAATTTCTCATGCCAAGTGCTTCTAACTTTTGAAGCATTAAATTGTCCTCTTGATCAGTAACAGTCTGATTTTACAGCTTGAGCATTTCAAAATGAGTCTTTCTACTTTCTGCAGTGTGGACTTTGCTACATAAAATTAACGCCCTATTAATCATACCTTGTATGAGAGCAAAGAATTAGTGATAATCAACAGGTAAAACTTACTCCAAATAGACAGTAGCATAAAGAATCACTACATAATTGTAGCTATTGCTGATACTTACTTCTACGAGCTTCTCATCTGTCTCCTTAGCAAACATTTAATTCTATGTGATCAAAATCCCACCAAGGTGAATTTGATTTTCTTTCTCTCTCATCGACCTCTTCAATTTGCACTCAATATATGTGAGGCTAAAAATACCTAGATAGTATATAACTATGAAAAGCCTAAATCTAATGCATTCACACTTTCTTTTGACTATTTCGCATAATCCAAGTCTGAGATGGACAGCTCCACTAATACTTGAGCAAATATTTATGAAAAGACATACTCCTTTCTAACTTTCCTCCCAAGTGACAGAAGAGTACTTGAAACTTGAATTAAGGCCACAGCTATTAAGTTTTCATGCAATCTATTCATGGGTGGGATTCAAATTTTTTAATAACCAGTTCTGTGGACGTGGCTTAGTTGGTGGGCATGGCTTGGTGGTCATGTTATTGGCTGGGCATGGCCACCTCAATATCATTCACATTGAGGCACACATCTCCTCGCCTGGCCGCTCATGACTGTGGGGATGCTGCAACAGATGTAAGTGTGAAAAATGGTCCTAAGTCACTTTTTTCAGTGCCATTGTAACTTTGAATGGTCACTCCACACAAGCAAAGTAAGGAGGGGGAAAAAACTTCAGAGAAGTTCCTGAGTCTAGTCCTGCCAAGAATGTAATAAGGCTTAACGGAGAGGCAGTTTCTGTAAGCAACACCAGAATGTTCCTGCCTTCCTTGCAGGATTAGGCCAGTAATTTCTTCTAACAACTGGTTCTCCGAACTGCTTAGAATGTTAACAACTGGTTCTAGTGAATAGGTGCAAACTGGTAGAATCCCACCTCTGAATCTATTGTACTTGATCAGATTCTTTATGTGCTGGGCAGCCTTGAAAATATACAGCTTCTTTCTCTTCCAGAAACACTCTCATTCTGCTGCACAGTTACTCATTATTGTTAAAGGAAAATAAGTAAACTGCATCTTGTCATTGAGGTTTAACTGCCATATTATCTGCCCAAAAGCAATGTAAACAAGCCGACATCATTTGAATAGAGTGCTACAATAAAGGATCAAAATCCAAAGAGAAACTTAACAGTTTTCATAGACACAGAGTCCAGGTTTTATTGTGGAATCCAACTCACCTTCCAGAGTTTTGAAAAATTAGATGATTGTCACTGTATCCATCTAAAAGGAAGCAGAGTGATGGATAAGTTCCTTCTAGGCATACTGAACATTCATTTTAATAGTGAAGAAGTTCTTGATTATTCATTCCATTGTGGTCCTCAGGGAATCAGCAAAGGAGGGGCAAATGACAAAAATGTGTGAGAGTGTCATCATGCAACTGTCCAGATTTATGTACTGGTATCCGATCTCACTTACAGTAGTAGCTGCATGATGATGTTATTATTTGGATGTCATAATTTGAAGCAAACACCACAATAGCGATAGCACTTAGACTTGTATACCTCTATTACCTATTGCTCCCAACAATTTGGGTCCTCCTTTTACTCACCTCGGAAGGATGGAAGGCTGAGTCAACCTTGAGCCTGGTGAGGCCTGAACTGCCAAACTGCAGGCAGCTGGCAGTCAGTAGAAGTAGCTTGCAGTAATGCACTCTAACCACTGCACCACCGAGGCAGTTTCAGATTCCCCAACAAATCTTTGTTGCTCAAAATATTCATTTGGGAAAAAAAAATACCAAAATATATGGAAGATACTAGGTTAGAAAAGTATGGAATTGAGAATTCTTGTTCTTCAGGAACAGAGTAATAGCAACATATTTGCATTTCACCAAAGGTTTGCTGTATCCAAATGGGAGCTTTTTTCTTCTTTTAAATAGGATCCCACTGGCTCATATCCTTTAATTACATCTTCTACAAATAAAATTAATAAATTCCAGATTTTTTGTATTTTTTTTAATCCAACTAATGACTCAGTGCTGAAACAGTTTTTCTATACGGTCAAACAATCTGTGAAAAAATGGGATGCTATGCTGGTAAATTATAATACTTACTTCTGAAATTATTTAAAAGATGTTTTTGTCAAACCAAATGTGCTCCTGTGCTTTCCTTGGCAATAATTCAAAAGTGAATACTGCTTACCATTTCATAGAGCTTTTTAGCACTCTCTGGGCAGTTTACAATGTAAGCATTATTTGCATATTGCTCCCAACAATATGGGTTCTCATTTTACTGACCTTGGAAGAATGGAGGGCTGATTCCATCTTGACTCATACAAAAGTTAAACGGATATTATCAACCAGAAAAATAAATTCAGTGTGTGATAGAGAAATATTAATGAACATTTAATTTATTTAAGAATTATTAATTATATTACTTTGCTTAGAAAATGATAACTTTCCTTAGGAATGGAGACAAAATTGATGCATTGGATTTTATATGGATATCAGCTTGAAAATGTCTGTAAAATATACGCATATGCTAATATCTCCATTTTTATTTTCTTCTGATTTTATTGTGTTTGGTAGCTATCTCTATAATATATTCAAGAAGGAAAATTGAAATATATGTGTGATGATAGCTAGCTAACAAGACAGAGAGACGAGCACTCAGACAAATAGCTTTTTAAAAGGGCATTCCAAATTTACTTCAAATTCATTCAGTGTTTGCAATGAGTCCCCCAAACCAATGACAGTTTCTTCCCATCTTCACCAGCATCCAAAACTTTAGCTAAGATGGATATCAGATATGAATTGCAGTAAACATCCCATAAACCTAGACATCAGTTCACCAGCTCAATAATAGGAACATTTTCCTCCAGGAATCAATCCTTCCAATTTAACTGACACCCACACTAGATCTTTTGCAGAGCTGAAGTGCAGTCATTCCACATTATGCTCAAATATGAAGCAAATCTACAGCAAAAGAAATGAAGTCTAAATAAAAGAAACAAGAAGAAATAAAGGAACCAAATAAAGACTCATAACTGGTGGAAACATTTCCATGAAAGGTTCCTAATATAGCATTATCTGAGGCAGCTACTGTCTGACAATGATTCACCCCCACCCCCTATTTTTGTATGCATATATATATATGTTTGGATATATGTATTTGTGTTTGTGTAAATATATGTATCCATCATAAGTATGGATGCTTGGCAACTTTGAAGCTGTTGAATAGATTAGAATCTGGCTGCCAGCTGCAGTGCAAATGTAGTGTGAAAGAATCTGTTAATATTAGAAAGCTTTGCAATGTGAATGACATCATTGCCCGAGGATAGAAAGACAGGGAAAAGGGATTATTCATATGAGCTATATTATAAGCTCTTAAGATCTGGTTACTTTTATAAATCCATCATGCATATCCAGTTTTTGGACCTCCTTAATAATATTATTAAATTGCTCATTGGCAATGGCTCTAATGCTCAACCCTTTTACTTGTGCTGAGTAATAAGGATTTCTCTGACATTTTGACAGTTGAGGCATATATTACCTTTGATCTTTTCCTTCCTTTTAAGTTACTGTCTTTCTATCTTTAATGATCCTTCTACTCTCAACTATGGGTATGGGTCTATTTATTATTCAGGATTACAGACTTAAGTTGTCATGACTAAGGTGTTCAAATAGAATTTCCTTTGCATTTCAACACTATCCAAGAATTCAGAGTATAAATATATTAGGTCTTGTCATCCCTTCTTTAGAACAAAGACATGGGGATGGCTACCTAAAGGGAACAGAAGAAGAGTAGGGATTTGATGTGAGAATATCAACCACAGACTTCTGCTAACTCATGGATGGATTGCTGATTCAAGGATAAGTGGAGTACATGTCAACTCAGCAGTGAAGAAAAAATGGAGTAAATGAGGGTAATGGAGTACCCACAATTCTGGGAGGCAAGTTGTTCCATTGATTAATCATTTTCACTATAAGTTATAACGGTTATAACTATGTTATAATTGTTATAACATTATATTATGTTTTTTGTTTGCTTTTTTTCCTTTTTTTCTGTTCTATTTTTGCACATTTTAAATGTGTTGCTTTTGAAAAAAAAATTAAAACCAAATCACACCACACCACTTTCAATTCCTTATAGCTGTATACTTTTCTTCTGAACCTGATAATTTCAAATTTGAAATGGACAGCATGCAAATCTGTGTAAATTTTCAGTGAGCATTTGAGATAATAGTTTATTATTCTCTTGTCTGTTTTTAGCTTTAGATTTTGCACTCCAATTGTTCACTAAATGAACTCATTTTTAATCAAAACTTTATCATTAATTATCACCCATCCAATCAATATTCATTCTTAATGCTCTAGGGAAAAAAATTCCCCTGAGTGATCACCACTAAGAAAACAGGAAATTTATTTTCATCAGAGCTCTATGCATCATTAAAAGATAGTTTGTCTTATTACAGCCTGTTATTAATGTTCAGAATCCATTTAATTTCACTTTTAACTGACTGTGGCAATTAGATAATTGATTTAATCTGCAAGCTTTGGTGAATTGCACTGCTCTGAATTAGTGTCAATATAGAATGTGTTACTAACATGCAAACTAAATTTATGAATACCCTGAAAGAAATGATTAATTCAGGTCCTCTCAGGTCTGAGACTCACCCATATAATTCTCCTGGAAGACTATCATAAGATGATTTTTTTTAAGTAAAAAGAAAAGAAAACAGCACTTTTTCAGATATTATTGGGGCTGGGTAAAATTTGTTATAAGATAATAATAATAATAATACTAATACTAATAATAATAATAATAATAACAACAACAACAACAATAACAATAATATCACATGTTATCCCAATTGTAATTGGAGCCCTTGGAGCCATACCTAAAGGGCTGCCTTGCTATTTGGAAATCCTGAATTTATTAGACTTGAATACCCTGATTCTACAAAAACCCACCCTACTTGGAACAGCTTCTATCCTCTAGCACTACCTGAACAATTCCTAGGTCCTTGGTTAGGACTTGAGCTGTTGAGATACCAACCAGCCCCAAAGGCTGTGAATCTCACTAAAGATATAACAATAATATCATGAAATCCGTATTGTTTTTTGTTGACTATGGAGACAAGGGTGGGCTTTTGCTGGCAAAAGTATAAAGTTAGTTTGTATTTTATATGATTTTTTTTTATGACAACACAATTCAGGAATAAAGATTCTGGATAGTTTCATATCATTAAAAACATAAAATTAGAGAAGTAATAACAAAATACAGAGTTAGTAAAAATAGAGTTTAATAGAGTAAAAATAGAGTTTAATAGACTTGAATACAGCATAACTGCGTTTTTGGTGAAGGATATGTCCCTGCTGACCCTGTCTATCGATTTTTCAGAAATTGCTTAAAATCTGGTTTTCTTCCCAAGCCTTGGAATAGGTTGGTTTAGCTATTTTCTTGGGATGTTTCTGTTATAAGTTCTGATCAATCATCTTTTCCTTTATATATGCTCTTTTTAAACTTTACTTGGCTCTTGATGAACATTTCTTTTCTTTTATGTACACTGAGAACATTTGCACCAAGACAAATCCCTTGTGTGTCCAATCACACTTGGCTAATAAAGAATTCTATTCTATTGTAAGCCATTGAAATTCCAATGAAATTGAAATATTAAAAAGTTAACTTAAATTAAAGCTGAAGCACAGTATATTCCAATTCTAAAATCATTTCACAATGGGTTATTCCGGTGCTTTGGTTTAGTGTTCAGAGGGAAAAAATCTCTGAGTTTGCAAAGTCTTATGGAAGACCAATGGAATTAGAGACATCCAGAATCCCGCTGTTCAAAAGATAGATGCGGTTACTGAGAAGACAAATGTCCTAGTTCCCATTACATGACAATTTTATAGAAGAGACCTGGGCAAAGGGCCACAATGCTGAATATTGGAAAATGGGGAAAGACAAATGGAACTAGGCACTTCTGCAAATAACCCAACATTTTTATAGCCAACACCTTGAATTGTACCTCAAAAGTTGCAGTGCAGCTCACAAAACAATAGCATTACATAAGCATAACTTACTTGTGCACTGTATTCTGCATCTCCTGCATCTTTCAAATAATTCTTTAAGTCAATCTCACTTGCATCACATCACAATAATCCAAATGGGAGGTGATCAAAGCTTGGGTAACCATGAACTGAGCTTCTTGATACAGGAATACAATAGTTATATTGAAAATGAAAGATGATATATTTATAAACATTCTTGATGACCACATAACTAAGTGGAAGAACTTCATATTTCATCCATGACAATTCCTTTCTTTATAATTAATTTCTAAAGTATATTCATTTGAGACTGAGTGAGAAGAATAAGGGGAAAATGCAAGAGGTTTCTGCATTGTTCTACCAATGACCCAAACCAATACTACTTTCCTTTAAATATCATCATTGGAAAACCTGTTTATTGATGCCAGAAGATGATTTGGAATTTGAGTAGGCCTTTTTTTACGGTTGTCCACAAAACTAGGGAGGTCAAGCAATAAAATGTGCCTGTGCATCAGGATATTGTAAAACAACCTCCACTCCATATGTACTTGTGTACAATGTCACAACACAAGAATAAAATAACAGAGGTTGCATTTTAGATGCCTATACTGCAATTTCAGTGTCTTTGTAGCTAGTTGAAGATATCTTTAGCATCCAGTTATTGTGAAACCATGTGGTAGAATTATATTTTCTAGAGAGATTCTCTCCCCCCCCCTCCTTCTTATCTATAAATTTGGATTTAAATTCTGTCGTCCTACTTTTATCAACATATTTTTTCATCCTCCTCATAATATATTAGCTCAACAGAATAGACCAAACTCAAAAAACAATGCCTTATAATTCAGGCTATTTTATTAATACTTGTAGTAAAAGAATCTTGAAATTCTGAATGCTTCCCTGGCCCTTATTTTATCTTCATGTGAGCTAGAAAGATAAAAAATAAATCTGACTAGTGAACATGGCAGTACCTGGAGACAGAAGAATGAAAGAAAAATAACTGAAGAAGATAACAAAATGCAAAATACAAAGTTAAATAAAAGTAGACTGTTGTGGCAAAAGAAAGCAAAGGTAATATCAATAATAATAAGCACAACTGGAGCACCACTGAAACCATCCAAATTGACAAAATCACCGTCCATCAATTACAAACGGTAGCTTTTCTTGAAACAGTTTATAAAACAATACTTTTAATATTATCAAATAATATCTTCCTATCCTTGGGAAGGATTCAATAGGTGAATTAAAATGCCAAACCCTATTTAAACATCTGGCTGACTGTATGACCAAAAGTAAACTGATTATCAACAATGACATAGCACAGTAGCCAAAATGATTCACTGAAACATCTTTAAAAATTATTTTGGGTCAGTAATGAAAAAATGGTGGGATAATACACTGTAGTTGAAAAAAAAAAACAGTAGAAAATAAGCAGGCTAAAATATTGTGGAAATTCCTGAAAGAAATTGATAAAAGACTTGGTGCATATATAACACATCAGACTGAACTGTGGTTGAAAAGAAGAAAATGTGGGTAATTGATGTGGTAATTCTAGATAATGGAAGAAACCTTTAACTTCTATACTGCCAATTACTCACTATGCAGCAAAAATAATATTCAGAATGTATTGGACTTTTTAATGTTTGTATAGAAAAGGACTGTCAAACAAACCTCATTTGTTACAGATGTAATAAGGATAATTCTTCTTTAAAACGTATGTTTTACAACATTCTATACTTACTGGGTTTGGAGAGAATAGCAATAGCACTTAGACTTATATTACTGCTTTATAGTGCTTTACAGCCTTCTCTAAATGGTTTACAGAGTCAGTATATTGCCCCCAACAATTTGGGCCCTCATTTTACCCACCTTGGAAGGATAGAAGGCTGAGTCAACCTTGAGCGTGGTGGGATTTGATCTGCCAAATTGCAGGCACTGGCTGCAGCAGAAATAGTTTGCAATACTGCACTCTAACCACTGCACCACCAAGACTCCTGTACTGGATTATATAAATATGATTGTGTGACTAAAGACAATGTTTTCAGAGGATCATATTCTCTTCAATTACATATCTATTACAAGGAATTTTGTAAGCAGACAATATCAATGGATTCTGAGTGCTCTTTCTGTGACCAAAAGACTGATTGCACTTTTGGAAAAGTAAAGGGAGGACTTCATTTATTCAATGAATTGAAGATCTCATTACACTCGCCAGCTATGGACTGCCTACAGACATAGACTTTGTACGGACAAATATAATGAAATATTACAAAATATAGCAGGTTAAAAATATAGTTATATAAATGTATTAGAGACATATATGTCGTTAAATAATTCCATTAGATAACTGAGAATTGACATTATTTACTGTATAATGAATAACAGAATAAGGGAGTTGGAAAGGACCTTGGAGGTTGTTTAGCAGGAAATCTTATACCATTGTCTATTTTTTTCCCCCTAAAACCCTTCAGTGTTGAAGTACCCATAATTTCTGGAGGCAAGTTGTTCCACTGATTAATTGTTTTAACTGTCAGGGAATTTCTCCTTAGTTCTAGGTCATTTTTCTCCTTGATTAGTTTCCATCCATTGCTTATCCTGCCCTCAGGTGCTTTGGAGAATAGGTTCACCTCAGCGGTGGGATTCAAACATTTTTACTATTGGTTCTGTGGGCGTGGCTTGGTGGGCATGGTATGGTGTGGCTTGGTGGGCATGGCAGAGGAAGGATACTGCAAAATCCCTACATTCCCTCCCCACCCCTCTAACCTGCTTTCTAGCTCCGTTCTCCTGTGCAGGGCAACCAAAGAAGACCCAGCCAATCAGCTGGGACTAGGGAGGCAGAGAATACATGGAGGCGGGGCCAATCAGAGGTGGTATTTGCCAGTTCTCCAAACTATTCAAAATTTCCACTACCGGTTCACCAGAACTGGTCAGAACCTGTTGAATACCACTTCTGATTCACCTCCTTCTTCTTTGTGGTAGACCCTGAAATATTGGAGCACTGCTATCATGTCCCCCTAATCCATTGTTGATTTTTCCCCATTTTTTTAAAAATGATCACTTTCTGTGTGTGTTTGTTGTGTGTGTGTGTGTGTATGCTTTGTTTTCTGCATTTTTTAATTATTATTTTAAAAGCAATTTAAAAAGGAGAATGACTTTTCTGACTCAGAGAACCTGCCTCCTGCAGTTATTCATACTCCATTGCTGGAGGCTTTCAAGCAAATGTTAGTTTGAGGATTCTTCCCCACTCAGAGGCTTCCACAAGAAGACCTCCAAGGTCTTTTCCAATCTACCTTTCAACCATTCTGTTTTTCTATTACTCTGTTTCTGAAGAACCCACTCAACATTAAGAGGTAATCAAGAATCAGCACCTTACCTAGTTCCCTACACTCCAGTGAAACCCTGAGGAATGGCATCAGTTCACACACAGTATGAATTCCAGATCAGGAAGGCAATTATAAGGAGATAAGTAATTTATAAAAAGGACTGCAAGTTGGATGAAAAAAAAATCACTGTGTAGCACTGAATTTAAAAACAAAATGTTGTGTCAGACTATGCAGATATCTGAATATAGCAGTAGTTCTAACATTTCCCCCAGAAGCAAACAGTATAGTATATATATAGTATATATAGCATATATGGTACAGTATATAAACTGGAATTTCAGTCACAATAAAAATGGGATTATTATTCATTTTGAGAGCATTCATCTTTCCCCAAAGGGTGAGATTTAATGATCCCAATATCTGAAGAAATCTTTCTAAATATTTTATTCATGTTACATACATTCATATCACTAACTGAATGATATATTTTGGTATATACATATCTAAATATTTAGTGAGGGGGATGTGGTGGCTCAGTGGCTAAGATGCTGAGCTTGTCGATCAGAAAGGTTGGCAGTTTGGTGGTTCGAATCCCTAGCACTGCATCATGGAGTGAGCTCCCATTACTTGTCCCAGCTTCTGCCAACCTAGTAGTTCGAAAGCATGTAAAAATGCAAGTAGAATAATAGGGACCACTTTTGTGGGAAGGTAACAGTGTTCCATGCACCTGTGATGTTAATCATGCCGGCCACATGACCACAGAGACATCTTTGGATAGTGCTTTGGTTTTGTAACAGAGATGAGCACTGCCCCCTAAAGCCAGAAACAACTAGCACATATCTGAGAGGGGAATTTTTACCTTTACCTTAAATATTTAATGGATTCGATATATATGGAAGTTAATTCTTAATTCAGGTTTGGATCTCTCCTCGCAAAACATCTACTCATTTAGTTCTTGTTCTACCTTCAGGAGTTCTGAAAGAAAAAAACAGGAAGTGAGGCACTCAAGATCCCAGGTCCAAGCACATACCCAAGTCTTCAGAAGACCAATCAGGTTTGGGCTCATCCTCATCTCAGAAGGGAAGGTGTTTGAAAGGGCAAGTGCTAACAGCAGAAAGGGCATGGCTCCTAGATCCTGCCATGTGGCATTCCTTGGTTGATGGGACCCAAAGCATGCCCATTCTGTGGGACTGGATTGGACAGGTAGAAACAACTGCTAGAACATGGTCCCAAAGGTAACCTTATCTCAAGACATAAAGGCTTTACTGATAACTACTGGCACCTTGAATGGCATGTGGCAAGCTGTGAAGTCCTTGAGACAGTGGTATTACATGTGCTGAATAACCATTTACAACCTCTGGAGATGAAATCTATACCAGTAGAAGCTTCTGAAAGCTCCTCAGTGACAGCCCCATGTTGGCTTTTTTGCTTCATTCTGCTTCTTCTTGTTGTATTAAGGCAACCAGAGCTGAATGCAGTATTTCATGTGATTTCTGACCAAACTTACACTTAGCATGATCTCAACATTATATCTCTGTTGATGCAGTCCAATATTTCATTGAGTCTTTTGTCAGCTGCAGCACACTGTTGGCTTATCCAATTATGTGTATAAAATATAAAAATGCTCACACACATATTATCTGTGGTACAAAAGGACATCCAGATATTTCTGAAAAGTAGATACTCACAAGCCAAATATAAATTATTTTGTACCTATACTTTTTTCTCCTAAATGCAGAGTCCTACATTTCCTACCTTTTAGTTGCATTTTGTTAGAGATCTGATTTTTTAAGAAGCATTAACTGCCTGGTACTCAATTGTCAGTGACCCCAAATTTTCACATTTTAGTAAAATTGCAAAATCTTTGTCATTTTTTTTCCTAGGTTTATCAGATAAATAAATTTGGGTGACTACTTAATAGCCACAAAGGATTTGAGGAAACTTTTTGGAGCTGAGCTAAGGCAGCCTTATTCATAGGAAGCAGGAGAAAGGTCTCTTTGTAAAATCTTTAACCAATTAAAATTATATTAATATAACCCTTAGGGCCAAAATCTAAGTCTTGCATTGCACTGAACAATTGCAATAGACTGAGTAATCACTTGTTGGTTAGCATTCAGTTGGACTTACTACCAAGTACATAAAGCAGCACTAAATTCTTTTGATTTTCAGATTTTGACATTCAAGTTTTGTGGCAGATTGAATTAATATAGGGTGGGGACTCTCAGCAGGCACTCTTCCAAGTCAAAAGCTACTTGATTTTGTAGCCAAGTTGGATGTGGAGTTCTTCATACTTGTGGTCCTGAACAATAATTTGCTTTCTCTGGGCTTCAAAGTGGAGATATCATGGTAATCATGGACTTGATCCAGGTTACTGGTAACCGCTCTTACACTGAGAGATGACTGGATGGAATATAAATCCTTACATTTCCCACCATTCAGTTACAATGGAAGAAGCTTCTTGGATGAGAACCAAATTTTCTTCAAGGAAAAACGAAGAAAATCCAATTGCCTCTTGAAAAAGCACCCTTGGAACTCTTTCCCATTGAGTGTCTCAATGTTTTTTATTTATTTATTTATATTTGTCAATCGCTTACAAGATAATAGGTATAAGTATATACATAGTTATGAATACATGAAATGGGTACATATAAGAAAAATAAAAGAAACAATAGGACAGGGATGGTAGGCACGTTGGTGCGCTTATGCACGCCCCCTACAGACCTCTTAGGAGAGGGGTGAGGTCAATAGTAAACAGTCTAAGGTTAAAGTTTTGGGGGTTTGGGGAGTAAATGTCAAAGTAAAATTCTAGTTGTGATGCTGTCTTCACACCAAGCAATTGAAAGTCAGCCATCTACCCATCCCAAAAAGACAGAAAGGCCAGAATTTTGGATAAATATAAAATAATTTCAGTATAAAATTGTTACATTTTTTTAGTTGTGTCCCAGATATCGTGAGTGGCTAGTAACTCTTAGTATTAAACAGATAAACTTCAAAACAAAACAAAAAATAGCAGTTTTCAAAAGCCTAGCATACTGGCTACAGAAATTTTATAGCCTGTTCAGTTCAGTTAGAAATTGAATGAATGATACACAAGTCATTTTAATAAGCTATTGCTCCATGTTATCTAGACAAAATGATCCCAAGATGAATAGCAGATTGTTTGTTTGTTTTTTAACTTTACCAGAGATGTTTATTTTGTAACTTACAGTTTTTATTGTACCACCAAACATGGCATTCCAAGTGCTTTACATAGTAAAACTAATCAAACCCATAGAAAGTAAAACTAAAATCAAACAGTCTTGACATAAATTCAATAAACAGGAAAAGCTACTTCCAAGATCTGTCATCTCAACTTGACTTCCAAAAGCCACATTATTGGACAGAAACTTTAGTAATGCATCATTCTGAGTGTATGTTGCAACTAAGAAAATTATTTTCCATTCCTCTTTTCTTTTTTAAATGTCTGCAAATTCTTGGGTCTTGAGAAAATTGACTGTCTAATCAATACCAACTCTTTAATGCAAAACCGAGAAGAAAAGTGACTCTTTTACACTTCTTATGTAGAGCAAGTTAACACACTGAACCATGACAGAATGAGATTTTTAAGAAAAATGAGGGAGAAAGGAATGAATGTGTGTGAGAATTTCCTGAAATCCAAATATATTGCAAGAAACAAAACCAAATCAACAATAACAAAAGATTTCTGCAAACCTCATCAAATATTCTCTGAGGAGCAAAGATTGGAATTATCTCAAAATTTCATCTGAAATGAAATGAAGTAGCTCTTTGACCTACCCTCGACTGGTATAAGATATAAGCAAACTTTATTTTCTTAAATGACATAAAAGCAATTCCTCTCTTCTTCCATTTGGTTACAGACAGTTTTATATAGCTACTGTACTTCATATACACTATTTGGGAATTTTAAAACTTTCTTGGACATTGAAGGCCCAGACATATCGTATGCTGATTCAATCACCATGATAATTATTTTAATAAGCAAACAAGGTTCCACTGTCTCAAAAGAATGAGAATTGTTTCATTCAAACAGGAACATTTATTCTTTCAAAAAAGGAATATGGTGGCTCAGTGGCTAAGACGCTGAGCTTGTCAGTCAGAAAGGTTGGCAGTTTGGCAATTCAAATCCCCAGTGCCGCGTAATGGAGTGAGCTCCTATTACTTGTCCCAGCTTCTGTCAATCTGGCAGTTCAAAAGCATGTAAAAAATGCAAGTAGAAAAATAGGGACTGTTAGGAATATAAGTCATCTAACAGGTATTTGGGTTAGAAATATATAAACCAGGATAAACATTTTAAAACTGTATCTTTAAGAAAATGCAAAACTGTAATTAGGCGTGGTTTCTCAAACGGCCATAAGATGGAGCCAGAAACCTGGGTTGTTTAGTTTTAGTCTTAATCTCAGAAGACAGTGTGTCTCAGTCTCTGTTTCCTTCTGTTGGAAAGTATTGCCGTTCCTCCATTTTTCCTAATTGACTGATATTCCTGGATTTAATGTAAGTCTGATACTGAACTTTTTTTTGACACTGGAATTTGTTATTGGATTATCCCTGGATGAAAACTGACTGATTTTACCTGTGAATGATTTTGGACTGCTTGTTTTGAATTTTGCTTAAACCTTTCTGGAAGTAAAAACCTACATTTACTGTATAGTATATCTGTGTGCTGTGTGCGTATTATTCAAACACTTCTCTCAAATACGTCTGCCTGTATGCGCTCATTCTCCTAATGGGGAATTACCTCAACAGGGACCACTTTGGTGGAAAGGTAACAGTGTTCCATGCACCTTTGGCATTTAGTCATGCCAGCCACATGACCACAGAGAAGTCTTTGGAAAGCACTGCCTCTTTGGCTTTGTAATAGCAATGAGCACTGCCCTCTAGATCTGGAAATGACTACCACCTATATGTAAGGGGAAGCTTTACCTTTATTTTATTCTTTGAAGTAAACAAATATAAGATAAAATGCATAAAGAAATACACAGAGAGAAGGGGAAGGGAGGGGGAGGAAGAAGTGAGAAGCATTGGAACTGTTTAACTGAAAGAATAGATTGCATACATTGTACTATAAGCATTTCATTAAGATAGAAAGTTTGTGGTAATTGCATGATTATCTAGGTTTTGAAGTTTATGTAACCATATTGAATATTTCTGTAAAAGCTGCATTCACAGCTGTGCTTGTTAGTAAATTTTCCATATATCTGTTTTATGCTACTATTTAGGGGTTTTCACATTAAAATATTAATGAGATCAACATGGAAAGGTGCTAAAATGTACCAATTTTTAGACATCAACTTGGCTCCATCAGCATGCTGAACTCTTTTTTTCCCTATTCCCATAAATATTATTCAAGTAATGCCTTTAAAATTAGTTGCACGAAAATACCTTGTGATGCCAAGGGGAATAAACTGTGCTCACATTTCCTTTTAAGTCAGGTCTTTGGGATGTTTCCACTGTCACTCATTATTTCATTGCATGATTTCTTCTTCTACAAATCTCCATTCTGTATTTGAGATATAATTTCAGCTTAGTTGACACATCCAGAGCGATTGAATAAAAAGCCCATAAAGGAATTATTGAAAGCTTTAAAATAAATGGAAGCCATTTTTATTTATTTATGGAAAAAGATTTTAACCTATCACTGTCACCATCACTTTCACAAACCCACAGATTTAGCACAAATATTTTCCATTGTATGAACCTCAACATTAATTCTCAGTTTTTGAATGTTCAAGATTTCTCTGACACATTTACAATGGCTATGACCTTATTAAGGTAAACCGGGGTGTCAAACTTACCTTGTCACGGTGGCCTCACATGACATATTGTGACTTTTTTCCCCTTCACCAAACCGGGCGTGGGCATGGCCAGTGCATGGTGCATCTGGGCTGCGGGCCCTGAGTTTGACAGCCCTGGGATAAACTATTATACCACAGTGATCATATAGACCACATTATTATTTTTATATAGCTTATTACTTTTTATTTGTAATAAGCTATTCGTTTAAGCTTTAATTTAAGAATTTAAGTTTCAAGGAATTGCTGAATGACATGCTATGAATTACAGACATGTGAGCGATTGTTTTAGTCAAATTTGATATTAATTTTATATTATTTAGTGTCAGGTAAATGCCTAAGCAAATTGTTTGGTGGGAATAGTGGAAAAGCAATGTCAATATTAGAAAAGAATAGAATAGAATTCTTTATTGGCCAAGTGTGATTGGACACACAAAGAATTTGTCTTGTTGCAAATGTTTTCAGCGTACATAAAAGAAAATATACATTTGTCAAGAGTCAAGAATCATCAGGTACCACACTTAGTAATAGTCATAGGGTACAATAAGCAATCAAATCATACTAGGAAACAGTCAATATAAATCATAAGGATACAAGTGACAAAGTTACAGTCATACAGTCACAAGTGGGAGGGGATGGGTGATAAAGAGTGATGAGAAGATTAATAGTAACAGTAATGGACAGTGTTGTAAATAATTGGACAGTGTTGAGGGAATTATTTGTTAGAAAAGTGATGGCATTTGGGAAAAAATGTCCTTGTGTCTAGTTGTTCTGGTGTGCAGTGCTCTACAGCATCATTTTGAGGATAGGATTTGAAACAGTTTATGTCCGGGATATGAGGGGTCTGTAAATATTTTCATAGCCCTCTTTTTGACTCAGGTCCTCGCTTGAAGGCAGGTTGGTAGTAATTGTTTTTTCTAATTACTCTCTGGAGTCTGTGTCTGTCTTGTTGGGTTGCAGAACCAAACCAGACAGTTATAGAGGTGGAGATGACAGACTAAATAATTTCTCTGTAGAACTGTATCAGCAGCTCCTTGGGCAGTTTGAACTTTCTGAGTTGGCGCAGAAAGAACATTCTTTGTTGTGCTTTTTTAATGACATTTTTTATGTTAGGTGTCCATTATGTGAGACAAATCTATACAGCAGTCATTTTCAGGCCAATCTTTTTAAAATGAGGAGCTCAGAAGTGAAGGGAAACACAAAAGTAACATATAAGTCACAATACAGAATTATTTCCTAACCAGAGAGAGTGATTGTACTGGTAGTGTAGTGATTAAAGCACCACGGGGAAAATGATAAAGGTTTAAAAATGTGAAAAACTTATATGGATTATGTATACTTATGTAGAGATTCATTCATGTGTCTGTAAGAGAGAGAGAAAAGGAGGGAGATGAGGACAGATTTTAGACCTTTTAAAATCCCATTATGACATTTCAATTACATCCAAGCCAAATTAGCATCTCTGCCATATCATAACTGCTTAATGATAACTAAAATGAATTGTATACATCAAAAAATTCAGAATCTCCAAATCTGAATCTCAGTAGCAAATGTGCATATAGAATAGATATCTATTATCTATCTATCTATCTATCTATCTATCTATCTATCATCTTTTGTCTACCATCTATCTCTGTCTATCTATCATCTATCTCTGTCTATCATCTATCTATCTATCATCTATCTATCATCTATCATCTATCTATCTATCTATCTATCTATCTATCTATCTATGTATCTATCTATCTATCTATCATCTGCCTCCATTCATCCACTACCATCCACCATCCATCTAATCACAAACTGTTCTCTGGTATCAGTATTCAAACTTCTACCCCTTCTGATAAGAATATTTTACATTCAGGTAGAAATTACTAAAATGGGTCAAGCATATGATTGCCTGGCATACATCAATCACTATGGAAGTACAAAATATGAATTTATCACCTGATAAGCAGCTAAATGTACCATTTCCTTTCTTCACATAATGCCAACTCTACAAACTCATTCATTTTCTTATCATTGCTTGGATAAAATAATCCCATGTATCTGGAAGGCATTTGAGCTAAATTACAAGCACAATGAAGCTCTATAAAAATATTGAGGGGAAAAACAAAGGTGGAAGAAAAACGGGGTTAAGTATTGAAGTCTAAAGGTAATAGCTTGGATTCCAAAGCAAATAAAATGTCTACAGAAGAAAGTTAGCTATTGCCACCATCACTCTGAACTAGTTTATAATTTCCCCAAAGCATCCTTTAATCACCCCAGACAATGTGGAAGAGAGTGCAAGATAGTGATAGTTAAGAGAGCATGTAATCTATCTCACACCACAGCTTCCTGTTGTTATGAAAACTGCAGATTCATCTTGTTGATTGACATTCACACTGCATAACAAGAAAACAAACCTTCTCAGAGTGCCTTAGGCTCTTCTATCTAGGCTGAAAAAAAGGAGACTTCTAGAATGGTAAATACAGTCCACCTTCCCTTAGGCTCCCTGGGAGCATGATATAACATAATATCCACACATCTATGCTCTGAGACCTTAAGGGAAGATGGATTATATGCACCATTCTGATAGATTCTATGTACCCTTCATGCAACATAGCTAAGTAGGTGTCAGGTTTTGGATAGCTCCTAAAGCTAGTGCACTGTATATACAGTTAATCTAGAATGCAAAAGTACACAAAGTCAATTCCGAGAGGATTATTTAAATACCAGATAATAAAAGCTGGTTACTTATGTTTTATGAATCCAAAATAGGACAAAAAAAAAAAAAAACACCACCTGTTGGTGACTACTAAGTGATGACTACTACACAGAGCAATGGTTTAAATGTTTCTGTATAACTTGGCTGAAATCTAATGGTCATCCAGATTTTTTTTCCAGTCCAGAAGTGGTAATTCTAAAATAATCCAAGAATTTCACAATTGCCTCTTTCTTGGGAATTATCTCAAAGGTCACTCTTACAGAATAAAATGGCTTCCTTTGTGGGGAGTTTTCAGAAACTTTTAAAGTCTGTAATTTTCTGGAAGGTCATTAGAAAATTACAGTTTGCCATCTTTCCTCAGAAATAATTTCTTCATTAACAACTACATTATTGGTTGATTTTTGTGTGTGTGTGGAGGGGAATGGATGGGGAGGGAGGGAGGAAGAGAGAGGGGAGAGAGGAGAGAGGGAGAGAGAGAGAGAGAGAGAGGAGTGTGTCCAATGCTTCAGTCATTGCCACTGTAACTGAGTTCATCCTCTTACTGCTAATAATCCTCTTCTTCTATTTCTTCTATCAAAGTTCAAAGTTCTTTAATATTCTTCATGTCCTGCTTCTTAAAAGTCCAACTTTGGCATCCACAGAGTGTCACACACAACATAATTGCTTGCATGTTTCTTAACTTTGCAGATACCAAGACATGGTGACATTTGAAAATCTTTTCCAAGGTCTTCATGGCTGTTCTATCAAGTGCTACTCTGCAGTGTATTTCTTGACTGCTTGTTCCTTTAATTGTTGATGGTTGATCCTAAAAGGCAGAAACCATCCACCAAACTGATATCTTCATTCCCAATTCTAAAGCTGGTTGTCAATAGTTCTTCTTTATTTTTAATTTTAGTCCAAAAATTGCTCCATGATTTTTACTACCAGAGATCGAATAGGTTTTCCATTTTCAGCTATCAGAGTACTGTCAGCAACATAGCATATTACTTATGCATCTTTTTTCCGTATTCATCTTCTTCCAATCCAGCTTCCCTTAATAAACATTCTGCATATAGGTTGAATTGATAAGAGGAAGATATGCAGCCATGTTACACTTTTTGCCAAACAGCCAGTCTGTTTCACAATGTTCTATCCAGACCAATATATAAATTTTTAATAAGGGGAAACTTCCAGTTTGAACTTCTTCAGTGACAGACCGAAACCTCATCTCTATGAGGCTTCGATCCATGTTCGCCACTGGAGCACCCTGAGCTGGCTGATTTTGGGGCTAAGCCATCCTGTAGAGGTGGTGAAGAAGGGGGAGACTGACTGCAGGGTTGAGGAGAGCCGCATCTCTCCTCCCCAGCTGGCCATTACTCCCTTTCCCGAAGGCGGTTGTAGCGGTGGTCAGAAATGGCCACCACAAAGAAGAACTTGATCGGAAAAGAATGTGCAGGAGGAAGATAAGAAGAGAATGTTTTGGTTGACCCAGTCAAGCAGCAAAAGCAACAAATAAGGTACCCTGGAATTGAAACTATTAAAAAAAAAACAATAACATTGTTCCCTAAGAAGATTTTTAAGCTGCAAAGGAGAGAGAAAGGGGGAAAAATGGGTTTTTTTTTTCTCCTTTTCTTATACTGACAGCTAAGAGACTTAAGCAAGAAATTGGAAAAAAGTCCACTTTGACATTAATAGGCATTTAATGCTGAAAATAAAAAGTCAAAGGGATAATAAAGATTTCTGGATAAGCAAAAAGTTTTTGAAAACAGGAAAGGAGAGAAAAAGAATAAAAGGGCAGGATCTGGAAGGGAAGAGACTGCCTGGAATTAAAAAAGAACTTACAGCAAAATCTCAACAAGACTTCCAAAAGATACATTCTAACTGAAATATCGCAACAAAAAACCCAGGAAGAGAAAGTGGAAAAAGAAATGAGTAGATATAACTTGGGACTATTTGGATTACTTGATAATTTCTGGATTTTGGTTATTGTATTTGAATGACAAAAATAAATCAGGTGGTTGTTTAAACCTGTTTAAAATGGCTCCACTTTTAGAAGAACTGAAAACGGAAGTTAAAAAGTACAAAGAAGATGCACAAGAAGGGAGAGGTTCTTTTGGCTCCGTATTTCAGTTTTTAGAAATGGAGATTTGGAATTATGAGAAAGAACAAGAAATTCCTGCAGAACAAGAAGATTGGGACAAAGAAGGAGCCATCTTTAATGAACAAGTAATCTTAGGTGGGGGAAAGAAGGAAAGGGGGGAAAGAGAATGGAAAGTTTAAGATTGGGAAAAACAATTCCAAAAAATAATAGAGTGAAAAATAAGTATAAAATCAGAAAGCAACAGAAGAGGGAAATGCAGAAGAGAGAATTAGTAGAGAGACAAGGGGATAAAAAGGGGAGGGAGAAGATGAGAGGGAAGAAAGAAAGGAAAAGAAGTTATAAAGGCAGAAACAAAATATAGAGAAACAGGGTCTATTTAGAGATAATGGGTGAAAATTTAATGGAAAAGGGGATTCTGCAAAGGTACATAAGATAGTATTGTTATATTAGAAACAGAAATATTTTTAGAAAATATGAAACAATGTATGATTAAAATGTTTGATAAAATAGCTATTGTAATTCAGTGAAATGCTTGTCAATAAATAAATGTGACAAAATGAATATTTAATGATTTACAAAACATATGTGAAGAGAAATAAGGGAAAAATTAATTATGGAGATCATATGTGTCTTTAAGGAAGTATGATATTTAATTGAAAAGAAGTGTTAAAGATGGTAAGATCTTAATGGTTATTAATGATAGAACTGAATTGGAATGGAATGAGGGTTTATAATTACATATATTTATAATCCTTTTTTTAAAAAAAAGAATATAGTGTGTATTATAAGAATGTACCAAACAGAATTCGATTGGAAGTTATGTATTATGTATTATATTGAAGGTCATAACCTTAAGGTATATATTGAAGTTTAAATAAGAGTTGAATGGATTTAATTAAAAGATATAAAGGTGTCATACTCCAATTAGTAACTACAGGAGAAAATCTGTTTAATGAGAAAAGATAATATGAAATTGAAACAGAACAGACAAAAGTATAAATATAATGATTTGAATTGAGATGAGATAATCAAAATAAAATTGAGGAAATTAAAAGAGGGGAAAAACTATTTTGAAAATGTAGAATAATATAAGATATGGAATAGAACACAAAAAGGAGCATGAAATTGAGTTTTGTGTCTGTATAAAGAAGTTCAATCCGGGACCATGCTATTTTCAAAAAAGATGTTTTACTTGTATTTTGTATGTGTAAAAACCCAAATAAAACTTTATTAATTTTTTTTTTTAATAAGGACAATAAGGTATTCTGGGATTCCTGTTTTTTCTGAACTTTGGCTTGACATGATCCATGGCTTGATACAATCAAAGGTCTTTCTCTTACCCATGAAACACATACTGCATTCTTTTGGATATACTTTGTCTCCTCAATTATCTAGCATGCATCAACAATACAATAATGTGCCAGATCCCTCAGCTTTAGATGGTTTGGCCATATACAAATTTGGCAAACAAATAAGCAAATAGTCTTTACCTGAACTATTAGGCAGCATTGATACAGGTACTATGATAAAACATTTGTATACTTAGCAAATAACAAGATGTCCCCAAAACTTACTAGTTTATGCTTGTTATTTTTTCTTTTAATGAGAAGAGGGAAACCCTAATTTTAAAACAACCCAATATGTAATAGATGAACATTAAAAAATACTGTTGAAATTAATTTAAACTTATTACCAATAATAGTTCTCAGCTTCTTCCTTTTGGCATTTTTGGCTTGTATCAATTTGCTTTTTATTTTTATTTTTTTGCAACTTTAGGTTTTTCACGTTCTTTCTTCATCTAATTCTATATTCCTATTTGCTCCTTGCATATCTCTTTATCTTGATTCTTCTTGCATGTTACATATTCTACCATTAACTAGTCACATTATTACTTCATTATTGTCTATCTTTTAGGTGATCAAAAAGGCAATTTATTCATCCCTTTCTCTTTCTTCTTAGTTGTCTAAACTTAACACTTCACCTTCCTATGAACTCATTTATTCTACTGAAATATCAAATTCATTCATTTGACCCTTCTGGGCTTATTTCTGATCTTCAGCAGAACACTTTCAAACCAATGAGACTGTATGGCTGTAAAATAAGTAACTCAGAAACTAATTCCCATTTTACAGCCATAACCTCATCATTGCCACTCTCTATCATAAAATGACTTTATAATCAGCTGGGAAGATCTCCATACATTTCATGTTGCCCCCATGAGACTGAGAAGCACAATGGAATTTAAACCAAAGAAAAAATGGTTCCGTGCCAGAAGAAATACAGAGAAATATAAAAAGGAAAATATTTTCAGCAGTGGTACCAATGAAGTATTCAGTATTAGCCAGTAGCCAAACTGAATAGTTCAGGGGTGTCAAACTCAAGAACTGGAGGGCAGATCTGGCCTGCAGGGTGATTGAAAACAGTAAAGGACTGGCCCACAGTGCCTCTGCCAGTGAAAATGGAGCTTGGGAGGGCTGTGTACAGCCCTCCCGACCTCCATTTTTGCTGGCAGAGGGTTGCAGGAGGCTGTTACAGCAAAAATTGAGCTTAGGAGCCCGTTTTTGCAGGCAGAGTTCTCGGACCCCCACAAGTGTCCTTGATACAAGGACATTGAGCTGGTCACGCTCACCTCAGCCTCCAAGATCAAACACAACTCTAATGTGGCCCTTAATGAAATCAAGCTTGATATCTCTGGAATAGATAGTTTAGTCAAGCTCTTGAGAATCCATTTTCCCCCTTTTCTGCTTTTCTTGGGCTTCTTCTTAAGGGACATTATGCTGGAACCTGGCATTTAATCTTTTCACTTGCTTTAATTAACCAGAGCACTATATTCTAAAACATGTAGGCCAAAGACTTCTTGTGTTGGAAGGCCAGGGAATAACATGAAGCAATTGTATCATTAGGATGGGAATAAAGGCAGGACAGTAAATACTATGGCCTGTCTTCTGTGCTAGGGATGGAGGAAAGAGAGAAGATGAATGAACAGGAGCACATTGACTTTGTTTAATGTGTTTCACTTGTTTGTGAATGCTCAAGAGAAGTACTGCTCCACTACAAATGAATGGGGAGGGGAAACAGATAAAATGGAACCAGTTACTAGAACCAGCTGTTGCCTAATTTATTTGCAAAAAGACATGAGGGTGATAGCTCTCTTCCATTTTTGCTCCCAAGCCATTAGGATTTATTGCTTTTGATTCAGAAGAACTTACCAAGAACAGCCACTAATAACTCTTTCTTTTTTAAAAAATTAGGCTAGTCCCTTTTTATTAACTAAGTTTATTGAAACTGCCACTTCTTAAGGCATCTAGAATTGAAGTATTGTTCTGTAAATCCCCCTTTTCCTCATCCTTGTTTAGCCCTTAATTGTTGTTATATACAAAGAAAATAAACTCATTGTTATATACAAAGAAAGTAAACCCTTGATTTCACAGACCTTACTTTAGCATATTTTGGATTTACCAGATGACATGCTTCTGAAGTGCCTTCACAGTTGGAATTATCCTTGCCTTGGACCTTACTGATGGTTTCATTAGCTCCAGAAGCTTCCCTATCTCCTGGATCAATGAAGCCATGAAGCAGGCTTTCATTCTAGCTCTGTATTATCAGGCTATGATCCTCATTCTCCATCTGAGAAGGAGTCACAGCATCCCTTCGGTCTCCCCTTCCAGCCAATAAATGTTATTAGATTATCTCCATCCTCTTTGTAGGGCTTATACTCCCATAGTATCAAAGGGCAAATCTTAGAATTCATTCACCTATGTGTAATCCAAAATGCATTTCCACCAGAAGTGCCATTCTACAAGAGAACTACATAGGTTCTGCAATGCACTTAATCTCTTAAAGGGATACATCTCATGGTTAAATAGAGAAAACACACAGACATATATCATTTTTAAACTCTCGGAGTTTAATATCTATAAAGCACTTCCTCTACTGAAAAAATGGCAATGTTCCAGATCAGAGTGACAATTAGCAATATGATTCTTGATTATAACAAATATTCTGTTGGCAGAGAGGAGAATATTGTCTGCAGTTAATAAGTCCAGTGTATTACTATAACAGGATTGGTTTAGAGATCTCAGTGGAGATTTGTGTTGGAAGCTTAATCACATCAAATTACAGACATGATTCAGAAGCAAATTGAATCACTGAGCAATAAGGTGGTAGGCAAGGACAAGGTATCTGCCACAAAAAAGATGCAGAGGTTACTCAACAGTTTCAGCAATCTGCCAACAAGACAGACGCTTCCATGGACAATCCCCTTCCATACAGTATAACATTGGCCTAGTGTAAAATCAAGATTCACTTTATATCTTTCCTCTTCATTTAATTCAGTTTCTAAAAGTTATATACTAGAAGTTATCCTAAGGAGAGGAAAGGAAAGGAAAGGAAATTTCACTGGAGTAGGTTCAATGTGAATAGTAAAAGTTTTATTCATACCTTATAAGCCAGGGTCTGACATACAGTATATGTAAACAGCAAAAATAACATTGAAAAAGATACTTTAAAAGTTCAGAAACATAAAACCTGAATAGAGGGACGGATGAATGGATTGGTAAAAGATAGAAAAGGAGTTGGAATAGATAAAGGTGGTTTGAGTCTTAGGCTTTTGTTTTCATATTGTAGATTTAACTTAAAATATATATTTTTTTTTCTAAAGAACCAATTTCAATTCCACATCTCTGCTTATTTATCATGAAGGTCCAAGGAAAAGGATGGCATACCAAGTACCTTTATCTAGCCCTGTTCATCCTTTCCACACCCCGTAATCTCCCAGCAGCAATCTCTTTGCCTTTTGAATGGAGAGGCTTACTAGGTGTTTCAGGCAGGTGTAAAAGGAAGTCCCTAACAGGATTGCATATTAATATAGGAAACAGTAATTGCAAGAGTTTCTTCTAATGGTTCTTTAGCCCATTCGATAAAGTTTAAATTTCAGAGGCAGAATGTTCCATGTGTTTTGATTGCAGTTCATTTCCACATGAAACAATTTTGTGATTATTATTTTTTAAATAAATCTTAGTAGTTTCTAAAATGGTTCTATTGTCTTTACTTGATAATGCTCACCTGAAATTTTGGAGTACCAAACTCACAGAAGAGAACCTTCTAAATGATAACTGTGTTGTGACCCACACATTAAGTCTGGATTGTCTGGATTAAGTTAAAAAGTTGTCCAAAACCAAGAACCAGCAGTTCTAATTTTCTTATAAAGGAAGAAGGTAAACATGATTTCATCTGCATGAAGTTCTCAGTACTTGTTTTAAAGCTCCAGAGTGACAGATGTTCCTCTCTTCTCCTTATGTAAAGGAGTACAATAGCGTATTAATGCTCTTTAATATTTATGAAACTCATGAAACCCTTAATATCCTCAATCACTCAAAAGTAGACCAAGAGCTTTAGCCTTCTTCACATCAGAAATGGCATTACCAGTCATACACCATGCTGCTCTCGAAGCCTGAGACAAATGGAAAAAAAGACTCAATTCTACATTGGTTGCCTGTTATATAATACAGTAATACCATAAATCTCCATAAATGTCATAAATGTTAGAGTCATCTTGTAGTTATCTTAAGAACCATTGGAAGCTCTGGTAATGTTTGTGGGAAACATCAGTGAGCTTTTAGCAGTTGCTGGGTAATATAAAATATATATTTATTTTATCAATGTACACGGCCACCAAACTCTATAATAAACAACCCATGTATGCTTTTATAATTATTAATATGATTATTGTGGTGTTTATGCTTCTATGTTTCAGAATAAACATATTTTGCAAGTTGTTCAGAAAACAACATTTTCCCACTAACTCTGTGGACTGAACTCATTAGGGTGCTGCAAATATTTGATGTAGAGATCCAATGCAAAGGTGATGCAATTGACTCTACAAATTGAATTGACTTTTCAAATTGAATAGGAAAGTCAATTTGAATGGTCAGATTGAATTGGACGCCTGCAAATTGATTCGGACAATCTGAATGTTTCTTCACGCAGAAGAATACTGCTTTTTCAGAACTGCTTTGGAAATCTAATTCAGATCCATGTAATTCAAAATTTGATTCAATATCCAAATAGCATCAAATTGACTTTTCAGATTAATTTGTGTCAGTCTGCTGGATCAATTTCCTGAATCAAATCTGTGATTTGAATGAGACTAAATCACACAGACTACTTTTTATGCTGAAGCCTACTCCCTTTGTCTTGGGAACCAAAGTAACAGAGCGATTAAAGTGTTCAACTGGCCCTTGGGGAGATCCAGGTTGTAGCTGCCTCTCAGCTTAGGATATTCACTGAGAACCATTTGGAACAATCACTCTTTTTTATCCCAACCTATTTCTCAAGGTTGTTGTTGTGATGAAAAATGGCAGGACGGAAAGCTATGCATGTAGTTCAGTTTATTTATGAAAACTTATGAAAGAAAACTTATGAAGAATGGTTGAAGGAATTGGGTTTGGCTAGTCTAGTGAAAAGAAGGACTTGGGGTGATATGATAGCAGTGTTCCAAAATGTGAGGGGCTACCAAAAAGAAGAGTGGGGGGAGGGTGTCAACCTATTTTCCATAACATCAAGAAACAATGGATGGAAACTAGTCAAGGAGAGAAGAAACCAAGAACTAAGGAGAAATTTCCTAATGGTGAGAACAATCAACCATTGGAATGGTTGGCCTTCAGAAGTTGTGGGTCTCCCATCACTGGAGTCTCTCAAGAAAAGGCTAGACAGCCATTTGTTTAAAATATTTTCCTGTCCAATAACAGATCTCTTGTTTGAGCAGGGGGTTGGACTAGATGACTTCCAAGGATCCTTCCATTATTCTGTGATCTATGGTCTAACCCTGCTTAGTTTTGTGTAACAGAAAAAAAAAAGTAATGACTCACTTTGAAACTATGAATAAATCAGAATCATGAAAGTCTGGGGTGGCACTTAAGATACACTGTGGTAATTCAGAGTTCAGGAGACCCAGTTTTATTATTTTTAAATTCTCCAATTGTTTAGTTTCAAGCTTCAGATATTTGTAACTTGCAGACATTTCATCCGTATGTAAATGCAAGAGAGCATAATCTGAAAACAACAGAACTTTTATAAGGAAATAGAATCATTTCCCAATTTTTCTCAATACTTTGTGAAAAATCATTAGGGAAAATGCTTTTTTTGTTGTTTGAAAAACAAAGGTTAGCATTTCTCTTTATGGCAAGTTAAGAAATCGGTCTTTATTCTATGTTATCAGACTGAAACAAAAAAAAATGAAAATAAAAACTTACAAACACCATGTACTTAGTTCTTTACCTAAGAATGTCAAAATATTAACCTAATGACCTTCCTCTGGTGATTCTTTGTCTTTTGAAAGTCTAATTAGACTTGCTGCAAAACTATTTGGTGGGTACAGTACCGTATGTGTCTGAAAATTCTTCATCCTTTGCCTTGTTTTGTATGAAATGCTACTAATTAATTTTGAAAACATAATGTAAAACAAATGGACTTCCATGTTCAGATTTATTCAATCACACAAGGAAAATATGAGGAAACATCCAGGCAAATGGCAAGTATAAACCGAATTAGTCATGAAAACAAAATTCATACTTTATTTTCTGGTTGTCCAATCAACCTTCTCTATATGTTGACAAAGATCTTTCCTGGATTTCTTAGATCAATAACTGTTTGAGAATGCAGTTTTGTTTGTCTCAACCTGGTTTTTTATATAATTATCCTCAAAGTTTTGGTTATTGGTGACGTTTTACTGTTTTGTTATTTATATTTCTGCACTTATGTTGGTGTTTGGAGCTACCTAGACTTATACAAAGAGATAGCTGAAGGGATAGATAGCTTGGCTTAAAATAAACAAAAGGATAGTAGCCCTTAGTTTGCTATCGTAATTCCTTTTTCACTTAGTGGGGCTAAAAGAGAAGGAATGATAAACAGCAACAACAATGACAAAACTGCTGCTGCTGAATTATATCAAAAGTGAAACTTAATCTAATTTCTCCATTGAGGGAGAAGAAAATGCTTTCAAGGTTCATTACCGGGGCAGAGAACCGAAAATATTCAGTGGTGGTCTCATTCCCTCCTCTATTTCTTTGGCTACGGTTTGCAGGGACAAAATATTTCTTTCAACCCTTTTCTATACATTCATTATGCACTTTGGAATCAGCTTCAAGCTAAGATAAGTTTCAACTAAACCTTAAAGTGAAAGCCAATTTAGATATTCGGGTAATTTAGTCCAGCTAATTAACTCAGACCTGCTTTTCAGATCAGCTTATTCAGACTGCATGCTTATGTTTAGGAAGCAAAAAAGATAAGTAGGACAATGTATTTAGGGTGGCTGTTTATTTTCTTTAATATCCCTCCTAAACAGGGTGCAGCATGATTATGATTAAATGCAGTTATTCCATTTGGGCCGTAATTGACTGATTGAAGCAATCTGTACTTTGATCCTGTCCACTAAGTAGTGGATGATCAGAAGCTACCATGTTAAAACACTCTGTGTTCCTCAGTTGAAACATGAGAAATTGCTTAAAGATTCTTTGTGGTAAAAGCAATAAAACTATGGATTGGATTAAGCAATTAACTGAATTAACAGCATATCTATCAATCTTTGGACTGTATAATTTCATTGAATGCCACTTACAGAGAATATGTTCCTATTTTTACAGATAATGATCTCATGGATAATGTTCATTTTTTTTCAATCATACCTGGGATGGATTTTCCATGCCAATCGGGAAGTTCTTTATGCTAGTGGGGATCTTCTGCTTATCAAATGATCTGGGAAGCTGATTGAAATTTCTCAAAAGACACTTTTGTAAGAAATCTGTCCTTGTGGTGATGGTATACTGTCTTTTCTTAAAATACTTTTGTTAAAATCTGTACCCAATGAAGCAAACTTAAGCTAAAATTTCCAACATGACAGCCAGTAACCAAATGCAAACAATACAAATACAAAGTCCAAATACAAACATAGAAAGTTGAAAAATAGAAGTAGACGGTATCAAACATAGATCATGGAATTTAAAAGAAATGAATAGCAAGACAGCAAGGCAACTTTCAATTGCATAATCATAGGAGTATTCCAAAACTGCTACAATTTAAGAGATCTAAATCAATTTAAAATATGTAAACTTCCTCAGGCAGCATCTTAAAGTTGCTCAGGTTGATAAACACTACCACCAAGTAAAATTGCTAGAGCAAAGTATCAAAATTGTTCTCTGCATCCACTACCGTAAAAATGTAATGTGTCCAAAATAACGGCTTATATTCTGCATAATCAGGGCTTTGTGGAGACAATTTCCCACTTCAGCTGTTTCTCATTAAGGTAAGAAACAAAATTAGAACTTTTCCAATCAATTTTATTTTGGCTTGCCTTAGTCTCAAGCCAAAGTTGTAGTGTGTAGTATGTATATGCAAACAACATTGTTCCATGGAACTTTTCTAGTTCTTCCATGGCTGTAATGAAGGACAACCCAAATTAGGGGTTCTGCCTTTGTCCAAGAGAACACATGTCACCTGAAACAAGAGGGTGAGGCAACAATCTTCAACTACAATAATGATGAAGAAGTATTCGCTGCCTTTACCATCACAAAGTCATAAACTCCCTTAGAAGCAATTTAGCACATGTTTTAGCTATGTTCCTCCTTTGTTAAGCATCAGTGATGCTATAGATGTATCCTTTTTTTTTCATTTCCTATCCCTCAACTCTTCTATTGATGAAGTTCCCAATAGACATGTCTCATGGGCATGATCTGATCCAAGGCGTCAGCCACTTCTTTATTCCAAGCAGCAACCAAAGCTTCGTATGGATTGTGCAACCCACCAAACAGGGACAACACTCAACTCTCTTTGAAACCACCCCTGAATACATAAATCACCAGGATTGGACCAATAGTTGTTCATTTATTTCCAACATTTATATGTCCCCTATCTTTTACATAACTCTGGGTTCTCTAGCCTCCCTGCTGTGGATAGGAGGTTAGAGAAACCCATAGAAATCAAGGGATGACCTGATGATAACAAGGGAGACACTAGAAGCTCCCCACTAAAAGATTACATATCTATTGTTCCAACAGGAATTTAAAATTTGGGGTGTGGCCACTGTCCTGAGTCAGGTTCTAGATTATCTGGGATAGAACCATAGCTGCCATGGAGGCTATGAATTCCCAAGTCACCTCACATCCCATTCTTGGCAGAGGCAGATTAAAATGCTCCAGAAACATAAATCTGATAAATGTCACTTTCAACTCAAAAATAGTATCAAGGAGCTCAGGTAGGGAGTTGCTGTTAAGAGAGTATCTTAACTTACTGCTTGTCTGTATGGTTTGCCAATTGCACAGTGGCAGATAAGAAAGCACTCCAGAGGGTTAACGTCATTGCTCAGAAGATCATTGGTTGCCCTCTCCCCTCTTTGGAAGAGCTTTATAGCTCCCGCTGCCTTAAGAAAGTTCAAAATATTCTCAAAGATCCATCTCATCCTGGGCACCCTTTTTTTTTTAAAACTATTACCATCTGGCAGATGGTACAGAATATTAAAAACAAGCACAAATAGGCCGAAAAACAGCTTCTATCCCAGGGCAGTAACTCTCTTGAATTCTACTGTATAGTACAGTATTGGTGCGGTGTCAGGGGTTTTCAGTTCAGTGTGTGGAGTATGAAGGATGTGTGTTTGTGTTTATTTTCATGGTCATGATGTACACTGAAGATTGTGTTTGATTTCTTTGTATGTGGTGCAATGATAATAAAGTAAACTAACTAACTGTTCAGCAGCAAAACTGGTGCAACAGCATTAATCCCAAATTATTTATAGAGCCTAACTTAATTAATAGCATCTCACATCTGGTAACTATGGGCCAGTAGTCCTGAAAGCTATAATAGATTCCCCAATGACAACCATTATACTGTCACCCCTGACCATGAGTTTCATCTGATAACATACCTGAAAGCCAACTGGAAAAATTGGGAAACCCTGCCTTCAGAACCCAGCCAGGTCTCAATGTTAGGTTGGCCTCCCAGCAATCATGCATGAAAGCAGTCCATTCCCTGTGTCTCCTGCCATATCTCCCATGCCTGATACCACAGCGATGCTATATCTGTCCCCTCCAATAACAGCCCCATCTCCAAAACCAAGAGCCAGAACTGAAAACTTTCCAGTGTCCTCACTATGTATCTGTCAGGTGTGAAAAAATCAGGTCCATTCAGTTGCCAGACAGGATAATGGGGTGGTTAAAAGAGGATGATGATTCAGACTAGTATTCTTTTCAATTCAACTCTCTGGTATATCACAATCATTTCATACCTACTTCTAAAATGGTCTTCTTTCACCTCAGTGAAAGAATTACATTTGAAAGTATGACGTTTGGAATCTAACTTCATCTGGATCTAGAGTTTTTCTGGACCCAGTGAGAGTACAGCTGAAAGGAGAAAAGTGACCTAAACGAAAGACCCATCCCCAGATATTTGTTTTAACCAATATTTAAGTTAGCAGAGGCTCATCTTGACCCTAATTTTGGCTTTTCTTCAGATTGGATAATGTTTTTCCTTGTATGTGTCAAAAGTCAACTACCTTGTTATATTACAAGCCTAGCAGACCATTTGGGAAGAGAGCATTGTTACTTTTAATTTAATGCTCATCAAATTCTTAGGTAGATCTATGTCAGGGGTGTCAAACTGGTGGTCCATAGGCCGGATGTGTCACATGCAGGCCACGCCTATCTCAGCTCTGTGAATGGGAAAGACGTTGTGAAACTTCACATGATGGCAACATGATGTGGCGAGTTTGACACCTGTGATCTATGTAGTAAAAAAAAAAAAAACCGGGGGGAGGCAGCGCACAAGCTTTTTACTGAATTTTAAAAATTCCCCTTGATTCTATTAAGGAAAATTTAAGTTATTTCTACCTTTCACTTATCAGCTCGCTTACTAACTTATCAACTGCAGTGATTCGCTTAATAACGGAGGAAGGAAAGGTCATAAAATGAGGCAAAACTCACTCAACAAATGTCTTACTTAACAACCGAAATTTTGTGGTTGTACGTCAAGGACTCCCTATAGTTTGAGGGTGGGAAAAGCAAAAGGATGACATGTCACAAAAAAAATGAATAAATTTACCTGCCTGATTACGCAGGTAATTTTTAAACCAGAATTTGAAACCTGTTTTTCTGGTATTGCTGATAATCAATAGTATTAAGGGATACCTCTCGCACTAAAAGATGAATCCAGAAATTCACCAGGCGTAGAGTTATTAAGAGTTGCAGGATTCCCAACTGAGGACAACTGGGTTTATCTATGACTGCTCCAGATGAGCAATTGTTTAGGGAGTTTAACATGTGTTCCTACATTGATCCTGCCCAATGAGCTTCATTTTCCTCTCGTAAACTTCAATCTACTGACTTGCATGAAACAGAATTGCTGTTTGCCCTTGGACTCAGCCAGGTTTGTTATCAGTGTCACTACACCTTTCACTTCAATTCTGCACGGCTTAACTCCCTTTAACTTCTGCTCCTTATTTCTGAATCTGAAATAGTATTAATAAACCTGCGAGCAGAAGGTAAGATGAGCAATGAGTCCAAATTTATAAATAAAGCCTAAAATTAGATGGAAGAACATTGGGAAATATGTAAATGCCCCTTTAATAATTGCATGCTGCTGTTCTTTTTGTCGATACACTACATGCTACATCCTCTCAGGATTCACGCCTGTAGAGATTCTCAGTCATCCAGGCCATGGTTGTCCCAAAGACGCTTTTTTTTCAGGAGGCAACTGGACTTTCTTTTTTCTTTTTCTTTTGAAGACATTTTGCTTGTCATCCAAGAAGCTTCTTCAGCTCTGGCAGAATAGTGGGAAATGGAAGGATTTATATTCCTTGCAGGCAGCTGGTAATCTGCATCCTTTTAGAGCGGGGGTGTCAAACTCATGTTGTCATGGCGGCATCACATGACATATTGGGACTTTTTTCCCCTTCGCTAAACCAGGTGGGGGCTGGGCCAGCACATGACACTGGCTTGCGGGCTGTGAGTTTGACACCCTTGTTTTAGAGCAGGGGTTGCCAGCCTTTTGGACCTCAGGGACTACCAAACTCATAATTTTAGAGGGACCACTAACCGGTTCTGTGGGTATAGCCTAATTTGTGGGTGTGGCTTGGTGGTCATGTGACTGGCTGGACATGGCTTGTATGTAAATATTATAAATATTTATATAAATATTGAATTTTTTATGTAAAAAAAGAGCAACTTTTACCCAAAATCAGGCAAAGCAGGCAGATTGAGTTGCTCGCAGAATCATTCAGTGATCTAATTATCTTCCATCGACTAGCTCAGTCTCTCAATTTTGCTTGCTGTGAGTCTGCACTGAATTTGCTTGCAAGCAAACCTTCAGTCCCAAGGGAGGCTTGGCTGTGCTGAGCCGAAGATCTAAAGACTAGGTATAAAGCAAGAAATCCAACCATTTCCTGCTTCCTAGCTAAACTAAATCTCCCTTGATGGTTGGAAAAAGGAAAAATAGAAAATTAGCAGGCAAGTTTACCGGGTAAGGAGTGAGTGGGCGGGGAGGGTTCCCACGGACCATGTGGGCAGTGCAGTCTTGTGTTTCTGCACAGCCTGGATTAATTGCTTCGTGGGGGTTCTCTAGGGGTGAGATTTCTCTGCAGCCCACCAAAATTTTCTCACGGCCCACCGTTTGGCGACCGCTGTTTTAGAGGGCTATTGAAGCTCTTGGAGATTGACCTGTGTCCTCAGGATCACCCAAGTAGAACTCCTGGTTCCTTAATATTCATGCTTCATGTATTCTACTGGCCAGAATACCTCTCAAATTCAAGCACCTGAATTTTGTGACCATGATATAGAAAATAAGCAGCTATCTACAAGTTGATTGCACTGAGCTCACATATCCCCTTTTACAATATTGGCACTAAGCAACCTTCTTTGGGGAATGTGTTAAAATTTAAAATTTCAAACCGAGTTCAGTCTCCAGCAGAGCCTAGACAGCAATTAAGCACCAGCCCTCACCAGACAATTCTTTCACTTTGTTGTCGCTAAACCTCAAATATCTTCCTATCAGAATCAAAAAAATTCTTTCAAAATCTAGCAGTAGGGAGCCAAGGAGCTAATCAGCTTTGATTCCCCACTAGCTGTGACTATCATCTGTGTGAATTAAAATGGAAGCATTTAAAAGAACCTTACAAGTTAAAGAGGCATAGCCCAAATTGTGTAAAGATCACAAAAGAAACGAAGGCACAAAAATGTCAGGGAAACATTTGTAATTTAAATCTTTCTTTTCTATTTGTTTGAACTGCTCATTCTTTCCTTCCATCTGTCTGATGGGCCATCTTCATAACTTAAATAGGCTTCAGGGTTTCTTTCACTTTTTTAATAAGTGCCATCAATATCAGGGATGACATAACATCAAAGAAACACAGACTCTAACTTATTTAGAAGATACCATATGCTTTATTCCAAATGCAGTAAAACATCTGTTGATATATTTTCTCAAATATTAGAACATTATGCAATTATTACCAAAAGCCAATGCATCACTATTCTGACTTCATGAAAATCTAAACCTGAAATAGTTCAGGCACCATTAAATCACATCACTCCATTTTTGTAATAAAACAAAATAAGATCATTTATGCCTTGTTCAGTATATAATTATTCAACTTAGAAGCCTCAGACTAGAGATGAAAGTTCTGTCAATCTGTAGCAAAGATATATATAAAATTATGAATGATGGATAGATGGCAAGAAAATCACAAAAGAACAAGGCAAAACAGAGCTGAAGTTTAGTTGAGAGACAGTTGTTACACCTAGAGCACGGGTGTCAAACTCGATCCCATCACATGATATATCGCGATGTAACGTGACTTTTTTGCCTTTGCACAGGGTGTGGCCTGTGCATGACACATCCAGCCCATGGGCCACCAGTTTGATACCCCTGACCTAGAGTCAGTTCAGTTCACAGAGTGACTATCTTATGAAGAATACTTTTGGGCCTGCTAAGATTAGATTGGTCCAAGAAAATCCAGAGGATTTAGGATCTAAGAGGTTAGTGATCACAGCCAGTTCTCTACATGGAAACAGAAAAGAGGAAAATCAAAGTGCAAACTGGAAACAGCCAGGTTCTAGTCCATCATCAGACATGAAGGCTCACTGGATAACTTTATGCCTATCATTTTAACTATGTCACTCCTGATTAAGTATTAGACTAGCAAAAAGGTGATTCTAGTTCAATGGCTGCTCGGCAAATAACTATAGTTTAGCATTTTCTCAAGCCTGCCTATTTCATATTCATCTATGGCCACAAGAAACCAGAAAGAACTCAGTACCATCTTTAACATGTTTTATTATAAGTCATAAGCTTTTGCAGGCTGCAGCTTAGTTCATTGGATGCATGGAACGGCTTATACAAGGATATACTAGGATTTAAATACATTGAAATGAGCCAGTGGTAGCAGATGATAGCTTTATGTGAGACAGATTACCTTATCAATAATTGCAACAATTGTAATGTTAAAAAAAAAGACCTATCCTGTTTGTTCAGACCTTCTAGAGACAACCTGAAACATTTTGATGTCAGTTGTGCTGGAAAAGTTTCTTTGTTCCAGGGCTCTTAGAATGAACAGATGGGAGGACATGATCCAATGGAAGGAAATGATAATCTGCAGTCTGGAATCAACCTACCTTGCATGCTGCTTCCAAAGAGAGAGAGTCTTGAGAGGAGTTTCTGAAGTTGACTTGAATCAAGTTACATCAGCATGAGAAGGAACAGCATCCAGTGTCTTAGGTTTCTGCAGTGACTGGTATAAAGTCATTCAGTTACCTTCCATGACTGAGATGAGCACAGGTTTATTTGATGAAATGTATCATCTCACTGGGATTGACCCACCTTACCTGTGCTGACAGAAGAGATATGTTGCAAGTCCCATCCGCCAAGGAATTTTGGTTGGCAGGATCCAGGAGAAGAGCCTACACCATCATTCTGACTCTTTGGAACATCTTGTCCTAAAAAGTGAGGTCAACTCCAATTCTCCTGACCTTATGAAAGAACTTGAAGACTGCCTCTGTCAGTTGGCCTGGACTCCAATGGGACTCCAATGGGAGAAGGTCATGCAAGAGGTGGTTGGTAGATTAATAACAATTCCCATCACCTCCCCTGTTCCTCCTACTTCCTCCCTCTTTCCCCATCTTATAACTGATCATTTGTACTCTTATAGTACTTTAGTCTTATTATATACATTTCTGTTTTGCTTTATTATTTTTAACATTTCAAGCTGTCCAGAGTCACCTCATGGAGAGATGGGTGACCAACAAATTTAAATAAATAAATAAAATATATAAATAAAATAAGCCTAGGTCCTCCCAGTGCCAATCTGGTACACTTTATGGACACATAATTAGGCTGAGTTGTAGGTTGATTTTACAGGAGATCATAAATCCCAATAAAATAAGTTTTGATCTTCAACTTGAGAAAACTCTGTTGTTATTCCGTAAATATTCTTATGTACACCAAAATTGTTTCTAATAAAACAGCAGCAATAAACTTAGCAACCCCCCCAATTAATCTGTAATTATGAACCTTTCACTCAAATAGCCTAAAAGAGCATGTTTTTGAGTGGTATTTTTACAAGGCAATAATTACAGCTTTTTTAGCACAGTCTGCTATAGTTTCACTTTTCCACAATCTTTCAGTTCAGCTCAAACATGTAATCAAAATAGGTTTCGTACTGTGCTTTTCTCCATGTGTAGCATTTTTAATCACTACTCTGATCACATTTCTTTTTTTGTTCATGATACAATAAATTACGGTGAAATAGATGCACCGAATCATTTTAGTGAATACCTCCCATATACCTGAAGAGATTTTAGTTCCAACCAATTTTGTAGGTGACAATTTACTAAATTTCTAATCCTATACTTTGTATAACCTCACCAGTCTAAATGTTAGAACTGAGAATTGCATACAGGAAATTTTGTTTTTGAAATGAAAATAGAGGGCCTAGATAAAAAATCTTGCTTTATTGGCCAAAAGGAGGGAAAAATCACAACTATTTTAGATTTCCAAACTCCAACTTGTATTTTTGTTTAAAATTGCAGAGTTTGAATAAGATTTTTCTCATCTGGATGCTCTGTAGTGGATAAGAAGATGCTCCAGAGAGTTATAAACACTGCACAAAAAATCATCGGTTGCTCTCTTTCTTCTTTGGAAGAGATTGCGAAGACCAGACTCCTCTCTAGAGCACTAAAAATCTCCGCAGACCATTCTCATCCTGGTCATTCATATTTCGAACTGTTACTGTTATGTCTGTGGAACTGGTTGGAGTTCCCAACCAGGTCCGCTGTTTGAGCGGGAGCACCAGCCGCTCCCATTGGCTGGCTCCGTTTGACAGTCGGCTATAAAAGCCGGCTGTCGGGCAGAGCCAGCCCCGTTGTCGCCCGCTGGTCTGCAAGTTAGCAAGCAGACGCGACAACCCTTTATTCTTGCAATAAAGCCTTGTTAGTTGTACGCTCTGGTCTCATGCCTCTTCCTTACCATCGCTCTACAACACTGGCGACGAGGATGGGATACGGTCGAAGGCTAGCCAGACGCGTTTGCTTCAAAGAGCTGTAATCACAAAGAGCGAAGTCACGGGCGCTGAAGCCACAGCCGCCAATGCTCACAAAGAGCGCGAAATTCAAACCGCAATTGCTTGAGCTGTATTCACTGAAGCGAGCCACGGCTGCCGACGCTCACTAAGGGCGCGAAATTCAAAAAGAGCTACATAGCCCAGAGAGACGGTCACAGCCTGCGCTCTTTTAAGAGCGTGAGTTTCAAAAGATGACTGAAGAAGACGAACCCTGCATTCCCACGATGAATGCTAATCCAGCATTTCCGCCATTCAAGCCTAACGAGGAAACGTGGGACTCCTACAAAAATCGTTTCAGCCATTTCCTCGATGCCATTGGGTTGGCTGACGCTGCTGAACATAGGAAGAAATCCTATTTCCTCAGCTATTGCGGGGCTGCAATTTTTGACACTGCTACAGCGTTAGTCGCACCATGCGCCATCAGAAGCATCCCCTGGGATGAACTACAAGAAATACTCTCCAACCACTACTCGCCTAAGCCATCCCAGATAGCCAGAAGGTACGTCTTCAGAATTAGAAAGCAGGCAGAGGGGGAGTCAATCAACGAATACATGGCAGCCCTGAGGACAGCTGCCTTATAGTGCGGTTTCAAAGACTACTTGGAAGACATGCTGTTGGACCAGATCGTCTGTGGGGTGAGAGACCTGAGACTCCAAAGACGGCTGCTGGCAAAAAAGGACTTGAATCTATTCTTAGCCATGGAGGAAGCCCTAGCTGCTGAGCTCTCTGCCCAATCAGCAGCTGAGATTTAAGGCACTCCAGTAAAGCCCAGCAGTTCCACAGTCCATTCTGAAGAAGTGCTCAGTGAAGAAGACCCCACAGACTCATCAGACATTAACCGCCTTAAGCATCAGAAGCCTTCACAGGTAGGAGCGGGGCAGAGAAACAACTTCGCCCCTAAACAACCTCCCATTTGCCTAACCTGCGGAGGCTCCCACTCCAGGGCATCCTGCAGGTTTAGAAACGCCATCTGCCTGAACTGCCAAAAGAAGGGTCACCTCGCTAGAGTCTGCCAAGCAGGGCGCACTTTGCCTCAAAGACCTCCACCACCTTCTAATTCCCAAAGGCAAGTGGAGGACTGCTATACCTGCTACCACGCTAACCATACTTCCCAAACCCCTGATAAAATTAAAATTTCTGTTTTCCTAGAAGGTAAACCCTGCAGGATGGAGGTAGACACGGGATCTGCGCTCTCAATCATCTCCTGGGAAAACCTGAAGAAGATCCAACCCAGACTGTCAAGGAAGCAGTTTTAGTCCAGTTCGATCAACGTCTTCCCCTGGTCCTGGCCGCTGATGCATCCCCTTTTGGGATTGGGGCTGTCCTAAGCCACAGACTCCCCAACGGCTCCGAGGCACCAATCGCCTTCTTTTCTAAGACCTTCTCCACGGCAGAAAGGAACTACAGCCAAATCGATAAAGAGGCCCTGGCTGCGGTTGCTGCAGTTAAAAAGTTCCACGAATTCTTATTTGGCCATCACTTTGAACTTGTGACTGACCATAAACCTCTCCTAGGACTCTTATCTGGAGATAAGCAAACCTCGCAGGTACTTTCACCCAGAATGACCAGATGGACTTTGTTTCTGGCCGCTTACTCATTCAAGTTGGTGCATCGTCCTGGCAAGAACCTGAGTCACGCCGATGCCCTTAGTCGCTGCCCCCTGCCAGTCCCAGTCGAAGACCCGGCACCGATTCACGCCATCTTTGAGGTCAACGAACTCAAACTGCCAGTGACAGCCGAGGACATTGCTGCGCACACAAAAAAAGACAAGATAATCGCCCAGGTTCTGGACTGGGTGGGAAGGGGGTGGCCGGAAACTCAATGTACAGTTGACTTTGTTCCTTTTAAAACCTGTCAGCAGGAACTGTCGAGGCTACAGGGATGTCTATTGTGGGGTACAAGAGTAGTCATCCCAGCCACCCTTCGTGTACCCATCCTGAAGGTGCTTCACGAGGACCATCCGGGCATCGTAAGGATGAAGGCTTTGGCCCGCAGCTACGTTTGGTGGCCCGGCATGGACGCCCAAATCGCCAACTGGGTAAGCTCTTGCCAACCTTGCCAAGAAACCAGGGCTGCCCCACCAGCTGCCACACCCACCAGGTGGGAAAGTGCTAGTGCCCCTTGGTCCCGCCTGCACATCGACCTGGCTGGACCAGTGCATGGCAAGACTTTCTTGGTGGTCGTGGACTCCTACTCCAAGTGGATAGACGTGGCCCTGCTTCCCACGACCACCACCCAAGCTATAGTTAAAGCCCTGACCCGTTTATTTGTCACCCATGGACTTCCAGACATGCTGGTGTCTGACAATGGCCCGCAGTTCACATCATGTGAGTTCAGTGTGTACGTTGCTAATTTGGGCATCAGACACGTCCTTACAGCTCCCTTTCACCCCGCTAGCAACGGGATGGCGGAGAGAGCAGTTAGGTCAGCCAAGGAGGCACTTGCCAGGTTTGGCCAGGAAAACTGGCACTCTAAACTGTCTCGTTTTCTGCTCAGCCAACATACGACGCCTTGCACCACTACTAACAAATCCCCTGCCGAACTTTTAATGGAGAGACGCCTTAGAACCACCCTGGACAGGTTACACCCCCACTACTGCCCAGACACCCCTTTAGGGTCTGACAGTCTGGTCAGAGACTTTGCCTTGCATGACCAGGTGTACGCCAGGAACTACGCAGGGGATCCCTTGTGGGTACCAGGTCAAGTCGTGTCAGTCACAGGTCCAAGATCCTACAGGGTCCTCCTGGATGATGGACGCTTGTGGCGGAGACACGTGGACCAACTCAGAAGGCGACGGAGAAGTGCGGCCGATACCAACCCAACCCGACCTGTCAGCGCCAAAGTCTCCCTGCCGGTGCCAGACGGGAGCTCCCTGCGGGACCCGGTCTTCCCCGTCGATCAGGAGGATTCGCTGGAGGACCCGAGTTTCCGGCTGGAATCACCGGACCAGCAGCCGAGCGAGCCAGTTTGCCAACCGGACCTAGCGACTCGCCCAGGTCAGCCCGAACAGGGGGAATCGCCGACTTCTCAGAACACTACGCCAGGTCAAGCCCATGCCCCAATGACCGTCGAGGCATGTCCCAAGGGCCTGGACTTGACACCAACCAACAGTTCACCCAAACTGCGGCGTTCTGGTCGCCAGCGCAGACAACCTACTTACCTACAGGACTACGCATGTTCCCAGCTGGGGGAAAGGAGTGTTATGTCTGTGAAACTGGTTGGAGTTCCCAACCAGGTCCGTTGTTTGAGCGGGAGCACCAGCCGCTCCCATTGGCTGGCTCCGTTTGACAGTCGGCTATAAAAGCCGGCTGTCGGGCAAAGCCAGCCCCGTTGTTGCCCGCTGGTCTGCAAGTTAGCAAGCAGACGCGACAACCCTTTATTCTTGCAATAAAGCCTTGTTAGTTGTACGCTCTGGTCTCATGCCTCTTCCTTACCATCGCTCTACAACAGTTACCATCAGGGAGTCGCTATAAGTATCTTAAAATGAAGTCTAATAGACTGAGAAACAGTTTCTTTTCCAAGGCAATAATTGTCTTGAATCAAACAGTGCATTTGTGATCTAGTCCTATGTATATAGTGGCATTTTTAAACTATGTAACTCACTACATGTTTTAGACTAGGTTTTTAATTATTGTTATTATTATTTTAATTATTTTAATTTTTAAATACTTGTAGTGTGATTGTAATGTGGTCTTTGGGGCACTGTGCTGGAGTAGCTTTCAGATTTCATTGTATTCATGGAATGCAATGGCAATAAAGGTAAAATTCAAAATTCAAATTCATCTGTTAGGCATTTGACTAGATTGATTTTTTTCAATGAAATATATTATTCTTGGTTTAAATATCTTTTTTAAAAATTTGTTGATAGTCAGGGATGGGCTGCTGGGGGTTTGCAGGGGTTTGGGTGATCCTCTAGGTAAGATTCTGTGTAGTTCGGAGAACCCCCAAATCCCAGTCCTGACTGGCCCCACCCAGGAGTCCCCACATGGCCCGTTTTGGATGCAAGTGAGTGCAGGGCATGTGTGGATGCTTGGGGAGGGAGAAAAACAGGCCTCCCGGAAGTTCAGGAAGGCAGGAAATGGGCCCATTTCCAGCTTCCAGAGAGCCTCCGGAGTCCGGGGAGAGCAAAAATGCCCCCTTGCCATGGTGCAGCAGGTTCACTAGGCCATGCCTACCATGGCCATGCCCACCAAGCAACTAGGCAAAGAACCTATTGCTAAAATTTTTGAAGTCACCCCTGTTGATAGTGACATTGTTTTGTTTGTACAGATTCATGTATATGGGCAGGTAAGTATATGTAAACACCAGCTAACTGCACAGCTGCATTCTGTGCCATCTGTGCTTCCAAATAGTCTTCAAGGATAGCCCCAAGTAGAGTGCTTTGCAACAATCCAGATATGAGATGATCAAGGCTTGAGTGTCTGAGTGCAGGGGCTCCCCTTCTAGGCAAAGGCTCTCCTAGCCATGACTGCCACCTCCTCTTCAAGTAGGAGTCAACTCCCAAGTTGCATACCAAGTCATTGTGGGGCACTGTAAGACTGCACAGGACAGCCCCCAACTCTGCAGCCAACCCAAAAGGATACCATAGTCAATATAACCAAAGGCCACTGGGTGGTCAAGGAAAGCAACAATGGATACATTATTCCTATCCCACTCTCACCATAGATGCATGCTTTCTCCTTTGGGCATATGATATTGTTTTCTTAGTTTTATTTTTCTTATTGCTTTTAATGTTGCATACCATCCAGATTCTTCATGGTGTTGGGTGCCATTCTAAATTTGCTGAATGATTGACAATAAAATAAAATAATAAATAAAGTGAAATAGAAAATAAAATAGAGAAAATAAAGCATTTTTACTGACGAGTCAATTTAAGGTACATATCAAATTCCCTTATTCTTCTTTTCCCTTCCCATGTTAGGATTGCCAGAATTAATTTGCAGCAATGCAGCAATGAAATGGGATATACCACCTCAATTTCACTTAGCTTCCTGCCTTCAGTGGCTATAGAATTGTTGTCTTTATGAATACATGTAACAGTTATCTTGATCTGCACTACTCATGTTAATATTCAAATTTGGAAATTGCTTATGATCAGATTTTTCATTCCTCCGCATGCAGCTCGTAGCATTATTAAAATAAAAAAAAATTCACATTCTAAAGAAACTTTCCTATTAAAATATATAGTGAAATGCATATTTAAACATATAATTTCAAATGGTTTTCTCAAATGATAAGTTCCTTCAGAAATGCTATTGAACTGTGGAAGGAAAGAAGACCCAAAAGTAACATGGGTTTTTAAAAAGGACATATTTCTCTATCACTATTTTAAAGATATTTTAAAAATAACTTCCATTTGCAGTATACTTCTACTCTCTCCCCCATTTCATTTAAATTCTAATTTCCATGCCCTTGTGTAAAGGAAAAGTTATTCCTTATTCCTTTCAAACAGTAAAGCCAATTACCTTGAGATAAACTTCACAAACTGTTTAGAAAGTCACTAAAACAAGTCCATGAGAGCAAGAACAACCAAGAAAGCCTGACATATCGAACACACAAGGAATCAGAACCTACAGCTATTTACAACTATTCAACCACCCTCTACCCTGATTCCTTGTGATTCCCAACTTCTGCTCTTCAAATACTATTGTCCTTAACCCTGAAGGTCTTCAGATAGGCAATGAAAATCTGGCATATTCTTTAGGCATTTGGGTCCAGACGATTTAGAATTCCAACTTGGAAGAGTGCAAAACATTTTTGGATATCCAATCACCAATTAATTGTTTATGTCCGTTTTAAGTTGGCATTCTTTATTTTGTTTTCAACAATGGTGCTGATTAGCTTATTGTCTGTCACACATTTTCAAGTTGGATGGCCACTTCAATGCTTTCAATCAATCTACTATCATGAAGCAGGAATTTGTCCATGTATTCTCACTAGATCCATTCTAATTGCATAACTAAAAAAGCACACAGTTATTTCAAGCCCTGAAGGCTTTTTTTAGTAGATAATGAAAAGGAATGTAATAGATTATCTTTAGAAGAAAAGACATACAGGTGTCAGAAACCGATATGAAACAATGACTACACTGGACTCTTTTAAGGCAGGCAGCTGGCAGTAGCAGTTTAGTCAAATTAATAGCAGAATATGATGGTTCCCAGTCATGATAATAAAAGGCTAAAATCTCCTGAATCATAACTGGATGTAAATGCTTGCCTTTCAAAGCCAATGCTGCAAAAAAAAAAAAAAAACCAACATTGTGCTTTTAGAATCATATGTGGGACAAAGAGGCTTATAAACAAGCACATTGTTTGCTTTTTTTGGAGACTCATTTTGTGGTGTTTTTAAGGCACTTTTGTAAAAAATAAATGTAGTTTAAGGCAGCCTGTGGGAATGTTTGAAAGAATGGAACTTTTGTGTTTTCCCTTAATAAATATAAAATACACTACAATCAGGTCTAGCTGGTTGAGACTGAGAAAGAAACAAACACATATATATCTTGGTTTTTTTTCCCCTTTACAGAATAAACACATAATGCCAAATGCAGGAGAGGAGAGGAGGAGGAAAGAGAGGGGAGGGGAGGAGAGGGCAGAAGAGAGAAGAAGAGAGGGGAGGGCAGAGGAGAGGAAAGGACGGGGCAGAGGAGAGGAGACACCAGTTCACTGATTAACTGCACAACACCTTACATTTTTATCATTTCATATCATCCTTTCATTATGTCCATGCATTACTTCAAATGTTGCATCTTGAGTATGGGTTGCTTCATTACACATAACTCATTGGCAGTGAGTGAACAATACAATTACCTGAAAAAAACCTACCTTATGGAGGCTCTGGGTTGTTTATCTCTGGTATTTTTTTAAAGAGAATTCTGGATGCACGACTCTCACAGATGGCTTAATTGATTTCCCTGCATATTGTAGGTGTCTTCAGATGATTCTTCAGATGATTCTTCAGGTAACAACCAACTTTACATTCTGTAATTCCCTAAAACAAAATAGCAAGACATAGCCAATATAGCAGGTGCAGAATCTTGGTTAACTTCCAGTTAAATCAATCCTATTGCTTTGCCTTACTTTTTTAAAATACAAAATATACAGTGGGAATTGACTTGTAGGGCTCATAGTTAGGTAAAGACAATTCCACAGAAAACCCTTCTACATGTTAGCTTGCAAGATGGTGTATTGATTAAAATCCTAGCTTGCAGAGAAAAACAAAGTAAGTTTGAGATAAAAATATATTTTGTGCTTGTAGCATATTGGCCATCCCACTATGACTTGTATGGTCCTTATCCTTAGTAGATCATGCTTGATGTGGCAGAAGTTGTTAATAATGTGTTCTACACCTTTTGTATTTTACTGAAATGATTACATGAAAGCCTTGATTGAACAAAGCCACATTGGGCAACAGAGGTTGATATATAAGGAAATACAACTTCAGAAACAGAGTGGTCAATGTCTGGAATATTCTACCTGACTCTGTGGTTTCTTCCCCAAACTCCAAAAACTTTAACCTTAGACTTTCTACTATTGACCTCACCCCTTTCCTAAGAGGTCTGTAGGGGGCGTGCATAAGTGCACCAACGTGCCTACCGTCCCTGTCCTATTGTTTCTTTTATTTTTCTGATATTTATCCATGTATTAATAACTATGTTTTTACTTATACCTATTATCTTCTAAGCAATTGACAAACCAAATAAATAAAATAAATAGGGTTACTTGTAGTAAGGAAAATTAAAATGTGTAAATCTACGGACAGGTCTTAATTATGGTATCCAGCATTGATCTATACCACCATTAACAATTATTAATTGTTATTTAGTTGACATAGCAGAATTATAATGGGCCTATGTAACTCTGGCTTGTGTGGGGAATTCAAAATTATGTATAGTTAATAACTACATCAGTTATTTAGTTTAAAACTAAATCAGAACACAGGTACATTATACGATAACATAATAAGAATCCTCATCAATATTTAGGGAGAATGATATGCAAGGGAATATAAAATCTAAGAATTATACAGCGAATATGAGAAAAGAGTCAACTAACAGTTAAGAAATCAGGCTGGATGATCCACAACTAAGCTCATCTGCAAAAATTCAAATGCTCAACTATGAAGAAAAATCTCTTAATAAAGAAAAGCAGTCAATGCAAACTTTGGGATGTATATTTTCTACACTTATATCCTAGTAATATCTTTTGTATCAGTAGATGCTTGATCCAGACATCTAATTTGTTCTTTGATTTGGATTTATTTTCTATGCCTTATTTCAAGCCTATCTTTTGAAAATAAATAATGGCAGAATCACATAATTACCTCCCAATTATCCAAACCAAATCAGTTGAAAAGTAATAAGATGCAGTTATTAAGTTCTTCTAGGCAACATACTGTATAAAACAATAGTACTTGTCATGGTTTGTAAAGCTCAGATGTTTGGACTGACTTTTTTTTACTATTGATTTCAAATATTCATTTATTAAGAAAACATAAATAAGTTGCTAGATCCAGCTGAGAACTGGGTTATGTTCTACAGCACTGGCCTCCACAGAGAAGTCATAACTTTCAAATCTGACTGGGAGTTAATAGAGCTAAGAGCAGTATTAATTCCCTGTGGGTCTTGACTCTGTTTGCCGCTACACAGTCACATCAAATTCTGGCCATTAGCAACAGGGCTTTAACAATGTGGAACAAAGAGGTTCTCTTTTCTCAAGTCCCACATCACAACTGTGAAAATGTGTATTAATGTAGTCCAATGTCAGACAGCTTTTAGAAAAAGCTTCAAGGCATCAACTAACCCCCTACTGGGATAAAACTTTTCCATCAAAGGGAGGAGGGAGAGGAGAAGGTTTTCTGTTTTAGGAAAACAAACATATTCTAAGGGCAATGAACTTTAGAAAAGGAGAAGCAGCAATGAAGTAAAAATGTAAGCCACTGATGGGACCGAATAAGATCCCTCATGCACTTTTGTCTTGGAAGCAAATTTAGACTTATTCAAGGCCAAAGAACTTAGATTGCTTCAAACCCATTTGTGAGCTCTCAAAACTTTTAAAGAAATGATGGATACCCATGTGACAAGCCCCCCCCCCCAAAAAAAAATACGTAATATCTTGGCAATTTCAATTTGATTATGGAATCTTGACACTATTAAATGAATAGAATTGAAAAGTAGGCATATATGCATATATAAATATAAATGCAGACCAGATTATGTTACTTGAGGAACCCAATATCTAAGGTCTGGGATTCGTAAATTTTGTTTGTTTGTTGTAAGAAACAAAGTTATGCTTAAAAAAAATAGATTAAAGAGGAAATTGAAAAGAACTGGGTAATTGGCTGAAATCTTCTAACCTTCTATCTATTTACTAACAAATATGTGTTTGATATTTGAATATGTTTCTAAGTTTTAGTGTAAATATCCAAACTAAATTAATAGACAGATAAAAATAGAAATGTAGCTTAAAATAGATTCTGTGTACTTTAAAATTGAGACAACAAAAGGAGGATGCTATATTTTCCAGTAAGGGCAATAAGGAAAAAATAGTAATCACTTTCATTTAGAATTAATGCTTGCTTGTCTTGCTAGAAGACATTTTTTTAAAAAAATTCAAATATGAATGAGATGCTCAGGACATAAATGAAAAAAAAAAAAGTCTTTAGTATGAAATATTCCTATAATCTTCTCCAATTACCAACAAGATTATAGTGTAAACTGTGTATATTGTTTTTCTTTACTAAGTTTAAAACACAGAAGAAAATTAAATATGCTCCAAACCAAACAACTATTCTTTTTTTCTCTGTTTACATTTAAGGATCAGATTAATTGGATGCTAGTAGTATGAGGGGATGTTGGAACAACTTAAGGACTTGCCATGGAATCGTGCTCAGTACCAGAAAAACAAAACCAGGACCGCAATTTGAAATTAATATGTAACCAGAAGCCTGGATCTTAGAAGCCAGACCAGGGTACAGACCAAGAACTAAAGGAAGATAAGAATTTCCCTGAAAAAAACCAGATGAAACATGATTGAATTGTTATTTTTATTAGGCTGTAGTCTAAGGTTTTTTTTTTTTTTTTTTAGGGGGGAATAACTTAAAGAGATCTAGGAAAGAACATCACCTTATTTTCTATCAGATATCTGTTGATTTATATGTGTCTCTTTTCTTGTCTTCCCTGTAGTGCAAGAGATCAACACATTGAACAGGGACAGGGGTATTTGTGTGGAAGTATAAAAGAGTGAAGATGCTAATGCAAGCTGTTAAGCATGGTCAGTGGGTCCCATGAATAGACGAGTAGTGAACAACAGCTCTTTATTTAACAGATAGATTCTGAGACAAAAACCCTAGCGCGCAGCAGCTCTTCTTATAGAGCTGGCCATGGCTAGGCAGTCAATGACAACTCTTTGCCACGCTTGGTTTCAGCCAATTGCGGCAAACCCTGTATGAGCCAATCAGGAACATTCAAGCCATCCAATCACGACCTGGCTTTTCTGGACCAATAGGAACGCAGGGTTTCAAGCCTGCTAATATGGAACACAAGCATGCTATTGAAACCTGTCCACACAGACACACACACACTTTTCCTTTGTTATACATCACGTTTCCATTTCTGCAATGACAGTGTACTGTCTGTATTAAATCTCTTTTGAATACAGATAATATAATACATCATAATTATAGCCATTATTCTAATAATATATACAATACAATCTTCACTTCTAGTCAGGCATAGGAATAATAGGAAATAGAAACTGTTGGATAGCAAATTAGCATAAGGATAGCATAATCTATGGCTATATTTCTATACTTAGTAGTATCAGTTCTTTGGCCTTCATTTTTCCCAACCTTTGGATAAATTACAAGTTGAATTTCAGGATTGTTGCAGATAAATGCAACATCACTCAGATGTTGAGTGATATATCCTATTTGTGTGGGGGGGAGGCGGGGGGAGACCTCAGACTGCACTTGAACAATTGTCTGTAAAGTGATGTAGGTTAAATAACTAAGGAAGATTGACCCCACTTAGATTTGAACCTAAACCTGAACTTCCCCGCAGATTATAGAGAAAACATTATTGTTCTTTTTTTTACAAAAATGAAGGGCCGAAGCAAACTACCAGTTAGCTTTAATTTGTAGCACAGAATTAAACAAAATGCCAGAGAAAAATTACACACATTTGCTTTGTTCATTCTAAATTAACTTAAATCAGCTGTAACTTTATCCTGATTATCAATAGCAGCTGTTATAGCACTGCAAATGAATGAAACTGTATTGTATTCTGATTTAATGTTGCTGTCCCAAAATGGTTGCAGACTTTGGTCCTTTTTGCACCACACTTGCCCTTTTCTTATAGACAAGCCAATCAGGAGATTTTTAATAGGTTGAGCTAAATCATCCATTGAATTATTGCAGGATTATCTGACTTTAATCTCATTTAAGATGTTTTATGGTCCATACATATTATCAACACATATTCCTGAAAAAGATTTATCAAAGCCAAGTGTCAACATCAAAGTTTGAGAATACTCAAGATACAAGGTGGCTTTTTTTTGAGGAGGGAAGCATTTAACTCACACTTTTGCAACATGATTTCTCAGCTTGGCTTTCTAGATAGTTATGCTATTTTCAAAAGTAAATGCCCATCTTTTCTATGTGCATTGCAAGCAAGAATATTACCCCAGATATTGAATAATACAGTAAATTCTAGAAAGAAAGAAAAATGATAAAATGATTTTATTCACTTCACCTCTGTACCTAAGAATTCCATCTTGTAAGCTGCACCTTATTCTTCAGAAGTCTTCTTAGTTTATTTGTACCCCTATGCAATATATATTGTGCTTTTGGGTCAGTGCTGACTTTTGTTAATTGTCTGGATGAATCCCGATCCCTTATCAATTTCTTGGTAAGTTTTTTTCTCCAGAAATGATTTGCCACTGCCTCCTTCCTAGGGCTGAAAAAGTGTTTGGTCCAAAGATATTGTGAGAAGTACACCCCAAAATGACAGTGCCAAAAACTGTACAACACCAGAAACTAAAGAAAACAGTGCCAAGAGACTCAAGCCAGCCCTCCCCGCTTTAAGAAAGCCAAGAAGCACCAGCTAAAAGAAAAAAATCAGAGAAGCCTGCTAGGCTGTTACAAATATAACAAAGCTGACCACTTAAGCAGAGCCATTAAGATAAGGGGAAAATTATTAACCAATTATTATTAGCCAATCCATTATTATTAACCAATAATAATTATTAACCAATCCATTATTCTCCACTTAGAGACAAACAACCTACTCTCTAATAAACAATTTCAGAAAAAAAAACCTACCCTGTAATCTGCAATTCTTACACTGCAAAAACATATGGACTAAACAACTCGATCAGGGCAAAGCAATAGACGCAATCTACATAGACTTCTGTAAAGCCTTTGATTCAGTGGTACATGACAAACTACTCCTAAAACTAAAAATCTTATGGTATCTCTGGACACCTGCATAACTGGATAGAAGCATTCCTATCAAACAGACAACAAATGGTAAAAATTGGGAGCGTCCTATCAAATTCTGTACCTGTCAACAGTGCTGTCTCCCAAGGCAGTGTTCTAGGACCAACTCTCTTCATACTCTACATAAATGACCTCCGTGATAATATTAAGAGCAACTGCATTCTCTTCACTGATGATGTAAAGCTGTTCAATACCACAGACAATACTGCTACCCTTCAAAAACACCTTGACTATGTATCAGAATGGTCAAACTGGCAATTTCAAATATCAACAAATAAATGCTCTGTCTTACATATTGGCAAAAAAATCAGAAAGTAAAATACAAGCTGAATAGTCAAGACCTTGTTGATGATCCAAACTCTGTAAAGGACCTTGGAGTACACATAACACTAATGACCTAAGTGTTAGAGCCCATTGTAACTACATAGCCAAAAAGGCATTAAGAGTTGTTAACCTAATCCTACATAGCTTTTTCTCTGGTAGTATCACATTACTAATTAGGGCATACAAAACATTTGCTAGACCAATACTTGAATACAGCTCATCTGTCTGGAACCCACATTATGTATCTGATATTAACACAGTTGAGAAAATCCAGAAATATTTCACAAGAAGAGTACTCCACTGTCACCAAACTTGAAATTCTAGACCTAGAAAACCTTGAATTACACTGTCTTCAGTCTGATCTAAGTATGGTATATAAAATCATACATTACAATGACTTACCTGTCAATGAATACTTCATCCATAACAACAGAAGAGCACACAATAGATACAAACTCAAGGTTAACCGCACCAAACTTGACTGCAGAAAATACAACTTCAGCAACAGAGTGGTCAATGTTTGGAATAATCTACCAGACTCTGTGGTTTCTTCCCCAAACCCCAAAAACCTTAACCTTAGACTGTCTACCATTGGCCTCACCCCTTTCCTAAGAGGTCTGTAGGGGGCATGCATAAGTGCACCAATGTGCATACCATCCCTGTCCTATTGTTTCTTTTTATTTTTCTTATATGGATCCATTTCATGTACTCATAACTACGTCTATTCTTATGACTGTAATCTTATAATCGCTTGACTAAATAAATAAATAAATAAATAAATAAATAAACAATAACACACCCGGAACTCCTGATAGAATTAATTCTCCTGATAGAAAAGACAAAGCTCCAGGGACAGTATTAACTCATTAAGGCAGGAAGACAAGATTCAGGGAAATCAGTTCAACCAGAGGCACACAAAAATCCCCATGGAACTAACAGAAGCTTCAAAGGAAAATTACTTATAAAAACCATCGACTCCCAACCCAAAATTTGCTTGCAAGCCAGGAAAACTCCAGCTGTGTCACTTTTTGCTTATTGCCTTTGTACATTAAAAGAATTCCACTTTCTGGCAGTTGGCTTCTGCATCCATTTCTTCTCAATGTCTGTGGTATGTGCCAGCTGGGAATGAACCAGGGAAATTCCTTCCAACAATATCCTGTTGGCTTTTTACCTAAGGTGGGACCAAGGTCCCTCAGTTTTTAGCCTGGTACTTTACCATCATATCAAATTTGCTGTTATCCTATACAATGCATTTTGGAATTCCTATACTATAAACATTCTGATACATGTTATATATAATAAGAAGAAGAAAACATACATTTTCTGTGACACTTTTTGAAGGCATTCTGAGAAACTAGAACCACTGTTTTTAACACAACACATATTTATTGTTGTCCTTTAAGACATGAAACAATCTATTTTATCTTTTTACTTAAGATCATAAAAGAAAATCCTTGAGGTCATTGCATATAAGAAAAAAACCATTTTTTCCCACTAAAAGCTAATCACCCTTGATCTCAACCACTATGGTTTGAATAAACAGACTTTTTTATATACTACTTGGCTCCCTAAGCTTTATTTCCAAACACAGGTGCTCTCACTTAGGTTGCCAACCTGTGCATTTCCTTAGAAATAAATTTAATTGGATCAATAGTGCTTACTGCATAGTAAATATGTTTGGTTTATTTTTATATTGAACTAAAACAAGTGGCATGCAAGGGAAGTAAATGTATCATGGCAAGCCAACAGAAACCTCACAGTTTGTATAACTGCTTTTACAAAACAAAACAGTGAGACACAGTTCTAAAGTACCCATTTAACAGGTTGATCATCGTGGCAGCTTTATAAGGACTTCCAACATTATAAATCTGATTCTTAGTGACTGTATAAGGAAAAACGGAAGGCTCAATGTTAAATATTTAACTTGCATGCATTTAAATGCTAATTAATTTATATTTGGCTGTCCGTTGTCCTTAAATGAGAGAGCAAAGTAAAACTATACTGATAGAATTTAGAACAATTCAGCACTTATGTGAAAGAAAACACAAAACTATGCAGATTCTGCCACCCTTCAGCAGCAATTAACTGAGTCACAATTGTAAACAGTGGCTCTAAAGATCGATAAAACAAATAAACATTTTCCCACAGCTAATATTAGATGTATATTATTTTACATTGCTTTCTTTATACTGCTGGTTTTCAATAGTTATTTCATTTCATTCTGATTTGGCTGAACATAATAAACTCATTATCTGTCTATACTAGGTACATATAACAATAATAATAAAAAAGACTTGGTTTTTCAGTGTGAAATCTGCATCGTGAGAGATTGATTATATTCAGTGAAGCACAAGAGGACTATTGGTTAAATGGATTTCATTGAAGTTAATCTTCCTAAAGTGATTGCTGCTTATTTTTATGCATTCCATGAAAATAGGGGGGGAAAATGGCACATCGGGCAACAAACTAGAGTAGATTCCCTTAGGTACTGATTTTTCCTCCTTTAGATGGGAAATACTGTTGAACAGAGAGGAATTAAACATAGTATCCTTCATCTGCAGTCTGATGTGGAGCTATTTATTGCAGAATATTACATAATTTTATCTCACTGTAGATTCAGGCTCAACTTTATGGAAACTGGATCAGGGCAATTAACTTATACAGTAAAATCAATTGGTTTGGATATGCAATAACCAAGAATACTACAAGCAATTAGTTTGCTCACTCCTGAGTATTATACTGGCTTTTATACAAGCAGAAGTAATGATCTCGGGGTCTTTTCCAAAACTGGAAAGCTTCAACAGGTCTCTAACTGCAAACTAGATGGATTTTCTTGGCCCAAAAAAGATAGAGAATAAGACCAGTGGGCTGTATTTTGTGCAGGTATGGGTGAATAAGTAGAAACCAACAACATTTACTGGCTTTTGGTGTGATATTTCAGTCCATATAGCAGAATAACTGAGTTGGAAGGGATCTTGGAGGTCTAGTCCAAACTCTGCTCAAGCAGGAGGCCCTATATCCTTTCAGATGAATGGCTGTCCAATCTCTTAAAACCAGGGGTGGCTTTTTACCAGTTCTTTTTACCAGTTCTTAAGAACAGCAGACATAGAACCGGTTCTATGTCTGCTGATGTTTTTGCCCACTCTCCCACCCAGGCTCTTACCTGATCTTTATTTCCTGATTTTTCAACTTCAGCTGCCAAATGAGGTACAGCTGCAGTTAGAAAAGCAAGAAAAGAGGCCTGTTTCAAAGACTGCTTCTCTGCAGGCAGCTGCTGATGACGATTTACAGGCACGCAGCTCCCAGCCTGCAGGGAACCTCATAAATCCTGAACCGGTAGCAAACCCTGTCGTATCCCACCCCTGCTTAAAACTTCCTGTGATGGAACACCCACAATTTCTGAAGGCAAGCAGTTAATGAAGGCAGTGGTTGTCATTGTTCTCACAATCAGGAAATTTCTTCTCGTGCCTATTTTGGTTCTTTTTCTTGATTAGTTGCCATTGTCTGTAAAGTTTCTCAGTCATCCAGGTCATGGTTGTTCCAAAGGTGCTTTTTCAGGAGGCAACTGGACTTAGTTGTTTCTTTTCTTTTTCTTTTTCTTTTAAATAATTTTTATTTTTTAGACAAACATACACAAACAAAACATGAAATATAAAACCATCTTCCAGTTACATACATACAGTGTGACGGTTGGTTACAAGTCTGTTGTGTGTCATCTCCATAGTCCTCACTTTCAACTTGTATAAATTCTCATATTATCAATCTAGTATATATTATTATCATTGTTAATCATTTATTTGACTATAACTGTTATTCCATCATTTTATGCGAGATATTTGAGATTTTAGATTAATTTATAACATAACCTTCATTACAACATTCTAAATCCATCCAATAGTAATACATCTTTATATTATATTCTCTATAATTCTATTATCCTTATATTATAAAATACTCTTAACATATTTCATTTCCATAATTTTTTTCTCTAACCATTGATAAAATAAATCCCATATTTTATAGTATTGTTTATTTTCTTGTTCTCTAATTTCAAATGTCAATTTACTCATTTCAGCACATTCCATCATTTTCTTAATAAATTCCTCCTGCATTGGTATTTTCTCATTTTTCCAATTTTTAGCAAATACAATTCTATTTCTCTTCTCATCCAAGAAGCTTCTTCAGCTCTGACAGGATAATGGGCAATGAAAGGATTTATATTCCTTTCAGGCAGCTGGTCATTTGCATCCTTTTAGAGGTATTTGAAGCCAGGGGTGGGATTCAACCGGTGTTACTACCGGTTTGGTGACTACGTTTTGTGACAGGTAAAAACCCGGTAAGAGCCCAGGTGGGCGGCTGGGCCAAACAGCATCAAACACAGAACTAGTTCAGCATCTGCTGCTCTTAAGAGCTACCGGTTCTATAGAGCTGGGCAGAACCCGTAGCATCCCTGCTTGGTCCTCAGGGACACACTTCAATGGCCCTCTAAAAGAATACAAATTACTAGCTGTCTGCAAGGAATATAAATCCTTCCATTTCCACTATCCTGTCAGAGTTGAAGAAACTTCTTGGATGAAGAAACGTCTTCAAACAAAAAAGAAACAAGAAAGTCCAGTTGCCTCCTGAAAAAGTACCTTTGGGATTTCTATCCATTGCTTTTTGTCCTGTTTTGATAAATAGGTTGAGCCCGTCTTCTTTGTGGCAGCCCCTCAAATATGGAAACAGTGCTATCATGTCAATCTACTCGAGGGAGAAAAAAATTTTAAATAAAAAAGCCAAATTAAATTTTATTTTTTACGAGCTTCTATAAATAAGACCCTTTCATACATACGGACATGTATTTGAAACATTAAATATTCATTATACATATTATTTTATACATAATGTTCATATATGTGTTGGTGGGCATTGTTTTATTAATAGTAAATGTCCTTGATACATTTTGTAATGTAAATTTCCTGGAAAGAGATTTTTATGTTGTTGGGGTTTTTTTGTTATGAAAGCTTCTTTCTTTAAATCTCTCTCAAGAAAAGAAAATATTTTATGTGTACTGATTTTTGCTGGCAAAAAAAAAATGCAGATTCTTTCTGTGTTATGAAATAAATATTTATGGAATTGTGGCTAAAATGATGGTTTCTCTCAGCTGGAGTAGTTAAGATTTAAGCTACTGTTTAAAAACATATGTGATTTCCGTGTTTACATATTTCACTGCCAGCTTGTCCTTGCTTTGTTTATTTTTTGTCAATGTTGGTTTTTGCTTTGCTATTTTTTTTTTTTTGCATTGGCTTTTTTCTTTGTGTTTTTTTTTGCCTATAAAAGGAACAAAAAGGGAATTGTGAAGTCAATGAAAAAGAAAGAAACATTTTATTCAATGCTGTTGCCCCAGATGCAACAATTTCACTCTATCCCTTATTTAATTTGGTGAATCACAGTTTATTTGAAGTATATATAAATAAGAAGTTGTTCTACAGGCATAATAAATTTTAATTAACTAATATTCATTACTTTACGTGTAATATAGCATTCCAGAGAAGCAAGCTGCTTATATGTGCCTGTGTATGAGTTGATAGAACATTTTATTTATCTTAATAGTTCTGCTACATTTAATAGTTGTATTAAATTTCACTATACTCCAATTACAAATTCTGCCTTGCCTTTCATCTAAAAAACTTCATCTATAATGTGTTTATCATTGCCAGAGCTTTATTGATGCTAATTGTTATTCATACATCGCCATGTGATTGCAGATAGCTTCTTTTTGTGAATACAGTCTGTAGTTTAGGTCATGGAGTGCTAATTCTGGAAATCAGTTTTGGGAAAGAGAGATTTCTTAAGCCCTGCTTGGAATGTATAAGCATAGCTGACTTTGAAAGCTTAATCTCTTTAAACAAAGAGCACTGATCCAATATGGGGCACCCTGTGCTTTTCCTATTGACCTCTTTATTGGAAAATGTTATTCTAGCTGCCACCTTTGTAAAATGCATGGTAGTGTACTATAGGACTGTGTAAACAAAGTTAGCTGAAAAGGCAGGGAGAATAATGGAATTATAACAATAGAAGACTGAATGGGATTAGAAAGAAAGCACACAGAAGGGTAAAAATACCATTTATTTCACCTGGACAAGGCAAGGCAAGGCAAGGAATAATAACAGATTCAGTTTTCTAGAGTTTTGTGTATATACACACACACAAACACACACACAAATATGCACTTATATACACATACATAGTCTCCCAGTTTCTAGCCTGATGCCTTAGCCATCAAACTGGTTCTTCTACCAATATTTAAATAGTTGTATTTGCATCTATAATGTTTTCATTATTTATTTATTGGATTTTTATCCTGCCTTTATTATTATTTTTTATAAATAACTCAAGATGGTGAATACATATAATGGGTTGGGCTGAAAAGAATAGCTAACCCAAAGTCACCCAGCCAGCTTTCATGCCTAAAGTTGGACTAAAACTCATTGTCTCATGAAAAGCTAGTCTGGCACTACTATAGTAAATGGTTAGCTGGCTTTGTAGTCTTTGATGCTAGTGTTCTCTGGACACAGATCCTTCAAGTTTTCCCAAAAACATGGCAACCAGATGTTAACAGATACCAGCAAGCTGGAGTTTTCATGATATATGTTATGTTGTCTTTCAAGATTTGCTGAGTTAGAGATTGGAAGCAATCTTTTCTAGAGACAGTGTGATCAGTTTGCAGCCCTATTGTTTAAGAAGATGAACTATTCCATTTCTTTATGACAGCTCCTTAAAAATAAATTGTTAAAGATGATTTCTGCATATACATATGCATACCTAATTTGGGCATATCTAAATCCAGAGTATAAATAAGGTAAACTCTTGGATGTATGACAATTTTATAACATCCATAATCGATAATAAGGATTCAGAGATAAAAAAATTGTGAAGACATAGTGGGTAATATAGGAAGGGAAAGGAATTGTAGAAAGTGATTAAATAGAAAGATCTAGAACAGGGAAGAGAAGCAAAGCAGAGATACCCAACTGGCATCCTACAGAAAGAGAGACTGTTCTACCTTAGGGCTATCTAGCAGAAGACAGAATGGATTCATATAATTCAGCAGAATGATATTTTTAATTTCCATTTTTTTCCTACTTTTATTATCAATTTTTCTTTGTTTTCAAAAGAAATATGCCTTAGAGCATATTTGGTTTCCACTGTCATTTCCTCTCATTTTTCCTCCTTTCCAGCAGAAATTTCTCATTTGACTAATATTGCTTTTTAGCTTTCAACAGTTTTTGGGGAAGGTATATCTTAAAAAAAAAAACTCAGTTACAATACCAGCATGCTTCAAAGTATATAGCCATATTTATTTCCTAGCTTGATATAAAATATGCACTATACACACTTATGTATATGCATTCACAAACATGCATACGTACAATTATTTTTTTCAGTTTAGGATAAAAAAATCAACATGCTTCAATACTGAAATAACACTAAAATTGGTATTTATTTTTATTCTAAAAGCATGTAGAGCAATCAATAAACATTGATACACATAATTCTGAACACATCTTAACAAGTTCTTGAACCTCCTTTGATGGCTAAAAATATTGTCTAAAACATTCATTAAAAATAGATACAAATATACATGCATATTTAGTGTCAATTGTATACTACAGCAGCTAATCATTGTACAAAAATTGTTCTCATTTAGAATTACTTAGTGCCTAAACTATGCTAATGATTTCTTAAAATGAGTTCTTTTTTTCTTTCTCTTTTTTTCTTTTCTTTCAATTTTATGAAACAAACAAAACAATGTAAAAATCTATTGGTTTAATCATAATGTTGTCAAAACATTGTAAAGATGTAGGTAATTTATCTGGAACAATTACCTTTTGTTAAATAGTATATAAAAAAACTAACAAAGATACTTACGTTCTGGCCTGGAGGTATTTTAAAAAATAAAACAAAATGAAACATGCTAATAGAGATTTCAAACAAACTCCTACATTCCAAAACTGATTTTTTTAAAAAAAGGTCATATGGCCATAATTGAGCCTGCAATTATAATAGTAAGCTGTGGCAGTTATTAAGTGGTCATCCTATGACTGTACTTGATTATATGGCTTTTTCTGTGGTGGTCATTAAGTGAATGTTGTGGTCATAAAGTGAATGCCACTTTTGTTAAGCAAATCCATTGTTGCTATGGAGCATTTTTTTGCCGGAAATCAGAAGTAAATACTGATTTCCAGCATAAATGTCTTATATTGTTGTTGTGTAACTGTGAGGCACTGCACAAATGCATCAATGCAGGTTGTTTGCTGAGAACTCAAAATGTGATCATTCTACTGTGGAAGGTAGAGGCCAACAGAACTTCAATTCCATATTATACATACTTTTGGGTGGTCTATCATAACTTCAAATAGCTACTAAACAAATGGTCATAAGTTAAGGACTATATGTTCTAACCATGCCTACTTCAGTATATATTATATACAAAATCTATATAGACAAGAAACTCTTTAACACCCTGTGCACTAACCCAGGCGGGGGTTACAAACAATTCCCTTTGCGGTGGAGTCGTGCCAAAGCAACGAGTTACAGTGAAAATCAAACTATTATTTCAATAAATGTAAAGTATGTAGATTTTTGTGTTCTTACTCTTGAGCAAGCAAGCAGGACTGTGATTGGATTGCTATAGATGTGTTTCATTGGACCATTGATGAGTAGCAATAGCAATAGCACTTACACTTCTATACTGCTTCTAAGTGGTTTTACAGAGTCAGCCCAACAATCTGGGTCCTCATTTTATGGAAGGCTGGGTCCTCAGAAGGATGGAAGGCTGAGTCAACCTTGAGCCTGGTGAGATTCGATTTGCCAAATTGCAGTCAGCTGGCAGTCAGCAGAAGTAGCCTGCAGTACCGCACTCTAACCACTGCACCACCCATGGCTCCTAAGTTTCTAAAAAGAGAAACAAGTCACTTCATACGTGGAGGTCTTCTCCAGCTTGTAGAAACTACTGCTAAATTTAGGGAGGAGGTACAATGGCAGCCAATAAATCAATACACTTTTATTCTAGGAGCAGATAAACCAGGACCCTTATGCTTTGGGTTCGAGTTATATATAAACAATAGCTGGTTAAGAAATCATCAGGCGTTTGACAAAAAAAGATAAAGATATGCTGAATTTCCTGTAAACAGTATGTGTTGTTAACAAGGGGAAACTCGGTTGCTACAGCATTTTTTGTGGTTTATTTGAATGGAAAAGACTGAATTGCCACATTAACTGAAATATTTCCGTTGTTACACTAACCATATCTATGGACAAATATGTACCCATTCTTCTGGGTATAAATTTTTGCTTGAAATCTGAATCCAAAAAAGTGGAGTGAGGGAGAAGAGGGTGCAAGACAGAAAGAAAGAGAAACAAACTCCTTGCCTTATATGTCAAAAGTTAAGCATCGACTTAATTAAAAATGATGTCATTCCTTTGTGCCTCTTTAACACTAGAAGCTAATTAGGTTCTATTAATTAAGAAGATCTTTCATACCTTAATATTTAGATATGCTTTAATGCTATGGAGTTAAATAAATTGACTTCCAAATTTAAGTGCATAAAAGTGTGACACATTAAACCTGTTTTTGACATTTCTAAGGGAGAATAATGAAATCCTTATCAAGCCAATATTCATGCTCATTTAGGGTGCCATAGCTGGAGTCACGAACTGTTGTACGGCATCCCACATTTTCCTTCAAGTGTTACAAATATTACATTGGAGATTTCCACAGATTAATTAGCAGTATAAAAACTTCTATAAATAAAGTCAATTCAATAAAGACAAGTCCTATTAAAATGCAAACTATCATTCAAGATGATTTTTAAAAATGAAATGAACAGAAATACTGAAGACCAACTACTAAACCTGAACATCTTGAAAAAGCAATTTGTTGAATATTAATGCTTAGGAAATGTCATTTCTGCTCCAAATACTACTAGTAATTAAGCTTTGTTTTTGTTTTTGTAAAAGAGAAAAACCTTATGGAAGAAGTAGAATTTTAATAAGCTCAGTTTCACAATTAGAGTTTTAGAAGACAATGCAAACTGTATAGTCATTATATCTTCTAAGGCATGTGGTACTTGATGACATATTATTCTAATAAGTAAATAACAAGTTTCTTTTCTTAAACGTCAAGAAATGGAAATTTAACTGAAACCGGATTCTGTTTAAATATGGATAAATATTCATTGATATTATCATATGTCTTTTTAAAAACGTATTTTTATTGTGCATTTTCCTTCATTTTACATCTCAATTTCAATTCTGCAACAATGATATGCTGGCTGTATCAACATTTTTAAAAAATATACATGATATTATACATCCTAGTTACGACCATTTTTCTCTTTTTCATACAGTGTAGTCCATAGATAAAAGAATAAAAACTTGATATTATACAACATACTTTATATCTATTGTGTCCATGATAATAACATACTTCACTATACATTTATCACTCTATATATTTTGATTTGCAATTATGTACAATCTAGTACCAATATTGCTTAAAATATGTATCCTTCTATATAGCTTTATATGTATTTGTTTCTAATTTGTTGATCCTCTTTCATCATCCATTTTCTAACCTTTGCATCTATTGTCTAGCCAATTGTGCCATAGGTCCCATATTAGGTAATACTCTGTTTCTCTTTTGTCTTTAGTTTCCATCGTTAGTGTTGTAGAGCAGCGGAGGAACGAGGCTGAGCCAGAGTGAACGTTAAAGGCTTTATTCTAAGAATAAAGGGTTGCCGCGTCTGCCTTCTAACTAGGCAGGTTAGCTGGCGGCAACGGGGCTGACACTGCCCGACAGCCGCCTTTTATAGATGGCTGTCAAATGGTGCCAGCCAATGGGAGCGGCTGGTGCTCCCGCTCAAACAGCGGACCTGGTTGGGGACTCCAACCAGTCCCAAAGACATAACACTCCTTTCCCCTAGCCGGGAGCATGCATAGTCCTTCAAGTAGGTTGGTCGTCTGCGCTGGTGGCAGGATCGTCGTAGTCCGGGCAAGCCGCTGGCTGGAGTCAAGTCCTCGCCCCCAGGCAGCGTCTCGGAGGTTGCTGATGAGCGGGCTCGGTCGGTGGGGGCACTGTGTGAATTAGGTAAGTCCCCCTGTTCGGGCTGACCTTGGTGAGTCGCTCGGTCCGGACAGTAGACAGGTTCGCTTGGGTGTTGGTTCGGGGTCCCATGTCGGTAGACCGGGTCCTCCAGTAAACTCTCTTGGTCGACGGGGTAGATCAGGTCCTGAAGGGAGCTTTCGTCTGGGTAGACCGGTTCCTGCAGGGAGCCCTCGGTGCCGGGAGATTGGGCTGGGTAGACTGGTTCCTTGGTGGCTGCTGGGTAGGCATCAGCTGTGCTTCTCCATCGCCGTCTGAGTTGGTCCACGTGTCTGCACCACAGGCGTCTGTCTTCCAGGAGGACTCTGTAGGATCTTGGACCTGTGACTGACACAACTTGACCAGGTACCCACAGAGGGTCCCCTGCATAATTTCTGGCGTACACCAGGTCATGCAGAGCAAAGTCCCTGACCAAACTGTCAGATCCTATAGGGCTGTCTGGGCAGTAGTGGGGGTGCAACCTGTCCAGGGTGGTCCTAAGGCGTCTCCCCATCAAGAGCTCTGCTGGGGATTTATTTGTAGTGGTGCATGGAGTTGTATGTTGGCTCAGGAGGTAACGGGACAGTTTGGAGTGCCAGTTTTCCTGGCCAAACCTGGCAAGTGCCTCTTTTGCTGACCTGACTGCCCTCTCAGCCATCCCGTTGCTAGCTGGGTGAAAAGGGGCTGTAAGGATGTGTCTGATGCCCAAGTTGGCAACGAACATACTAAACTCACAAGACATGAACTGGGGGCCATTGTCAGACACCAGCGTATCAGGGAGCCCATGGGTCACGAAGAAACGGGTCAGAGCCTTAACAATTGCTTGAGTGGTTGTTGAAGGTAGTAGGGCCAAGTCTATCAATTTGGAATAAGAGTCTACTACAACCAAGAAGGTCCTTCCATGTACTGGTCCAGCTAGGTCGATGTGCAGGCGAGACCAAGGACCACTAGCACTTTCCCACCTGGTGGGCGTGGCTGCTGGTGGGGCAGCCCTGGTTTCTTGGCAAGGCGGGCATGAGCTTACCCAGCTGGAGATTTGGGCATCCATGCCAGGCCACCAAACGTAGCTGCGGGCCAGAGCCTTCATCCTTACGATGCCCGGGTGGCCCTCGTGAAGTACCTTTCGGATGGGTACACGAAGAGTGGCTGGGATTACTACCCTTGTCCCCCACAACAGACATCCCTGTAGTTTCGACAATTCCTGCTTACGGATTTTGAAAGGAGCAAAGTCAGAAGTGTATTGTGTTTCAGGCCACCCCCTTCCCACCCAGTCCATAACTTGGGCAATTATTCTGTCTTTTTTTGAGTGCGCAGCAATGTCTTCGGCTGTAACCGGCAATTTAAGTTCATTTACTTCAAAGATGGCATGAACGGGTGCTGGGTCTTCGACTGGGACTGGCAGGGGGCAGCGACTAAGGGCATCAGCGTGACTCAAGTTTTTTCCAGGGCGATGCACCAATTTGAATGAGTAAGCGGCCAGGAACAAAGTCCACCTGGTCATTCTAGGTGATAGTACCTGTGGGGTTTGCTTATCCCCTGATAAAAGTCCCAGGAGTGGTTTATGGTCAGTTATAAGTTCAAAATGGTGCCCAAACAAAAATTCATGAAACTTTTTTACTGCAGCTACTGCAGCCAAGGCCTCCTTATCTATTTGGCTGTAGTTTCTTTCTGCAGTAGAGAAGGTCCTAGAGAAGAAGGCAATTGGTGCCTCAGAACCGTTGGGAAGCCTGTGGCTCAGAACAGCCCCAATCCCAAAGGGGGATGCATCAGCAGCTAGGACCAGGGGGAGTCGTTGATTATATTGGATTAAAACTGCATCAGATGTGAGTAAGGATTTGACTGACTTGAAAGCATGGGCTTCTTTGGGTCCCCAATGCCAGGGGGATTCTTTGTCTAACAGTCTGTGTAAGGGTTCAGCAATAGATGCTTTGTGCGGAAGAAATGAAGCGTAAAAGTTTAGTAGCCCCAGAAAGGCTTGGAGCTCTGTCTTGTTAGTTGGAGTGGGTGCCTCATGGATAGCCTTTACTTTGGATTCGACTGGGTGAATGCCAGAGGCATCTATCCTATACCCCAGAAAGTCCACTTGCCTAGTGGCGATGGCGCACTTCTCCCTTTTAAGTTTGAGGCCATGCTGCCTAAACTTCTCTAGGACTGCTCTGACCCTTTGTATGAGCTGAGGTCTGTCAATTGCTGAGACTAAAATGTCATCGAAGTAAGGGACAACCCCTGGAAGACCTTGGAGAATCCTTTCCATGAGGGATTGGAATATACCCGGGGCTACACTTACACCGAATTGGAGGCGTTTGCACTTGAATGCCCCTCTATGTGTGACTATGGTTTGTAATTCAGCCGTCTGATCATCAACAGGGAACTGTTGGTATGCCTGGGACATATCTAATTTGGCAAAGATGGTGCCGGGTTCGAAGGTGTGTAACAGGTGTTGAATAACAGGTACAGGGTAGGCGCTGACCTGCAGATAACGATTGAGGGTGGTTTTATAGTCTGCGCAGATTCTTATGCTGCCATCTTTCTTGAGTGGGGTGACTATGGGGGTCTCCCATTTGGCAAAGTCAGTTGGCTCTAACACCCCTTGCTTCAGTAACTTATCTAATTCTAAATCTAACTTAGGACGGATGGCAAAGGGCACTCTGCGTGGCTTAAGGCGAAGGGGAATTGCCTGGGGGTCCACAGTGAAGGAGATGGGGGTGCCAGAATAGCAGCCCAGCTCGCTGCTAAAAACATCTGAGTAGTCTGAGAATAGGGCGTCTACGTCAGAGGTTGAGACAGCATGGATCCCCGTTACACTAAGGCCGAGAGAAGGGAACCAATCTAGTCCCAACAGACTGGGGAGGGCACCATTAACAACCACCAAAGGCAAATGACCTTTAAAACCTTGGAACTGAACTAAAAACTTGCCTTTCCCGAGGACAGGGATGTTCTTGCCTTGGTAGTCCCGCAGTGTCAGGTGGCATTTCTGCAGCTTCTTCTTTGAGAATCTGGGATGAATCTTCTTCAGGGTTTCCCAGGAGATGATTGAAAGTGCAGATCCCGTGTCTACCTCCATTCTGCAAGGCTTTCCTTCTAAAGAAACAAAAATACTGATTTTATTAGGAGTCTTGGAAGTATGGTTCACGTGGTAGCAAGTATAGCAGTCCTCCACCTGCCTTTGGAAATTAGCAGGTGGTGGAGGTCTCTGAGGAAGGGTTCGCCCTGCTTGGCAGATCCTGGCTAGGTGGCCTTTCTTCTGACAATTTAGACAGAAGGCATTCCTAAACCTGCAGGATGCCCTAGAGTGGGAACCCCCGCAGGCTAGGCAAATGGGAGGTTGCTTGGGGGTGAAGTTGTTTCTCTGCCCAGCTACTTCCTGTGAGGGCTTTTGTTGCCTAAGGCAGTAAATGTCTGTTGAGTCAATGGGGTCTTCTTCAAGGGAAACTTCCTCTGAATGAATAGTGGAGCTGCTGGGTCTTAAAGGAGTTCCTTGAATCTCAGCTGCTGATTGGGCAGAGAGCTCAGCAGCTTGGCTTTTTCTATGGCTAAAGCTAGGGTTAAATCCTTTTTGGCTAGCAAGCGTCTTTGAAGCCTAAGGTCTCTAACCCCACAGACGATCTGGTCTAATAACATGTCCTCTAGGTAGTCTCTAAAACCACACTGTAAGGCAGCTGTCCTCAGAGCTGCCATATACTCATTAATTGACTCCCCCTCAGCCTGCCTTCTAGTTCTGAAGGCATATCTCCTGGCTATCTGGGATGGTTTAGGTGAGTAGTGGTTGGAGAGGATCTCTTGTAGTTCATCCCAAGGTACGTTCCTGATAGAGCGAGGGGCAACTAGTGCTGTAGCGGTGTCAAAAACCGCAGCCCCACAGTAGCTGAGGAAGAAGGCTTTTTTTCTGTGTTCAGCAGCATCTGTTAGACCAATAGCGTCGAGGAAGTAGATGAAACGGTTTTTATATGAATCCCATGTTTCCTCGGTTGGCTTGAAGGGTGGGAATGTCGGATTGCCATTCATTTTTTTGAGGCGGCAGTGCCTGTCACCTTAGTAGTTGTGATTCAAAATTCGCGCTCTTAGAAGAGCGTTTGCGGCTGCGCCTATCAGGCGGTGTCTGTCTCCCCGGCTGAGGAGGCTTTTGAATTTCGCGCTCTTTGTGAGCGCCGGCAGCTGCGGCTTCAGCGCCCGTGGCTTCGCTCTAGTGACTACAGCTCTTCTGAATCGCACGTCTGGCAGCCTCCGATTGCATCCCGCCCTCATCGCCAGTGTTGTAGAGCGGCGGAGGAACGAGGCTCAGCCAGAGTGAACGTTAAAGGCTTTATTCTAAGAATAAAGGGTTGCCGCGTCTGCCTTCTAACTAGGCAGGTTAGCTGGCGGCAACGGGGCTGACACTGCCCGACAGCCGCCTTTTATAGATGGCTGTCAAACGGTGCCAGCCAATGGGAGCGGCTGGTGCTCCCGCTCAAACAGCGGACCTGGTTGGGGACTCCAACCAGTCCCAAAGACATAACAGTTAGCCTGTCCATTTTGGCGCATTCTAATATTTTTTTTATTACCATTTCCTCTGCGAGTATACTTCTATTTTTCCAATTTTGTGTGTATGTAATTCTAGCCACTGTTATTACATGTAACATTAAATATTGGATTCTTTTATTGTATTTCACCACTAGTATGCCTAATAAAAACTGTTCTGGTTTTAGGTCTATTTGTTGTGTTATCATCTCCTCTAAACACTTTTTTAATCTTTGCCATCATATGCCTTGCATACCATAAATCTCCAAACAATATACTTTGATACCAAAATGCTCACAAATAGCACAGGAAATATTTCACCATTAAAAATATTTCCCATCCGAAACCAACAGTGGCTTTCAGTTGCTAGCTGAAACCAAAAAACTGAAGAGATGGATTTCAAGCTGCCTGGAAAATGTTTACAAATATCTCGAAGTCTTTCTTCAAGGTCACTTACAAAGTAAAAAAAGAGGAGAGCCCTTCTGGTGGGACATATATCAAAATATGGGTATCAAAATAGAATTTGGGGGTCTAGAGCAGGAGAATTAACAGAATTGCATTAAGGAAAAACAACAATTAATGGAATCTTATGTAATGTTATATTACATTAGGATAGGATAGGATAGGATAGGATATGTGATATGAATAACCAATGGAGAATTAGTAGTAATTTATCTCATAAAGAGAAGCTCAGAGGAATAAAAAGATTCAAAATGTTTACTGTAGAGTCTGCCTTAACAAACTCACTAGTAAAAGAAGGCTGGGGGTTATTATTACAGTTTCCTAATTTTTTTCATCAAACTCCTTATTTGAAATCTGTGCAGTCTTGCTTGCTTTATGATGCCTTGCCTTATGGGGCTTAAAACCTGTATTGGAAGAGGTCCTTTCTATGGTTTTTCAGCTTTTTCTTCAAAAACATTTTTTTTATTTATAGCCCAAACTCATTCTTTCCCAAGCAGAAAAGGATATCAGAATATCTCTTTTCTCTCTCCTCACTTCTTTCCGTATTTCAGCATGGAGTACTTAGTACATATTGCAGTAAAAAATATATTCACAAGACAGTGGTAAAATCTATTTCTTAGTGTTTGCTTATGTCTGGTTTAGCAGGCGGTCCAACTAGTTTATCAGCAAAATGTTTCATGTCAGGATGCAGTCTTTTCTGATCAGTATACTATAAGGACAAAATATGAACAATGAATAATGTAAAGAAGAAATAAGAAAACAATTTAATGTTGTAGCTGGAAAAGTAACCATGTGTGTTGGCTAGCCATATAAATTGTTGATAGATGATGATGAGATGATAGATAGATAATAAATATACAATATGTAATTTCACATTTGCTAAATAACAATGAGGAAACTAAATATAAATATTATTCAATATGTGGTTATCGCTGGTAATATAGGTATTATGAGATAATACAAAATGCCATCTTTAGTTAACTTGCTGTTTGGCTAAAAACCAATTTAATGAGTATCAGAAATGGACTTAGTAGTTATAAAAAATTGAATAAAAGAAATGTGATGTTGTGAGTAAGAACTTGATCTCCAAGCAGGATGACTCGGGGTTCAAGTTCTTCTCTAGCTATGGAAATAGCTATTGGTTTGGGATTAGTCATTACTTGACAGGTTGCTGTTAGGGGATAAAATTTGGGGAGATCCACATGAAAAGTGTCTTGGGTTCTTGGAGGAATGATGATAGGGATATTCAAGATAGTTAATAAAGTTGATGTCCAGTGCCATGATTTCAGAAAATAAAGGAATCCAAGGCCTTGACCCAAAGGACACTAAAAAGGTAGTTTTAATTCTAGTGGCAGCAGATAAGTCTTCATGTCAAAATAACAGAGGATTGTATAACATTTCCCATACAAGAAATAGTCTCCCATAATAATTTAAGTATTCTGTTATGGATAGCAATATTTCGGTGCTTTGTGGAAGTTCAAATTTGTATTGCAAAATTTAGAAGTGCCCTGAAGAAACTGTGACAGTCACTAAGTATACATTTATATCTGGACCATAGCTATTGCTTTAGGCCTAGATGAAATAATATTCAATAAAATCTACACTGGTCATCAAAATAATCACTGTCCCAAGTAATAATAACTAGGTTTGTTTTGGGGCAGTTGTATCTCTGTTTACTTAAAAAAAATATGCACTGAGAGGATTAGAGTTGGAAATTTACAGCAATGAAATTGCAGAATCAAGAACTAATCTAAAGGATCTGAAATGATATGTAGAACTCCAAAACAGCTGTATATTCTGGGGTTTATTAGGAATTGGGATTAATTAGCTCAAATTTGTACCTAACTTCTAGAGCCTACACCTAACAACTACAATTAGGAACAATGACTCTGTCAATAAATGATACGATTAGTAAGTATTTGCTTTTGGTATTAGAGCTAAGCTTATATATTAAGCTAGGAATAAATCAATAGTATAGGCACACATTTCTAAATGCTATTGTCCCATGGAGTAGGGGGACAGAAAGCACATATACACACAATAAATTTATTTCTTGGGTCCTATGCATAGAGCTGCCAGTGGGGAAATGAATGAAACTTAAGCCATTAATAGGGACTCCAAAGTGTGAAATGTAATTAAAAATAACCAACAGTTACAATTCTGTTTTGCATACAATTTTGCCAGTTACAATTACTTTACTTAACCCCTAAAATCACTGGTTCCACCATTAAACATGATATAAAAATGATACAAAAATGAGAGATCTTCGATAAGCACTAGATAAGTTGGAAAAACAATATTATCATGTCATATCTGGCCCTTCCAAGGACACATCCAGTTTTTTAATCAGAGTTTTCAAAATATTCAATGACTCTTACTGCTGCAAGTTCCATTAGGCAGATAGGTAGGTAAATCCTGGTGTTATTTTAACAAGAACCAGTCTACTAGGAAATAAGAGAATCAATAAGAAGCATTTGTTTATTTTTATAAACTGTTTAAGACAATCAAAAGACTTATTTGTTTTCTACAAGGACTCTGGATTAGACTTTCAAAGATTTTGTTTATATTGTTCTATTGACAAAATGATGATTTCTAATTAGACAACCAATCTAAGGCAGAAGTCTGCGCTCTCTCTGGAAAATTTGCTTCAGTTTAATTAGCCAAGGAATCAACATGACTTTAATTCATTGAGTATGAGATCAGGAATGATCATTGTCAGAGCTTTTGTTGCTGCCAGTTCTAACTTCTCCCACTTGGATCATCAGATTAGGAATAAAATGGAAACAACATGGAAACTCACAGCAAAGGTTTGGAAAATACCCAAGCAAAACATAAGGACCAAAACACATACAGCCATAACAAATATTTGAAATACTAAGCTATAAGTGTTAATAGTAAAAGCAACATGTTTACTACCATTCCATTTTACTCTATGCCATCTAGTAGAACTTTTTAAAGAATTAAGTATGTATATGTATGTACATATGTAATGTAGGCATAATATAATAACATAGCATAGCACAACTTAAACATAATAATATAGTAGTGTAATATACATTATATTATATTTAATTACAATAGAATCATACTTTTGCGTGAGAGTTTATTGCAGCCACTTTTCAGTGCAGTATGAATTCAATAGCATGCAAGTTGTGTACAAGTTGCCAATCAATTTCTTCTAATAGATCGAATGATTCAAGTTGAGAATAGGGCCAGGATTCTTGGTGGCAAACAGAACTTTACTGCTATTGTCTAGACTGGGAAGTTTATAGGCATATATGGTAATTATGGCACCTTAGTAAAGAATGCTTGAATATTCCTAAATGTAAAATAAGACTGTTAATATTTCCTGGGGTGGGAAAAACGAAAGCTCAGGAAACTCAATATCCACACGAGCTCTGTTAAATTTTTTGCATCCTCTTCATCTCATCAGCATGTACAGAAAGCAGGTACTGCAACAAATGTTCAGATAATGAGTTAGTAATGCACATGAGTTTAGAGAATGAAGCAGACCTCTGGATAAAAATGTCAGCATATATAAATCTTGCATTGCAGATTATGATTGTGTATACGGTATATCCGGAAACCTACTCAGGCAATGTGCATTATTTATAGCACAATAAAAGCAGGCCTCAAGTTATGATCACAACTGATTCCCTAAATTTCTGTTGCCTAATGAGTTTTGCTCCATTTTACGACCTTTGTTGCCACAATTGTTAAGTAAATCCCCGTAGTTGTTAAGTTAGTAACTTGGTTGTTAAGTGAATCTGGCTTCTCCACTGACTTTGTCAGAAGGTTGCAAAAGGTGATCGCATGACCCTGGGACATTGCAACTATCCCAAATATGAATACACTGCTAAAGCATCTGAGCTTTGACCATATGTCCATAGGGATGCTACAATGGACCTAAGTGTGAAAAATGACTATAAATCACTTTTTTCCAGATTCTTTGTAACTTTGAATAGTTACTATTGTAAGTCAAGGGCTGCCTGAACTGCCAGTTTCTGGTACCAGAAATATATAATATATAAAGTTGATCTGAATCTAAATGGAAGTTTCTGAATGTTCCATACATAAGTGCCTCAGTGTTTCCTAGAGAAGAGACATGATACAAATATCATACATTAATTTAAAATAGGTTTTTTTCCAGCCAAGCTATCATTTTGCTGAATGCTATTTCTGAATGGTGCAACCACATAGAAAGAGGCAATTAAACATTTTCAACAGAACCCTATTTTTAGAGTAATAAACACAGGCAAAGACTCCCAACCAATCAAGAAAAAAACATTCTGGCACAGCAGTAGGCTAGCACCAAATTTAAAACAGAAATGGCTGTGAAAGCCTGACTCACAGATGAACACAATACAGAAGCCTGATGATGGCCGATGAGATTCTGCCGAAATGTTGCTACACCTTTAAAAGCACAACTATAATGACGTGGAAAATACCCGTGAAAATATAAGAAAACACACACACACACACACACACACACACACACATATATATATATATGGCATTCGGCTTTGCTCGGGTATTTTCCCACGTCATAGTAGTTGTGCTTTTAAAGTTGTAGCGACGTTTCAGCAGAATCTCATCTGCCATCATCAGGCTTCTATATAGTGTTCATCTGGGGGATTTTTTGGGGTGCTATAGCATAATTGAATCCTTTGGTTAGGACATCTGTTTCTGTTTTGGTGAGTTCTCTGTTGGAAACGTTGTATACTAATTGCTTCAGGTGTTGTTGTGAGTTGTTGGGGGTTTTCTTGTCCTGTTCTAGTTTCTTTAATTTTTTCAAGAGTTTATCAGTTTTGTAAATGCTTTCAGAATCAGCTCTCCAAGTTGTAAGTTGTTTAATCTTGTCCCAAAGTAGAGGATGGATTTTGCTGCTCAATTCCAGGTGTAGTGCCAGCAAGTCTTTGTTTAACTGATCTAATTGGAATCTCTTGCTGTGGAGCTCGTTCCTTAGTAGAGCCATTTCAGTTCTTTTCAGGATACATTTAGTGGCTGCTGTGCTTTGATGAAATGTTAATTTGAAGCAGGTTGGTGTGGTATTGTTGTTTCTGCAGCTGCGTAGGAATTGGAGGTCAAATAGTATTCTTGCTCTTTTAATTTCCAGTTTCTCGTAGGTTTTGATCTGGCTGTTTATTTCCTCCCCGTAGAGGTTTGATATTTGTTTTCTTAAGTTTTCACAGGCACTTATATGTATGGCATTTGGCTTTGTGCGGGTATTTTCCCACATCATAGTAGTTGTGCTTTTAAAGTTGTAGCGACGTTTCAGCAGAATCTCATCTGCCATCATCAGGCTTCTGTATAGTGTTCGTCTGTAGATGAACACTATACAGAAGCCTGATGATGGCAGATGAGATTCTGCTGAAACGTCGCTACAACTTTAAAAGCACAACTACTATGACGTGGGAAAATACCCGAGCAAAGCCAAATGCCATACATGTAAGTACCCATGAAAACTTAAGAAAACAAATATATATATATATATATATATACATACATACATACATACATACATACATACATACATACATATACATATATATGTTATGACTCCCCTTCGAAATTCAAACGAACAAAACAGAAAGCAGCCGTTTCACAATTAAATCAAACAGAAAGAAGTCTTACAAGATAACGGCTGGCAGAAACCACAGCATAAATCTTTACTCTGTCCGGCAAACCAGTCCTGGCAATAAATCCTCAGCCTCAGAGCTCTTTGCTGTAACGTCCTCACTCAAATAGTCATTTTGTTCCTGGCGAAATGTACCAGCCCAGCTGTGTCCTTTTATACTCATTAAGGCCACGTGCTAATTTACTGACTTGCCCTTCTCATTCGCTCCAATCAATGTTTGTCTTGACGCCTCCCTTCAGATTGACGTTTCCTGGTTTTTCTAGTTTTGGCGTCAATCCACGATCTAACAGTCATCAGAGTCAAAACTCCCAGCAGGATCGATCCTTCCAGTCACAATACACACACACACACACACACACACACAGACACACACACACACACACACACACACATATATATATATTTTCTTAAGTTTTCGCGGGTACTTACATGTATGGCATTTAGCTTTGTTCGGGTATTTTCCCACATCATTGTAGTTGTGCTTTTAAAGTTGTAGCAACGTTTCGGCAGAATCTCATCTATACAGAAGCCTGATGATGGCAGATGAGATTCTGCTGAAACATTGCTACAACTTGAAAAGCACAACTACCATGACGTGGGAAAATACCCGAACAAAGCTGAATGCCATATATATATATATATGCAGGTCATGGTGTGTTCTGGTCTTTTCCCATGTAAGATTGAGGCTATCTTGGTGACGTTTCGATGAGGTCCCACTCTTCAGGCTGGTGCAAGCAAAGCGTGATCTGAGCTTAAAATGTTTTAACCAGATTACATTTTAAGAAATGTACATCAATAGGATTTGAAAGGCAAATATGGTTTTTTTTAGACTAAAGAAAATAGATCCACATTAATGGAATTCATTATGCAAATACTTTTTTTCACTGATAAAAAATACACATTAATCTTCTAATAAACCATATCATTAGTTGCAATAAATAATAATTTAACAGAGCAGGCTATAGAGCCACCAGAAATTCTTTCTGAAATTGGATGATCTGAAGCATGATATTAGATTGTGATAAAAGGTAAAGAGGGTTAGATGTTGTGATTTACATTGATACTATTGTTCTATTTGGAGGTTGCATATTTAGTTGTAAACTGATAATAGAAATTGAATTGAACCAACTGAAGCTATCTACAACTTCAAACAAATTGCATAAAATCTGCTCCAAAAATATGATATGTACAATATGAACAAATGCATATAGCTGAATATGCAAAGAGTTTAATGTGACCTTAAGCCCTTGAATTATGGATTCCTATTGTAAACAATACTTTCTGGGTGAAGATGTGTGTCCTGGAAGAATTTGTCCTGCACACTCAGACCTCAGGAATAAATTTTTAGTTCAGGTAGCAGAGTCACTAACTGCCCCATTTCCTTCTATCAATCTCAGTTTATTTTTATGTATGTATTTATTTATTTGATTTGTCAGTCGCTTACAAGATAATAGGTATAAGTACAAACATGAGTAAGAATACAGAAAATAAGTACGAATAAATTGGGACAATAGGACAGGGACAGTAGGCACGATTGTGCACTTATGCACACCCCTTACAGACCTCTTAATAATAGGGTGAGGTCCATAGTGGATAGTTTGAGGTTAAAGGAGTGGGGGTTAGAGGATGTAACAACAGAGACAGATAGTGCATTCCAGGCATTGACCACTCTGTTGCTGAAGTCATACTTTTTGCAATCAAGTTTGGAGTGGTTTACATTGAGTTTGTATCTGTTGTGTGCTCTTGTATTGTTGCAGTTGTTTCTCATAATAAAGCAAAGAAGCAATATCTGTGTCACTTCTGCTACTCTTGGTCAAACCTACTGGCAAGATTTACCAGACCTCCACTGAATAAATATGGACAATAATTAAAGGTAGTCCTCATTTAGCAACCACAACTGGAAACTGGAAACTTTGCCATTATTTTTTTTCTCCCAACCTCTAATTCTAAAATAAGCTGCCAACATTAAAAATAAAAGAGATTAGAAGAAATCCTATGCAAAAAAAAAAAAAAGGTTGAATGCAACTGAATCCCGTCTCCTTTTTAAATAAAATGCACCTATAAAGATGTGGATCTTTATATCCCTGTGATTAGAATAATAACTTTTTACTCATCCATCTTAGAACCCTTCCTGAAGGCCTTTAGCAAATAGCATATCTGACATGCGTTTATTTCATGCAAAATACATTCCATTCATTTGCATTTGCAAATTTAATTGCAATTGTTTAAGGATGATATTGCAGTTTTCCTGAAATGTATTCATACTTTCCTTTTTCTACCCAATTACAACATTGGAGGGCCATGACGTCTACAACCAAAATGTTCAGAGGACGCAGCTGAGCCAAGTCCAAGACCTGAAATACAAGTGGAGTTAAGGAACAATTCGACAGTCAAAGACTTCGATTACTATTTACTGTGAGCTGGGACTGAGTGGGCTACATCATGTCATTAGATACACTAAATGTAGAGAAAAGTTTAGAAATCTTGCTTTTTCAAAATTATGTTATGACTATATATATAGGATTTGTGCTTTACTTTTCCTATTCCTATATAACAGGATGCTCACATTGCAGCACTGGTCAAAAGCAAAGATTATACTACCTGAGACTTCTCAGAAAACAACAACTGAATGAAAAACTGCTGGTGACCTTCTACCGCTGCACCATAGAGAGTAGTTTAACTTACTGCACCTCTATATGGTTTGCCAATTTCACAGTGGCAGATAGGAAAGCACTCCAGAGGGTTAACGCCATTGCCCAGAATATCATTGGTTGTCCTCTCCCCTCTTTGGAAGAGCTTTATGGCTCCAGCTGCCTTTAAAAAGTTCAAAACATTCTCAAAGATCCATCTTATCCTGGGCACCCTTTTTTGAACTATTACCATCTGGCAGACGGTACAGAATAATAAAAACAAGGACATATAGGCTGAAAAACAGCTTCTATCCCAGGGCAGTAGCTCTTTTGAATTCTACTGTATAGTGCAGTGTTGATGCGTCGGGGGTTTTCAGTTCAATGTGTGGAGGGTGAAGGATGTGTGTTTGTGTTTATTTTCATGGTCATGATGTGCACTGAAGATGGTCTTTGAAGTACACTAAACTAAACTAACCACTTTGAGGGAATCATGGTGAGGAAAATTCCACGTGCTTCAAAAAAATCGCCTACACGTGAGGCAAACGTTTTCTATGCGTGAAGTAGAAATAACCATTTTCAATTCTCTTGGAATATAGGGACAGAATGAATATTCCTTTAGAGAAAGTCATTGACTTAAAACCACAACTGGAACCAGAATTTCCATTTCTAAGCAAGATTGTGGTTAAGCGAGCCATATCAGATTTGATGATTGTTTTTGCCATTAAGTGAATGGCTGCACTGGTTAAGTGAATTGCTTAGTCATTAAGCAAATCCAGCTTTCATGACTGAATTTGCTTCTCAGAAGTTGGCTAGCAAGGAGGTAAATGTTGATCACATGATTTCAGGATGCAACCATTGTCCTAATTACATACAAGCACCAGAATCTTGTTCACATGACCATGGGCATTATGCAATGGTTGTGAGTGCAAGGGCCAATTGTAAGTCATTTTTTCAGTGCTGGTAACTTCAACAGTCATTAAATGAGTGGTTGTTAAGTTGGGAACTATCAATATTAACATATAATAGATTTTTATGACAGAAAATCTGTTAAATTTGGCTTGAAGTAAGTTTAAGTTTTCTGAAGTTTAAGTTACAAGCAAAATTTCCCCTGCAGATTCAGAAATGCAGGCAAATAAATCATAATGCCCTGATCAGACATTATCATCTCATAAGTACACTGTTTTTCCTGCACCATTCCATAAAAACTAATTAATATAATTAGCATTATTACATTCCATTATTATTTCAGGTCAAGACATGCAAATGATGGAAAGAAACTTATGTTAATAATATTGTTTCAGGGAGCACTTGTAATTAAACTTAAATCAGTGTCTGAAAGTGTTTAATGTGATTAAAAGAATATTTGACCCAGAGTTTCAGCTTACATAGAGTTCCAGATGAAACCATTTCCTTGAGATTTAATTATGGCAGCATGCATATTCATACCTATCTGTTCAAATACATTCATATCAAACAATCCACTGAGACAATGTGGTATTATCTCCATGATCAGAGGCACTTTTTGTAGTGGCCATTGTACGAGCAAATTCATAAGACAAAGAACAGAGTGAATATAAACAACTCATAAGACCCAGACCAAACAAAACATATTCAAGAGCTATGAGTTCAATGAAAAAGAGTTCTTATGTTGCACACATAAAACCTTGCTCTAATGGCTGAGCCAACTTCTAAATTGTCAGGCAGAATGGAAATTACACTCCTCCAGTTACTCAAGCTGTATTACTGGCTGCAAACTCAAGTTCCATATGCAGATTTCCTCAATTCAATTCCCACACAATGAAATCCTGAAAGGGCTAATCTTTTGAAGAAAATAAAAATTACTTTAGAGAAAATGCCCTGAAGCAGTGCCTCTTCAATAGAGTTGAAGTCTACCCATCTTCAAACTGCCACAGTTAAGAAACACTCCCCTAAAACATGGCTTCAGCGTTTTCCTGCTCCATTATTTAATATCCTGGGATCAGGTGAACAGGATGGCTGATTTCTATTCCTAGGGAATAATTTATCATGCTATGGGTATAAGCAGGCCAGGCTAGATGGGCTTTCCATTCCAGTTGAATGGTGTTGTGCTACAGGTGAATAGGTACCAGACACATACGGCATTCAGAGCAATTTGGTTTTGTATGATTAGCCAGCAGTAAGCTAAACAGTTATATCTGAGACAGCCTGCCTGGTTCAGTGCTCTTAGTAATATTCCTATCCATACTCGGCAAATAAAATCTGCTTTGGATCACTTCCCTTATTACATTTTTAGTAGACCATATGTCAACTTAAGCATATATAGCATCTGAAATGTGAATGTAACTACTGAACCTGTAAACATAACTATCAGATAGGAAGCGGTGATTGGATGTTGAGCTCTGTTCTGACTGATATTTTTATTTTCCACCCATCGCCCCCTTCTCCACATTTTAATAATGCAATTCTACTGTAACAGATTAGTTATGGATGACTGCCTTGAGTCTGTACAGCCCTAGCTGACAAATGTGTCTGCAATTATACAGAGAGCAAATATCAACTATGAGCCATTTCCTCCTTTCCAGTTTGATTGCTCTTGGATTGTTTTGTATCAAGACCCTCCCCTGTTCAAAATACAAAGATAAGATCAACTTATGATATTGTAATATTATCTCAGTATTCTAGAATCTTGTCATCCTCTGTTATGAAAAGAATTTGCTTTCTGCATTTCTTCATCTGCTGATAGCTCTTCTCCCTTTCCTACACATATATTTATCTTTCCTGTCCTCTTAGGTGAATAATAACAACTAGCTCAACTGCTTTTCAGCTTCTTCTCAATAGCCAAGTGGAAATGAGCAGAGGTGAAATTTGCAAAGGGTCAAGCAAAAACTGTGTTCTTTTTGAAGAAAGTAGTGGGGTGAAGGGATTTTTATTGTTGCAACTTAGGTCAGGGCAGTGATTTTTCACAAGATGTTCTCAGCATTTCAAGTTGGCAGAAGAAAAGGTCATTTTAGATTGCCTTCAAACTGTTGGAAGCATGACCAGAATGGTTGGTCAGGAAGTTCCCTCTGTGTATGGCAAAGATGCTTTGTCTGCTACCATAAATTTCCTCAGGAGACACCACAGAGAATCAAAGGATTTGCCATTACCAGCTTGATCATTAATAGTTTGATGTTGTTCCAAAGGTACTTTTTCAGGAAGCAACTGGATTTAGTTGTTTTATTTCTTTTGAAGACATTTTGTTTTTCATCCAAGAAGCTTCTTCATCTCCGACAGGATAGCAGTCAATGGAAGGATTTATATTCCTTGCAGACAGCTGGTCATTTGCATCCTTTTAGAGCAGGGGTCGCCAACCTTTTGGACCTCAGGGACCACCAAACTCATAATTTTAAATCCCAGGGACCACTAACTGGTTCTGTGGGTGTGGCGTAATTTGTGGGTGTGGCTTGGTGGTCATGTGACTGACTTGGCATGGCTTGTATGTAAATATTATATATATTTATATAAATATTGAATTTTTTATTAAAAAGAGCATCTTTTACCCCAAATGAGGCAAAGCAGGCAGGCAGATTGAGTTGCTCACAGAATCACAGATTCATTCAGAGATCTATCTATCTGCCATTGGCTAGCTCAGTCTGTCACATAAAATTTGCTTGCAAGCAAACTCACAAAATTAACTCACAACACACCATATATGTAAATATTTGATTTTTTATATATAAAAAAGAGCAACTTTTACCCAAAATCAGGCAAAGCAGGTAGGCAGATTGAGTTGCTCACTTGGAGGTTTATCTGTGTCCTCAAGATCACCTGAGTAGTGCTCTTGGTTCCTGTAGTCTGCAATTCTTCCTCTGGAAATCCATTCCTACTCCCACACCATTCAAAGGGTGTTCATCCCAAATTCTATAGCTAAAAGTCTGTAGAGATTCTCAGTCAACAAGGTCATGGTTGTCCCAAAGGTGCTTTTCCAGAAGTAACTAGACATTTTTGTTTTTCTTTTGAAGAAGCTTCTTCAGATGAGAAGTGAAACATCTTCAAAAGAAAAAAAACAAGAAAGTACAGTTGCCTCCTGAAAAAGCACCTTTGGGACATGACCTGGATGATTGAGAATCTCTACAGAATTTTAGCTTGATGTTGATATAAATAATGTGACAAAATAAACTTTATTAATTGAGAAAGAAAGAGCTTGTCAACAGGGCATCCTGATTTGTTTCTTATATGAAAATTACTATTTGCATATAAGCAAATATACAATGTGATAGCAAATATATAGTAAATCACAGTGGTGAAGTACATAACAGCAAAGCTAAAGTATATAACATACATTCTTGGCAAAAAAAAAATATCAGAAAAGAACATATCAATCACAATTTCTAATCAATGAATCATAATATTATAAGAATGATATGTAAAATTTCAGACCATATTAAGTACTTGTCCTTAAATTATAGGCAAATGAAACAATCCACTGGGAAGTTCAGGGTTGCTGTAATTTGTCTTTATGGCGCTTTTCTTGCAAATTGCATTACGTTTAATATGATATTTCTGTGACAGAATAGTGACAGATTACCGTTAATGTTACTCATCAGGGTCCCACCCTTTTGGTATTCTGTAAAACTAGAAGATCTGATTTTCAGGCCTTAAATTGACTTGGATTGAATTATTGTTAAATTATTATATCTAAGTTTTTGTATAGCATGACTAACAACCATTTGGTTTTATATTGCATTGGGTTTTTTTTTTAATTGTTCTTTATATATGAGCCACTCGGAATCAGTTTGGAATTGAGCTATGCCTGTGTTCAATTAAATCAATCTATCAAAATCAAATTATTACTGTAAACTCTTATCTTATGGTTTGAAGTTCCAGTGTCATACATTTCCTACCATCGTTAGGTGCCTTAATAGGGGGAAAAAAAACCCCACACACAAGGCTGCAAGTTCATCTTTGCCTTCTTTGCTAGCTGAAAAACTATTTGTCAAATTAGCATCCAATAAACAATTGTTATTAATTGTACATATTAGCCGGTAGATGTTTGCCATATATATGGACCCAAAAGTTGTAAATGTTGGAGATATAATATTAAGGAACTTAAAATTGATTTTTATCATTGTTATGCTTGCTGCGGCTCCCGTTTATGGATACCAGCAGATGTATAAATAGTTTTGATATGATTTTTTTATATTAAATGTACTTACTTTCAATTTTTTCCATCAGTAAAACACAATGATGCCATTAAAAAAATGAGCTACAACCATACTTTGTTAAATTAAAGACAAAATTAATCTCTTTTTGGTTCAGTAATAAAGTAAAATAAAAATTAAAAGTATTTTACAATGAAATAAAATTATCTTTGCTATTCATTTAAAGTATAAATTGCTGCCATCTGCAGATATTTGCATCATTTAGAATACCTTATTACAATAACACTTCCTTAGAGTAGGCAGTGTTGCTACTAATTTGCAGTAACAGAATTTGGAAGAAAAAAAATGTTTTCAAAATCCAATTAAGCCTGAAGTGCTATTGGATGAAACAAGTGGAACAAATTGAGTCGTTTAATATTAGACTCCAAGATATAGAGTAGTTCTATTCTTCTCCTTTGTTTTTCAAGCTCATTGTTTGATATATAACTAAGGAGTAGAACCAAGGATACCTTGTCATATCAACAAGAGTCTGATTCAAAAGAGGTTTCCTCTCCCCTTCTACTGGAAAGGAAAGTCTGGTCACCAACACACAAATTAAAGTCACCAGATTCTTCTATAACAGACTTTTGTCTGTTATAATGCTGGTAGCACATAACACATGTTTTGGAGACCCTGCATTGATTACCTGGTTTCCTGGTTCAGTTTGAGTTACTGATGTTGACCTAAGTAGCCCTTCACAGCTTGTCACCCAGATATCTTCAGGAAGACCTTCTCCAGCTAACCAATAATAGGAAGAAACTATTGCACATCTCACATTCTGGTAAGTTCAGGGGGCTGAGAAAGAAGACACAATGGAACTGCCTTCCTACAGAGACCAGGATGTGTCTCTCCTGAAGATCAAGCTGTTTCAGAAGACCTTCCCCTCAGCGGTGGGATTCAAATTTATTTACTACCAGTTCTGTCAGCGTGGCTTGGTGGGCAGGGAAGGATACTGTCAAATCTCTAGTCAGAGGTGGTATTTGCTGGTTCTCTGAACTACTCAAAATTTCCACTATCGGTTCTCCACAATTGGTCAGAACCTGCTGAATACCACTTCTGTTTCCCCTGATTTAATTGGATGGGATGTGATGTTGCCAACATTTGATTATCTTCTTTATGGTAAATGCTGTTATATTTTTATTTTTGTGTTGGATGTTATATATTGCATTTTTTTCTATATGAGCTGCTGAGAATAATTTTGATCTGCAGGACAGAAATATGTTAAACAAACAAATAAACAAGGATCGATCAGGTTGTCCCAAATTGAAAACCACTCATAGTAGTTTCCTGAGAGTATAAATGCTGTTATTCCACAGGATAAGATATTTGCCTATATTGCATAATTTCTATGCTACAGAGATGCCTGGAGAAGTGGTTGGACTGTTAACTATTAGAGTAAAATATCTTTTGGAATTTATATATTGTCAGTATTGATTTCTCTCATACTTTTTCTAAATGCCTCAATGCAATTTTTAGAGATGATCTTAATGTTTGCTCCACTGTAGGCTCTACTGGTTTTGCTCTGTGCATGCTTAGGGTTTTACTGCAAATCTTATCAAAACATGATGTAACAAGGGATTTTGTTTCTCAGATGATTTATAACAGAACCAGACATTGATCTGGACTGAGAGGGAGTAACTAGTCCTCCTACTAGCTCCTGTGCTTATGTGAAAACAAGACATTGGGTTTCCAGGCTACTGATGTGCCATCTTAACCATCAACATATTGCCAGCTGCAGTTTTTAGATTAATGTAATGTAATTTTAAATTTGTAATGTATATGTATAAGATGTATGTATGTGGATAGGGAGTGTGTGTACACACAAGCACACACAAAAAATGGACTTTTTTTTTTTTAATGTGTTGTTCTCTACAGTATATAAAATGGATTGTGAATGGGCAAAAGTTCTTCTGCATATGAATTATCTTCCTCATGCCTGGATCTCAAATTGAATGATATTAATGAAGCATTATATCTACCCTCACTTGTTTCTACTTGTAATAAAAGCAGCATTTAAAATACAAATGAAAAGAAGACTGTATACAAAGAAAAGCTTTCTGTTGAAAAGGTGGTATTCAGTTACATTCTTCTTTCTGGCAGATAGTCTGTTTTAATAATGCAGGCAAATGAAACATTAGCTCCAAGAGACTTTGTCTTCCTAGTTATAAAAGACAAATGTATTGTATTATATCACTTGATTCTTTTTTCTTCTTCGTCTTCAGCTTTTCCATTTTTATGAAACATAACTTGATGAAGGTATGTAAAGCAGCTCTGGTGGGTAATTCATTTTGTCAAATTATAGCATCTTTGAAACAAGGAACTCAATATTATATTTATCTTTTAAATCTGCAGCAAAGCCTTCCATTCATTAATTGTGTGATGCTGCCTTTGCTGATAAGATGCATAATGAAGTTAATGCACTGATATTCCTTGAGGGAAGATTTGATGGAGACATATTTGTTGCACACATATAGCAATATAGCTTAACCAATTAAACTGAAATCAACTTATTTTACTCTTTTTAAAATAGGCCACATCTTGCATTCACCATTTTTTATAAGATATTCCAAGAAACCATTAAAGTCTTATGCTTGATGTTGCAAGATTTCTGGATTTTGATAAAACAAGATCTTCTAAAATTTCAGAGTCAGATTGCTAGTCTTGCAAGATTTCAGTTTATTAATTTTTGTAGGGTGGGGATGGGGACCTCAATGTGGCCTAAAGAGGGTGCCAAACCTTGTAGATTTCTGTCAGATGTAAATTTGTTTTTGTAAATTTGTTTCTTTTTGAAATTAAATTTAAAAACAAAAGACTATTGTGCACTAAAGCTCTACAGTTCAGGAACATTAAGATAACAGAAAATAGAAGTGACATCTTAATATAATACTCTAGCCTCATTACTGCTGACATCTATGTTTTAATGGTAACTGAAGATTTGTTTTAATTAACTAATGTTCTAAGCCCACTGGCTCTACAGGGTCCTGCAGGTAAAAATCTGATAAATGGATGAGTGAAATAAATCAATAAATATGATGCCTTTCAGTATGGATCTAGTTAAATATGATTTAGACTTTTTGAAAATATTGTTTTCTAGGAATATAAGCTAAATATTCATCATCAGAATATAGGAAACATTATAAATGTACTGAATCATACATTTATATCTCTGATAGATTTTTATTTCCTTTATCATACAGATGCTCAAGGAAGTACTCAAGGAAGTAAACAGAGCCTTCTCCCATTTTTCCTTACAATTGTGTAAAATAGATTGGCTGAGGGAGAGTAGCTGGTCCAAAGTCACCCAACTAAATTCTGTAGCAGAGGACTGATTGAACCTGGAGTTTTCCAGTACTATTCCATCACCTTAGGTACTGTGTTAACTTTTCCTCCATCTTGATCAGGAATTGCTCCAAGCATAAACTAAAAAAAAATATCAGAGTTATTTGGAGAACCTGATGATTGAATCTGACTAAACAGCATAAACAGCAATTTACCCAGAGTGCTGTTCAACCAATTAATTCCAGCCATTAGACTGTTTTGCCGTTATGCTATATTTCATTATTAATCCATTTTAATTTTCTTTGTAACAAGTATAAGGCACAAGGGTGCTTCCACTCTTCCCCACTGTGGGATTGGTCACTTCTGTTTTTATGTTAAATATGTCATCTGAATGCGTAACATCCTGGGTATTTATCAACACACTATATTACATATTTCTTCTAACTGGTAAAATGTAGGCAATAGTATTGTGGGTTGTACACCAGACTTTACATTAGAGAATCTAGCTTGCATAGAATAAGTATACTTAATGTGAAAGAGGGATTCAGTTGAGTTTGTTGTATATTGCCCAAAATATATAAAATTGATAGGAAGTGCCCTTGCTATTTCAAGAGCTATTGTATAGGGCACTGTACAACTAAGCTGTTAAACTAATTTATGTCCCTATCTTCCTTAAAAAAGTATTATGTGAAGCCTTAAAGCAGAGGTCTCCAACCCCTGGGCCATGGTCTATCAGGAATTGGGCCATGCAAATGGCCGGCTGGAATATACATACTCAGCTCAACTTGCCAGTAGGCAGGTGCTCATAAATATGTGCAACCAGCCTACCACTCATTGATTGGCTGCACGTGTGTGCGCTGGCCCTCCACTCATGTGGCCCAGTTCCCCTCTTCCCCTTCCGACCGGTGCTCCAAGCCACAAAGGTTGGGGAGAGCTGTCTTAATATGCACCAAAGCCATGATATGTGGCAGAGATTAATATTGGGTCATTTTGTGGTGGTTGTGGGTGCAAATTAATGGAAGAGTCCATGGGTTGGTGATTCTTGCTTGCTGCAGTCCAACAGGTTATGATAAAAGAAGATCCCAAGATGGCTTATATTAAAATGGCTTAATTGGTCACATACAGTATAGACATACTTCATTTCTTAAAATTCAGATACACACAAAAAAAAATAGCAGCTGTATAAAGTTAACTATATAAATCTGCCTAAGGGATGCATGGATTTAAATATATATATTTTGAGAAAGCTTAGAAAAGAAGATGGTGCTATTTCTGTTCCATAAAAGTGTCAAATATGAGACATTAATTATTAAACAATCTATCCAATTATGAAAAGTATATAAAAATAATAAATTGAAAATAGGTTTTACCTATCCCACCCCCCCAACAGTTTTCCTTTACTTACAGTGGCACTGATCTTTTTTTTTTCTTTTTTTGTAAATTTTATTTGAGTTTTCACAAAGAGGAAAAAAAATACAAATAAAACATCTTTTTGAAAGTAGCATAATCCCAGGTTACATTTCTTCGTACAGACACAAATTCAGGTTCATGCTCATTTTTATATTCTATTCCATATCTTATTACTATTTTACATTTTCTTCATAGCTTCTCCCCTCTTTTAATTTTCTCAATTTTATTTTAATTATCTCATCTCTATTCAAATCATTGTATTTATATTTTTTGTCTGTCCTGTTTCAATTATCTATTATCTTTTCTCATTAAACAAAATTTCTCCTGTAGTTACTGATTGGAGTATGACGCCTTTAAATCTTTTCCCTAAAGTTGTAACATTCAATATAATACATAACTTCCATTCAGATTCTGCTTGGTACATTCTTAAAATACACACTGTATTCTTTAAAAAAGAAAAAAATATAAATGTATGTAATTAAAACAACATTCCATTCCAAGTCAATTCTATCATTAATATTAATATTCATTAAAGTCTTAACATCTTTAACATTACTTTTCAATTAAATATCATACTTCTATGGGAACAATTATAAGTTTTCCATAGTTAATTCCTCCCCTTCACTTATATTTTATAAAATATTAACTAATTATTCACTTATTTTATTCACAAACATTTCACTAAATTACACTAACTGTTTTATCCCTCATTTTAATCATACGTTGTTTCCAATTTTCTAAAGTTATTTCTATTACTAATATAACAATACTATCTTATGTACCTTTACAGAATCCCCTTTTCAGTTAGATTTTCACCCATTATCTCTAAATAGGTCCTGTTTCTCTATATCTTGCTCCGGTCCTTTGTAACTTCTTTTCCTTTCCTTCTTCCCTCTCTTCTTCTCTCTCCCCTTTTTACCCCCTTGTCTCTCTACCTCTATTTCTCTCTTCTGTATTCCCCTTTTCTGTTGCTTTCCAGTATTATACTTATTTTTCAAATTATTTTCTTTTCTTTGGTTGTTTTTTTAAGTCTTAAATTCTCCATTCTCTTTCCCCACTTTCCCCTTTCTTCCCCTATACTCTTTTCAGAGTCTTTATGTCTTTTTTATATGATAACTAAAAGTGGATGCAGTATTCTAAGTGTGGTCTTATTAAGGCTTAATTAATTAGTTCTACTAAATACTTCATTTACTAATTACCAAGTACTTCATTTGCTAAAGGTTCATTCATTCATGTATTAATTTATTCATGTATTAAATCATTCATCTCAATTTGGGCTTAGAATAGGTCCTTTAGATGATAAACTAGAGTTTAGGGTCCTTTTTTTTAATGCCAATTTCAGAATTCCAATAGCTGCAGATTACTTTACAAATGGCACTCCAACAGCACCTGTTTATGTATATTGTAAGGTGAAGTGCAACTATGCCTCATTGTCTGACTTTTCCTCGATATCTGGTCACCAGTCTACCTACAATGGCACTTGATTAAAAGTTCAAACATTTTTGAAAATGTAGAGCCTCATACAGATCAGATCATTCTGTTCATAAATTCAAATATGTCACCCAAATTCTGTCAATTAAGATGATCTGCAATAAATGCTTGGCTAGATGGTCTGCAGATCAGTGGATTTTATTGAGATTGAAGTGATCTCAATTGCTTGAAATCCAGAAATAGTTCCCTTTATCCACCTTCCTTGCTCATTTTTAGAGAAGTGAAACAAGCATTCTAAATTTAGATATTAAGCCTCTTTGTGCAATTAGTGGATAACATGACTTTCCAGAGGTTCTGTTATTACCAATAGAAAAAGTATAAAGCACACAAAAAAAATCCACATATTTTCTACAGGCAGGTCGACTACGGTTAAGTGAAAAGATTACTGTCAGCTATTCAAGTGCTGTAGCTTGTTCCAAATGCTGGAAATATATAGTGCAGAACAAAAGACAGAATTATCCCCAAAGGAAAGAGATTTAGAAGTCTCTCTCTAGGTCTGGCAAGTGATTCATAGTTTAAATTAAGAACTTCTAGAACCCCACAGGGTGAAGTTACTTTGTGGGCTCTTCCAACTCTCAAAGTAATTTTTATTTTTCTCCATCTGTGCCGAGGAATACAGAATGGATTAATCATTCAAGTAACAAACTCAATTGTATGTATATACACATGGATGTAATTGACTTAAAGATAGCTGTTAATGAGAAGTCTTCATAATTTCTTTTATTAGACCTTTTACAAAGAAATACATTCCAGAAGTTAATGCTCAGTTTCTGGGATCAAGTTATACAGGTGAAACTCAAAAAATTAGAATATCATGCAAAAGTTCATTTATTTCAGTAATGCAATTTAAAGGGTGAACCTAATATATGAGATAGACTCAATACATGCAAAGCAAGATAGTTCAAGTCGTGATGTGTCATAATTGAGATGATTATGGTTTACAGCTCATGAAAACCCCAAATCCACAATCTCAGCAAAATTAGAATATTGTGAAAAGGTTCGATATTCTAGGCTCAAAGTGTCCCACTCTAATCAGCTAATTAAGCCATAACACCTGCAAAGGGTTCTTGAGCCTTTAAATGGTCTCTCAGTCTGGTTCAGTAGGAATCACAATCATGGGAAAGATTGCAGACCTGCCACTTGTGCAGAAAACCATCACTGATACCCTCCATAAGGAGGGAAAGCCTCAAAAGGTAATTGCAAAAGAAGTTGGACGTTTCCAAAGTGCTGTATCAAAGCACATTAATAGAAAGTTATGTTGAAGTGTGGAAGAAAAAGGTGCACAAGCAGCAGGGATGACCGCAGCCTGGAGAGGATTGTCAGGAAAAGGCTATTCAAAAGTGTTGGGGATTTTCACAAGGAGTGGACTGAAGCTGGAGTCAGTGCATCAAGAGCCACCACACACAGATGGATCCTGGACATGGGCTTCAAATGTCGTATTCCTCTTGTCAAGCCACTCCTGAACAACAAACAATATCAGAAGCATCTTACCTGGGCTAAAGAAAAATAGAACTGGTCTGTTGCTCAGTGGTCCAAAGTCCTCTTTTCTGATGAGACAAACTTTTGCATCTCATTTGGAAACCAAGGACCCAGAGTCTGGAGGAAGAATGGAGAGACACACATTACAAGATGCTTGAAGTCCAGTGTGAAGTTTCCACAGTCTGTGTTGATTTGGGGAGGCGTGTCATCTGCTGGTGTTGGTCCACTGTGCTTCATTAAGTCCAGGGTCAATGCAGCCATCTACCAGGAGATTTTGGAGCACTTCATGCTTCCTTCCGCAGACGAGCTTTATGGGGATGCTGACTTCATTTGCTAGCAGGACTTAGCATCTGCCCACACTGCCAAAAGCACCAAAACCTGGTTCAATGACCGTGGGATTACTGTGCTTGATTGGCCAGCAAACTCGCCTGACCTGAACCCCATAGAGAATCTATGGGGCATTGCCAAGAGAAAGATGAGAGACAGGAGACCGAAAAATGCAGAAGAGCTGAAGGCTGCTACTGAATCAACCTGGTCTTCCATAACACCTCAGCAGTGCCACAGGCTGATAGCTTCCATGCCACGCTGCATTGAGGCAGTAATTGCTGCAAAAGGGGCCCAAACCAACTACTGAGTACATATGCATGCTTATACTTTTCAGAGGTCCGATATTGTTCTATGTATAATCCTTGTTTTATTGATTGCATGTAATATTCTAATTTTCTGAGATTGTGGATTTGGGGTTTTCATGAGCTGTAAGCCATAATCATCTCCATTATGACAAATCACAGCTTGAACTATCTTGCTTTGTATGTAATGAGTCTATCTCATATATTAGGTTCACCTTTTAAGTTGACTTACTGAAATAAATGAACTTTTGCATGACATTCTAATTTTTTGAGTTTCACCTGTATGTGGCTACAGATAAAAAAAGTTTTTTCCATGTTCAGGGAAATGACAGGGTATGGTCGAAACAGTAAAGATGGTAGCCATGGTAGTGCAATTAACCTTCTACCAATTTTTGTGTTCTGTGCATAAAAGACAACTGGGAGACTGTGAATATCCAAAAGCCATGTCTAAGAATGTGAGAGATTGTTGGAAGCCTGGCATTCAGACAAATCAATATCAACAGGAACGTAGAGATAAACAATACCTACATACCATTCAAAAGATACAATAAAAAATGCAAAGGAAACAGAAAGACCAAAACACCTTCCCCCAGCAATCAACATGCAGATAAACAGAGTGTAAATACTGGAGTCTTCAGGGCTGCCACAGCGGTGGTTGGGCAAGCCGTGGGAATGGTTGGGGGGAGTTAGAGATAGCGTAGGGTGTGTAATCATAACAACATTCTTTTCTCTGGGAATCGAGGACATCTTGCCAGCACCTGGAGAGGCATGACTGGAAGTTACCTGGAGTTGGGATTGGACCATGTGATGCCCATGTGAATTGAGAGAAAGCAACTTTGACTTTACTTTGGGTGGGAAACACGTGCGGCTTTCAGATTTGGGTTTCCCCCAGATAGGCCAATATAACATCTCTAATAAATCTATACTTTGAGGAAGATGAATGCCTTGGAGTTTTGATTCTGTTGGGGGCAGTGGTGGGATTCAAATATTTTTACCACTGGTTCAGTGGGTGTGGCTTGGTGGGCGTGCTTTCCTGGTTGCTTCAGCAGCTGCCACGCAGCACTCTGCTGTGCCGCGCAAAGCAGCTGAATTCAGAGGATAAAGGTGAGTATGGGAGCCCAGGCAGGCGGGTGGGCCCAACAGCAGAGAGGCAGAGAGAACCGGTTTGGTCTCCACTGCTTATCACTGCTACCAGCTCAGCAGAACTGGGCCAAACCAGTAAAATACCTCCACTGGTTGTGGGTGTTACTTGGAATCCTGACACAGAAATTAACACCAGGAGTAATACCTGACAACAATCAAGCAGTAAAGACTACCTCAATCAAGGAACCACCAAATCAGACAAATACTTAAACAGTAAATTTAAAATCTAATCAAGGACCTACCAAGAATAGCCCCACCAACATTGAGAGGGCAACTTGTACATAAACAGAGAGCAATCCACATTCCCTTCTAGCACTGATGATGTCACCTAGTTGGGTAATGAAATAACTGAAAGAAAACAACTAAACTCAGAGAGCATCAAGGACCCTACATAAAAAACAGGTATTACTTCAATAGCACCGCTATGGTTGCTATCTTGACTTTTTGAAACATGCTATGTGGATGCTCTTTCCCATGTTTATTTTCCTATCTTTACTATAATTCTACTACACACAAATTATGTCAGAAAGTGTTGCTCTATATTACTTGCCCCTCTAGTCTCTATCATTGACTGATGTTTGCAAAACTAAAGAAACATAATAACTAGTGGTCAGTTTGTAAGTATTTTTGTATGGAAGTGTACCAGTGACCCTATCGATTCTCTAACAGATGATAATGATAATTTATGGCATGTTGTTTGTGTTTGGGATATTCAAATATGTGTGCATGAATGAAGCCATTATGACTTATTCAACAAACTAGGATTTCAGAAAAGTTGCCATGCATTTAGTATAATGTGTGCAAAAGGTTCCCCTTAAATTAAAAAACACACCAAACAATTAGGGAAGAGGGTGGATTCAGTGAGGACTACTATGGTGAAATGCATGTATTTACCCATATATAAAAATTATGCATTCTTATGCACATACATTAATGTGGCAGGTAAATCATGACAAAACAGTAGGATTGTGTCACACTACTACTTTCTCCTTTAGTCCAAAATTGAGGTGTTTATTGCTGCTTAATAGCAAAGCAAATAAACAAAAACATTTCCTATTTTATTTTTACGTCTAGAGAAATTTCTCCAGGATGAACTGAGAGGTTAATTTCCAATTAATTGAAGGTTCAGCAATCAATGCTGTATACATTTGATATTACTGAAGGAAAGAGAAATAACTTTCTAACTGAGGTAAGTCAATGTTGCACCTAAAAAAATGGTCTCTCTTGCAATTTGAACTTCTGACACTCATACTTCAGAATTAGTCTGTCTTCAAAATTACAAATGCTTCTGATTATACTCTGATATTGAGGTAAGAATACAAATCAAGATGAAACAAACCTTTTGTGTTATGAGATGAATAACTGTTTTCTAACAGAGAATATAATGCTAATTCATAATGTGACTTTTTAGTTTTTGTTTTCACATGATGTAGAAGTTGGTCACCATGACTTATTCACTTAACAGAAAGTTCTAGCTTGTGTGATTACAGGTTGCTATTTTCCTTATATTTATGGCAGTTGTTCAAGATTAAACTGAACAATGGGACTTTTTTCTGGAATTCTTTTCAACTCCTTGAAAATAATTCTGCTGCAGTTTTTCAACTCCTTGAAAATAATTCGGTTGTAGCTTATGTGATCAGAATGGAGCAGAGCGGGGAGGGATGTCATAAAAATAATGTATTTAGAGATGCTGCCCAACTATTATCCCATAGGAATTGAGGGGTGGGTAGATTCTAATGAGTTAGAGTTAGGATTTGGTTATTACTCTATGCCAATTTTTAAGAGAGAAATCCGATGTAGTCTAACTCAGGGGTCCCCAACCTCCAGTCCATGGACTGGCAGTAGTCCATGGCCTGCCTGGAACCAGTCCATGCAAGTAAGAGAAGGCTCTCTCCATACATATGCAGGCAATGCATAAAACCATGCCCCCTCCCCCCCCCGCACCAGTCCCCAGAAAAACTGCTCTTCATGGAACTGGTCTGGGATGCCCAAAAGGTTTGGGATCGTTGGTCTAATTGTTGCAAACATAAGGGACAGGAAAACTGAGCTTGCTGTCTAAGAGACAACCAAGCATCCTGTATCATAAAGCAGAGGAAAAAAATGAGAAATTGATTTGAATATTGAATATAGAAATAATCACGTACCTAAAGCATAGCAGTTGCTAGAATTCTTTCATTACAACTTCTTTTCTTCAATAAAAACAATGTACCAGAAATTCTTGCATTTTTGTAAATTTGCTTAATTATTTCAAGTCCTAGATATTGGATTAAAACAAATGGAGTTCTGCTTTAGGAAAGATGTAAAGTCTTTTCAAATTTCTGTTGGCTTGCAAAGAATAAAAAACCAGCTATTTTGTATGTAAGCTATGAAATATTTTTAAAGTCATCATTTTATCAATCTGAGAAAATGAATTGTATTAAAAGCTGTTAACTCAAGCTTTAATTTTAAAAGTAATATCCCAAATCATGGCACCTTGAAGGTATTTTCATCATCATCATCATCATCATCATCATCATCATCATCATCATCATATGTTCTTTCTATCTCTTTCACAATATTTTTAGGTTTTTTTTCTTTTATTGTAACATTGTAAGACATAATACATTATTATTTCAATGCAGATTTCAATGCACTAATGCTATGTAATATGATTAAAAATTATTAACAATCTATTATTTAAAGAGCTTAAAGTATTGAGAATAAGAAGAGAAAAGAGAAAAGTAAAAATACTATCAGTATTAATTGCCATTTAAGATGTCAACATTAGAAGCATAAAAGTATTTAAATTTTCATCCAAAGTTATATAAAATGAAAAAACACTACAATTCACATCAAATTATTAGTTATATGATAAAAGTTTCAGTCTTGAACAAATTACTTAATTGTAAAGATCTCCATTGTATTGTTACGTAATGTGTGTGTTGATAAAAGGAAATAAAAAAAATAAATCAAGATTAATAAAAGCTACATAAATATAAGATTTCTAGATCAAACCCTATTTAGTTCTGAACATTAGAATTTAGCATCTTATAAATGATATATTAATCTGTACCAATGTGGTATCAGAAGCAATTGGACAAAATTAACATTTTAATATTAATAAAAAGATGCAATGTATACCCAGTATGAAACACACTGAAATGGCATTTCAAAGCAAAATTAGATTTTTCCATCTTCGTTGAAAAACAAATCATAATACTAATGTTTCACAGTGTTTGATTTATGTCTTAAATATAATACTATCTGTCCAAATAGTGGTGGAGGAAAAACCTATTTCCAAAAAGCCCTCCTTCCTCTCATTTAGCAGTAGTACTTTTGATGCAGATACTTAATTTTTCCTGCATGAGATGACACTAGAATAACGCACCTTTCACTTGGGAAAAAGTTTGTTCAACTATCGGAGATTTTATGGCATGGCCACTATTAGAAGGGTTACAAGATTGGGTTAAAAAAAAGACCAAAGCAGATCAAAGTTTTTCTTTCACAGCAGTTCAAATAATGTACAATTTGTATTTATCATATCCACTAAATCAATTGTATTGCTTTCCATTGATTTCTTGTTATTGAGATTTTATTGAATAACAGCAACTATGATTTGCAGACTCTGAACTCAATCCAGAGAGATCCTCAAACTGACACTGCACACTTGCTGCAGCCCTAGAGTTTTTGCACTGAATAAGGAAATGGGTAACTTGGTAAAAGTTTTACGCAGAAACAGTCCTAAAATTATTCAGAAGAAGAACCCACCTTATACAACAGACAGATAATAAGTGAAGTGGATGAAGATGTTGTAAGAGTAAGAAAAAAAAGGTTACCTAGTAATCTAGGAAGGAAAGTTTTCTTCAACTCAGTCTTTGTTAACAGCAATGGCTCATGCCCTATATTTCCTAATCGTACCACAACTAATTGCAATGTTCTACTACATATTGACATATTTACAAACTTGATTGCAGAAAGTACAACTTCAGCAACAGAGTGGTCGATGCCTGGAATGCACTACCTGACTCTGTTGTTACACCCTCTAACCCTCACTCCTTTAACCTCAAACTATCCACTATTGACCTCACTCCATTCCTAAGAGGTCTGGAAGGGGCGTGCATAAGTGCACCATCGTGCCTCCCGTCCCTGTCCTATTGTCCCCATTTAATCGTACCTATTTTCTGTCTTCTTGTTTTCTGTACTCATGTTTATACGTATACCTATTATTTTGTAACTGGGGTGGGATTCAAAATTTTTAACAACTGGTTCTGTGAGCATGGCTTAGGTGGTGGGTGTGGCTTGGTGGTCATGTGACTGGGTGGACATGGTTTGGTGGTCATGTTATTGCTGGGTGTGGCCAACTCAATATCACTCACATCGAGGCACGCATCTCCTCGCCTGGCCTCTCATGACTGTGGGGATGCTGCAACAGTCGTAAGTGTGAAAAATGGTCATAAGTCACTTTTTTCAGTGCCATTGTAACTTTGAATGGTGACTCCACACAAGCAAAGTACCAGCAAAAGAGGAGAAAAAAAACTTCAGAGACGTTCCTGAGACAGGAAGTCTAGTCCTGCCAAGAATGTAATAAGGGTTAATGGAGAGGCAGTTTCTGTAAGCAACACCAGAATGTTTCCTTCCTGTCTTCCTTACAGGATTAGCCCAGTAATTTCTTCTAATAACCACCTTTCCGGACTGCTTAGAATGTTAACAACCGGTTCTCGCGAATAGGTGCGAACTGGTAGAATCCCACCCCTGTTTGTAACCGATCAGCAAATCAAAATAAATAAATAAATAAAGTTTTAAAAATGAAGGCAAGGCGAGGCAAAAAAATGTAGAGAGGGGATCAAATATGACAGTTAAAGAGATCATAAGTTAAGGAAATTAGGTTGGAAAAAGTAGCAGAGACACCAGAATGATCCTATCATTAGACAGAACAAAATTGTGGTACAAACACTGACTGGCTTTGGCTGGGAGGCAAACTGGAACCAATGTCATATCCTATTCTGTCTAATCCATGCCTGAAGTAGACAATTTATGTTTTGTTCTCTGGAATGCTTTCTGTTAGTGTTTGGGGACAAACCTCCAAGCAGAGTGCACAGCAGCAGTCAAGCCAGGCAGCCACGTGAGAGAGAGGCTGGGCCCAAGAGTATACACACACTGGAGACAAAAACACTGTTTGTAGTTTTAAATAGTTATTTAATTCACACAGAGTTTAAGCAGTGTCATTCAGTCCATATGTCATTATCCAATATATCCATACAGTAACCTAGTCCATTAACTAGTCAGTACAATGTCCTTATCTTCTCCTTCCGATACCTTTCTCTCGAAGACAACGCTGAGTATGCACAGGATATCAGCTCACCAAGTAAACAGTCCTTTTGTTCAGTAGAAACGGTATCCAGCACAGTAGCCAACAAGCAGACGTCTCAAACAGGAGTAAACAGCAGGCAGCAGGCAGCAGATACCAGGAACCAGACCAGGGATCAGTAACCAGTGACCAGAGACCAGGGCAGGAAGTGTTACGTTTCTCTCACTGCCTCTTATTGCTGCTTGCAACCGCACCCTTAATTATCTAATTACATTGCAGTTTGGTGCTTAAAGCTACAAACACTTAAACTTAGGTTTATATATTTATTCACCCAAACCAAGTTGGTGTATCCATATACCCAACA
>NW_020769374.1:5410860-5431392 GCF_900518735.1 Pseudonaja textilis | reverse complement strand
ATATATTTATTCACCCAAACCAAGTTGGTGTATCCATATACCCAACACTTTCTTTCAACTTATTAGATTTGGAGATTGCTGTTCTCCAGAACAATTCCAGTGGCTTATACTTAAAAATAATAATTAAAAAAATAATAAAACAAAAGATACATATATGTAAATAAAACACATCGATCAATAAGTCTGGGCTCTACAAACATGTTATCTGAAGGCCTGGGGAAATGGTGAGAATTTAGGGGCTTCTGGAACCTCTCTGGGGCTTATATCATTCCATAGAGCAAGCACAAAGACAGAGAAGGCACCCTTCCTGGCTCATGATCTTTTGGATATGTGTGGGGGGTATTTGAAGTGAAGTCAGAGTTATTTCCTTGAGCCAACAAATGCCATTCTGGGAAAGTTCTTAGAAGGGACAAACAAACTTTTAGGAGGCTGCTGATTATTTGGAACAGAAGCACAAGAAAAATCTTAATGACTTAAATGGATGGAAAAATTTCTACATTCTCTTCCCACCTGTAAAGGACAAATGGACAAAGCAATGTCCACCAACTGGATGTGGCATTCGACCATCTCAGGTTTGGTAGTAATTCAGATCTGCACGCTGTATAAAATCTCACGATTTTTCCATACACTCTAGAGAATATAAACAAAGTTTCTGTGTCTGAGGCAATCAAAAAAACAATCCATCATGAAAGGGTTATCTCATCATTAGTTCAGCTAGGTTTACCTGGCCGTAAGGGACCAGTGAAATATTTACTTAGCAACATTTCTCTTTCTTGCAGTTCCTAAGGAATTCAACCCTATTAAAATCTACAGTTCTACTTTCCCATATTTCTGGCTAAGTTTCCTAGATAGCTTGTTTGGTGAGAAAATCAAGAAAGTAAATTGATACTATATATCGCAGCAGATCATTTGCCTGCAAAGAACACTATGAAAACCCATTCATTTTCATTTTAAGTAGCTGTACTGAGACCCAGGATAGCATTGTTAATTCGCTGGGGACAGACTTGTGACTCTTCATTTACTGACATCTTGAATGTAGCTATTTGTCTAAAATATCTTAATGCAGCTTTTGTACAATTTGCAGTCCCCTCAGTATTTGCAGGAGGAAAATGAATTCATGGAGTTTCAAACTTAAGGAAAAGAAATACTTGGTGTTTCCCATCTCCTTTCACTTTAAATGCCTTTTTTCTCAGTTAGATATTTAATTTACCTCTTCCACCACTGTGTTTACTGAGTTGCATTAGTTTTCTAATGGAAATTTTAAAGGGAGCTTTTAAAAAATCATTGTAATTTAAACAAAAGCATCCCATCGGCCAATTCTTTTGTACAATTATCATGGATAGCAATCAGTATAGACTAGCACTTAACCCACTTTTTATTTATTTATTTGATTTGTCAATTGCTTACAAGATAATAGGTATAAATATATACATAGTTATGAATACATGAAATGGGTACAGATAAGAAAAATAAAAGAAACAATAGGACAAGGATGGTAGGTACGTTGGTGCACTTATGCACGCCCCTACAGACCTCTTAGGAAAGGGGTGAGGTCACTAGTAGACAGTTTAAGGTTAAAGTTTTTGGGGTTTGGGGAAGAAGCCACAGAGTCAGGTAGAGTATACCAGACATTGACCACTCTGTTGCTGAAGTCGTATTTCCTACAATCAGGTTTGGTACTGTTAACCTTCAGTTTGTATCTATTGTTTGCTCTTGTATTGTTATGGTTGAAGGTGAAGTATTCATTGACAGGTGGGACATTGCAATGTATGATTTTATATACCATACTTAGATCAGACCAAAGATGGCGTGATTCAAGATTTTCTAGGTCTAGAATTTCGAGTCTGGTGGCATAAGGTATTCTACAATGAGTAGAGGAGTGGAGAACTCTTCTTGTGAAATATTTCTGAACTCTCTCAACTGTATTAATATCAGATACGTAATGTGGGTTCCAGACTGATGAGCTGTATTTGAGTATTGGTCTAGCAAATATTTTGTATGCTCTCGTTAATAGTGTGATATTACCAGAGAAAAAGCTATGCAGGATTAGGTTTACAACTCTTAATGTCTTTTTGGCTATGTAGTTACAGTGGGCTCTAGCACTTAGATCATTAGAGATGAGTATTCCAAGGTCCTTTATACAGAGCTTAGATCATCAACAAGATCTTGACTATTCACTTTTGTTACTCTGGAATGAAAATTATGTTCTTTCATATCTTCATAGTTTCTTTGATGGCATACACTAAGGCTTCTGAATTTTGCTTCTTTACAAGAATTGTTTGTAATCGCCTGGTGCTGAGTGTTTTGTTATAAACATGGAATAATGCTTGTTTTGCTTTGCTTTGAACTAGAATTTGTATTGCAAATATTATCTGTGTTATCCTTCTCTCTCAATATCATTTGGTGCATTAATTTTGTGAATTATAAGATGGCTGAAGGGATCATGGGGTCACCTTTTGTAACCTTCTGACAAAATCAATGGGGAAGCCAGATTCACTTAACCACCATTTTACTAATTTGACAACTGCAGTGATTCACAACAACCATGGCAAGAAAGCTTTTAAATGGGGCAAAACTCACTTAACAACTGCCTTGCCTAGCAATGGAAATTTTGGGCTTAATTTTGATTGTAAGTCAAGGACTACCTGTAATCTGTTTGTTCTGAAAATAAGTATAAATTAATTAAATAATTAACAATGAATTAAATAAATAAATAACAGGAATATGTGCATTCCCCAAGGACAAATAATTGAAATAATATGATTCAATGCAGCTAATCCAACTAGCATTTATATTTGGAGGTTTGATTCAAAGAGATGATTCAACTGATTCAACCTTTGAATCAGAGAGCTGGAATCAATTTAATAGATCATGAAGTACACCCCCTTTCAACACTGCAAGATTCAGTACAACATCCCTGGTACCAATTAAGGTGAATATTTACAGCTCAGGGATTGAAATGAGGGATCCTTGGTGCTCTCTGAGCTTGGTTGTTTTCTTGTAGACATTTTATTACCCAAACTAGGCAATATCACCAGTGCACATCAGCATATGTGAGAAGGACTTGTGTGTAACTCAGTAAATATCTGACTATCTTCATTAATAGATCAATGAGGAAAGTAAAGGGTAAAAGTGAACTATATATATTTTTAAAAGTCAGATGTTTAGTTCTGTATTTGCATGTTTTTTCTTTTGTATATGTGTTGTATTTTAATGTCTATTTTGTGTGTAAAATTTTAATAAATATACAAGATAGTTATCTGGTACAGAAAGATTTTATCCTTCTCTTCAACTTGTCCCAGAGGCCTATCATAAACCCTCAGGGCTATCTTTCATTTGTCTTTATTTTTCTTTCCCTTCATTCTTGCCCAGACATTCTGAATGGGACTTACCTGGTCTAAACTATACATTTCTGTAGATTCATATATTTTCCTCACTTAAAAAGCAATGCTACCTCAATTTTGTTGAGCTATTACAACGTTTTTTCTCTTGCAATGTCATTAATTCCCACATATATCAGAAATTAGTAATAATCTATAGAATCTAAAAGAATCTTGTTAGCCAATCAGTGACATCATAAACTTGGACATCTGAAGAAAACATCTTGTCAGGTCTACTTTGATAGAAGGAGGCACGCCCTAGAGCAGGGCTGTCAAACTCGCAGCCCGCGGACCGGATGCATCACACGCTGGCCATACCCAAGCCCAGTTTATCAAAGGGGGAAAAAGTCATGAAGCATCACATGACGCCGCCATGATGACAGGAGTTTGACACCCCTGCCCTAGAGTCTTTCAGGATACATCTAGAAAGTTATAGCTTTAGCTTGGCAAGATTCTGCCTGTTACCTATAAGCAACTAAAGGATTAATCTCAATTGGATCTCACTGTGTCATTTCTGGGTTTGAGTTTGACATCACACAAAGCAGGTTTGATATATCGTAACAGGAAATTGCCTACTACTATCACTTGCTTTTTCTTCTTCGGAGTGATTCCAGGATTTTGCTGGACAGCCTAGACCTTCATGCTCACCAGAATGTTTTCTGAGATTTTGATTGGCAAACCTTGATCAGGTATATTAGTTTTGTGAGTCAGAGCTTGGTAACTGTTGCTAAGTGCCATGGTCTTTGCTTGTCTACACGACCTTCCTGTCACTCATCGTTACATGCTGCCATTCTTCTGCTTCACTTGCTGGGCATCGTTTTATTGCTTTCTTTTTTCTTCTCCTGGAGAAGATCTTATGCCCTTTTCATCTTCTTTCATGAGCTTTTGAGTAATAGCTCTTTTCCAAAACCCTCAAAACTTTTCTCTTGGAAAAGAAACTTTACACTGTTCTAACAGGCCAGGAATATTATTTATCACTTTATCCATGTTCTGTTTTTTTTTTTTTTTTGAACTATTTAGTTTTCATGGGGGAAGAAAATGCCAGTCATAGTCACTGATATCATGTTGCAACAATTGTTTCTTTAATATTGTAAGGGTTTTTCAGTTTTCATAAAATTTCACTTGCTTCTCTATTGCCACAACTAGCATATTTGTTCAGAAGATACATTTCTAAAATACATGCAGGATACTTCTTCATCTTTAGGAGAATATCAGGGAAAGAGTTCACTCCAGTATATGTTATGGGGAATTTAAAGTCACCTGCTGTATTCTAATATTCTATGCCTGGAATTATTTTGATTTGTTAAATTTATGTAGCTGCCCATCATACTTTTGGGAATAGGCAGCTTACAAAGTTCAAAAAAAAAAAAACCCTACAAAAACATTGAAATATAAAAAAAATAATTTTATCTCATACAGAAAGAGTAAAATATGCATACTGTAATTGAGATTCTTTAATCTGAGAAGCACAATGATTAGAATATTTATCTATAGAATAGAAAAAAGTAATAGAGGTTTGATTATGATAAAAATGAGAATTACTGAGCACGTTAATGTTTTATATATAAAAATTATTTATTTCAGCCTGAAGAATTTTTCAAAAATTGTTCCTTTCTCAAGGACGTTCTATAAACAAAATAATACAGGAAAATTCAGGACTAAATATGCAGTAAACCTGCAAAACCTTTGATTTATTCTCAATGTTGTATTCATATTCATAAAAAATGTACACTAATTATGTTATATATTATAATTTGTTGTTTTTTTTTAAATTGGGAAAACTATCATACTCTTTGATCATTTGTATACCCATCTTATATACCCATGAACATTATAATCTAGGTCTGTAATTTTTCTCTTCATACATGAATAATAACTGATCAGTGAACTCATTGTTTGTGAAGGCACACATAAAACACCAGCAAAGCCAAGTTCAATATGTAGCAGCATTCACAGACCTTTGCATACTTCTTTTTTAAAGGCTGCTCAGTTTTTGCTTCCCACATTTTCACTCTACTCATGTTTTGATGGACCCAAGAAGGTCAACTCTTTCATTTTAACTCTTTAAACCAGGAGTCCGCAAACTTGCCAACTTTAAGGCTTGTGGACTTCAGCTCCAGAATCCAGACCAAAAGAACCCTCTTCTTTAAACCATTACTTTAACTCCTTAAATTTTCAACTGTATTTTTTAAAATTCTTTTCATGTTGGCCTCATGAAAATTTTAGTCCTTGCATCAGGGAAGCTTTGCATTAAAGTGAGAAATGTTGGAGAAGTCTTTTCTTTGTATTGCAGAGATCACAAGGCAGATTCCAAAAGTCAAAATATGTAGGAGTTCAAAAGCAAGTTCGGTGTTTTAGTGAAAGCTTTTTATAGAGAGGTAAATGATGTTCAGAATCATAATGTTTCAAAGATGTTGGCATGATAACTGGTTCAGGAGGGCAGTCAGGCATAGTAAAGCAATATTGTACATGATAGTAATGATTGAAACTGGAATTCATTTGGGAATATGATATTAACAATCATGGCAATGCAATTCCTTGGATTTGATTCCATAAAAGTGCTTTGGCATACAGTGAGGAGAAACTGTACAATTTTCTCTCTGCATTTTTTCTCAGAGTCATGTGGCTTTTCTCAGTAGTTTCCTAGCAATAACAAAAAACACAGCTCCTTTAAGAGTTGATGGATGCTTCTTTCATACTTCTTTAGTCTCCAAAATATTTTTTTTTTCAGAAACAACTCCAAAGCATTGCATAGCCCTACTCAAAATAATCTTTCTAACATTTAAGACAGCTTGACTTGAACCTTCAAGACTAAGAGTTTCTGACAGAGCTATTGTTCATCAATGTATTAATTTGCTCTTCAGAGACATCACTACATCTTGTTGTAATGAATTCCTCAGGCCACTGCCATGTGAAAAGTTTCATTACAACTTTCATAATCTATCCAGTTTGCGTGCCTTCTAATACACACATGCACATGGACAGAGGTTGTGCTCAAAAGCTGTATCATTAGGCAACTTAATGTAGATTGATGTCTGAGCACAGGTTTAGAGATGCATACACAGTCCAATGACAGCCCAGCAATCAAATGCCCAGAAAGGGAGTTAAACAATCTGGGTCAAGGAAGACAGAAATGAAAGCAAAAACATAAAAATGAGCATTTAAAATTGGCAAGTTGTTCCCCAAAAAACCAAGGATGTTTGAGGTCTAAATGCAGGTGTGGCTCAATCATAGGCATTCGTTCAAGTTTGATGCTCTTACCTCCAATATTTCACTCTTAACATTTATCATTTCACCCCCTAACATGACAATTGAAGAGACATTTCAATTATTAGGTTATCTAAGATTTCCCAATCTTGGGCAATTATTTTACCTGCTAAAATTAATTAAATAAGTTACTTGTTTTTGAGATATCATCCTTTGAATAAATGCAACAACCGTAAGTCCAGAGAACATTCAATTCTTTGTTTGGTAACAACACTTATTTGGACAAAACATAAATTTGAGAAGCATATAACTTTATTACATGACCACCACAAATGAAATTTTTTAAAAAACCTTTGCATATATTCTCTCCAACATTTACAAGAATAGTTAAGGTACTTGTGGGGCAATTTGGCTAGAATCAAATGCCATCAATGTGTAATCTTTCACTGAAGCTGTTGAACTGAAGGTGAGTGAATCCACCTTACACTTTCACGTCTGTCATTTTGTCAGCTATACAGCTTTACCACAATCAGTATCCAAAACTTTATTTAAACCAAGATCTCTTATTTCTAATTGCAGTAGTGTCATATACATTTTTTTAATTGTACATTTGGTCCTTCTGGATAATTATTACATTTTCAAAATTGCCGTAAGGGCTAATTGCTGAAGTTCTAGCATCCTTGGTTTCAGAATTTGTCCCCAAACTATTGGTCAGCCATTTAATGGATTGCTGTATAAATCTTCTATTCTGTGAAGATTACAACCTCTCAAAAGTGTCATTTCATTTGACACCTACAGTTCTCTGCTCAGCTTTCCAATATACTAGGGACATTGTTGGATGAAGTGTGCTGTAAGATTGTGGCTCTTATCACAATCTTCCCTCTCCTGCTGTTGCTGATTGCTTGTTAAGCCAGCTTCGGGGGCTTTACTTATTTATTACATTTTTATGCCACCAATCTTCCCTTAATTCTTCACTGACTGCTAAGGCTAACCACCCGCTGGATCAGGACTGCCAATTCCTCCAAGTCAGAGAAGAAGAAAAACAGTCTTCATTTGCAGGTTTGACTGCTTATAACCCAAGCCACAGTGAAGTCAGTTTCCTCTCCCTGTAGCTTTTGATACAAGGGTTGGGCTAGGGAGAAATAGAATAGGCTACAGTTGGACCTCCAGTTGCAACCTCCCCCTAGAACCATTTTTATTCTGAAGCTTGCCTTTTGGGAAAGGTCGATATTTTATTTATTTATTTTGTCAAGCGATTATTAGATAACAGGTATAAGTATAAATGTGGTTATGAATACATGAAATAGACATGAATAAGAAAAAATAAACAATAGGACAGGGGTGGTAGGCACGTTGGTGTGCTTATGCATGCCCCATATCACACCAATGAATGAATGAAAGAATAAATAAATTCTTTATTGGCCAAATGTGATTAGAAGGAATTTGTTTTGGTGCACATGCTCTCAGTATACATAAAAAGAAAAAATATATTCATCAAGAACCACAAGGTATAACACTTAATATAGTCATAGGATACAAATAGGCAATCAAATCATACTAGGAAACAGTCAATATAAAGCGTAAGGATAAAAGCAACAAAGTTACAGTCATATAGTCATAAGTAGGAGGGGATGGGTCATGAGAAGCTTAATAGTGATAGTAATACAGACTTAGTAAATAGTTGGACAGTCTTTTTCCACTAAAAAGAGACTCATCAGAAAATAATTTTGAAAATAGAATTGTCATCAAAATACATTCCTGGTGATACATATGCACAATCAATTTAGCAACAGTGTAAAAGTAGTTTACTACTATTTTGTTCCTTGCTCATTTTGGAGTTCCTTATTTGAAATTGAAATTGGAGCAGCGATAATTTATGCATTGCAATTATAATATTAATATGTTGCAAAGTTATACTTTGCAATATATTTTAATTGTATTTTGAATATATCTTTTCAATGGAATGTTTGTTTTTAAAACCTGATTGTAAACACATGTGTAACCTGATACTAGAAGCATAAATATACTCTCATACTCTCATGGGAACTTAGCAGATATTCTATCGACTTCTCTTTTTCCCAAGTGTAGAATGTCCTACTCCTAAATGTAGAGAATCAGATCCATTCTCAGAGCAGTGTAGTGAGCAGTGCAATTCAAAACAATCTGAGGGCAAGAGGAAACAGTTTAGACACCTCCTTAGATTCACAGGAGTCTAAGAGCCTGTTTCTGTGGCTAATACAATAAAATAGTTTTAAATTTCCTTTGGAATTACCTTCTTGGTCTGGTGTTGAAATCAAGAGAACTCTTGCTTGTGGAGAAAAGTATATGTTGAGATATATTTTAAAATTGAAATAGCTGGCTTTCACTCAACTTGAGTTGGTAACAAGGGAAAACCAACCAACCTTTTTTCATGTATTATATTTTAAAAATATAATTCTCTGATAATAACACATTAATGCTAAACATGCCACTTCAAAAAGAATAACTTCAGCACAGAGATGTTTCTTGCTGTGAAATTATTCATTTTGCCCCAGATTTCTTGACTGACTGAATGATAGATTGATTGGGTGATCTCAAGCTCATTCCTGTTTTCTATTTTTAAATTGTTATGCACTTTTTTCTACCACACAATTAGACTAGAGCTTCATAGTTCTCCAAGTTTGACAGCAGAAAACAAAGGCCTAACTTTAAACATTGCATTTTTACCTGAATCATATACTATTTAGACTCTTTAACATTACAGAAAATTTATAATATGAATTTAGACACCAAATTTGAAAATATTATAACAACTATCTATGATAAACAACAAGCTAATATTATAATAAACGAAGAATATACCCTCCTAATAAAAATAGAAAAAGGAGTCAGACAGGGCTGCCCACTCTCACCCCTGCTCTTCATATTATTATTAGAAACATTATTAATGCGAATTAGACAGAACCCAGATATAAAAGGAGTAAAGGTTAAGAAAGAAGAATATAAGTTGCAAGCGTTTGCGGACGATATGATTTTTTTCATTGAGGAACCAATAGAAAGAGGACAAAAGTTGATGAATGAATTAGAACAATTTGGAGCAGTAGCAGGACTCAAAATTAACAGGAAGAAAACTAAATTAATGACTAAAAATTTAACAGAAAAACAGAAAATAGAGTTAGAAGAAGTTATAGAAATACAAGTGACAAAGAAAGTTAAATACTTAGGAATATGGTTGAAAGCACATTGTAAGACACTCAAGGAAAATAATTATGATAAATTGATGCAACAGGTAAAGAAAGATTTAGAATCATGGGGTAAGCTGCAACTTTCATTATTAGGCAGGATCGCTGCTATTAAAATGAATATTCTTCCAAATTTTTATATCTATTTCAAACGATCCCAATTAAAGTACAGATTTTTTTTAAAGAACTCAACAAAATAACTGTGAAATTTATTTGGCAAGGGAACAAACCTAGAATAAATTTAAAGGCAATGCAGGATATGAAGAGCAGGGGAGGACTGGCACTTCCAAATTGGGAGTTGTATTATATTGCTGCCTCCTTAGCATGGTTGAAGGAATGGGTGAATTTAACTAACAAGAGAATATTATTTTTAGAAGGCCATGATTTGCAGAGGGGGTGGCACACTTTCTTATGGGATGTAGGGAAAACTAGTCAGAAATATTCCACAGACATCTAATCAGAGACTCATTATTAACTAATTGGAAGAAAATACAGAAAAAAACATTATTTAAAAGTACCAATCTGGATTTCAACAATGGAGGCGATGATCCACCCAAATAATCTGGATATCACTAAAATGATTAAATATAAGGACCTATTGGATACACAAGGAAATTTGAAATCGCGGCAAGAATTTCAAGAGCGAGGACAAAAAATTGATCAGTGGGCAAAGCCTCAAATTCAAAGTAGATATAAACAGGACAAGAAAGAATTCGGAATCAACAATAAACTCCAGCAATTAGATAAAATTTTTATTAGGATCAGGCAAAAGAAATATAACAAAATTTTATAATTATTTATTAGAAGTCGAATTAGAAGAAGAAATTGTAAAAGGGAACATGATTGCCTGGAGTAGGAATGTAGGACGTAGTATCACCTTAACAGAATGGGAAAAGGTCTGTGGTAGAAACAATAAGATTACGAAGTCAGTAGCATATAAAGAAAATGCCTATAAAATGTTTTATAGATGGCACCTTCCTCCTTCAGGATTAGCAAAGATGCACCCCAATGTGAGTCCAAATTGCTGGAAATGCAAAAAAAAAAAAAGAGGGAACTTTTTTCCATATGTAGTGGTCCTGTACAGAAGCTCAAAAATATTGGCAGAAAATTAGAATTTGGCTGGAAGAAATGACAAGAGAGCAGGCTGGATACAAACCATAGTCCTTTTTGTTAGGGAGTGATATACATAGCAGTGATATACAGATATATGTAAACATTAGGTGTGTGTATATGGCATAAATTAAGGGTTAAAAAAAGGAGATCTTACAAACTGTTGAAGATGAGAATGTTTTTAATTGTTTTCTATTTTTTCTTTCTATTTTCTTCTTCTCCCTTTCTTTTCTTTTCTTTCATTTGCATATATGTTGTTGGTTTGTTTTAATTGTAAAACTACTAAAATTTATTTATTAAAAAAAAGATATCCTAGATCTGAATGAATAAAATATTCTTATGAAATACTTTGTTCATTACATAGTTGAATGTGCTGACAACAAAATCACACAAAAATTATTAATGGAAATCAAATTTAGCAACCCATGGAGGTCTGGATTTGGAGTTATACTCAAAATTAAAGTGGAAAAAAACACTACAGGATGATCCAACTTTGATTTAAAACAAGTCAAAATGAAGCTCAGTAGTGTGTGTGGCCTCCACGTGCCTATATGAGCTCCCTACAACTCCTGGACATGCTCCTGATGAGGTGGTGGATGGTCTCCTGAGGGATCTCCTCCCACACCTGGACTAAAGCATGCCTCAACTCCTGGACAGTCTGTGGTGCAATGTGGCATTGGTGGATGGAGCGAGACATGATGTCCCAGATGTGCTCAATTGGATTCAGGCCTGGGGAACGGGCGGGCCAGTCCATAGCATCAATGCCTTCATCTTGCAGGAACTGCTGACACACTCCAGCCACGTGAGGTCTAGCATTGTCATGCATTAGGAGGAACCTAGGGCCAACCGCACTAGCATATGGACTCACAAGGGGTCTGAGGATCTCATCTTGGTACCTAATGGCAGTCAGGCTACCTCTGGCGAGCACATGGAGGGCTGTGCATCCCCCTAAAGAAATGCCACCCCACACCATTACTGATCCACTGCCAAACCAGTCATGCTGGAGGATGTTGCAGGCAGCAGAACGTTCTTCATGGTATCTCCAGACCCTGTAACATCTATCACATGTGCTCAGTTGAACCTGCTTTCACCTGTGAAGAGCACAGGGCGCCAGTGGCGAATTTGCCAATCTTGGTGTTCTCTGGCAAATGCCAAATGTCCTGCACAGTGTTGGGCTGTAAGCACAACCCCCACCTGTGGACGTCAGGCCCTCATACCACCCTCATGAAGTCTGTTTCTGACAGTTTGAGCAGCCATATGCACATTTGTGGCCCACTGGAGGTCTTTTTGCAGGGCTCTGGCAGTGCTACTCCTGTCCCTTCTTGCACAAAGGCGGAGAGAGCAGTCCTGATGCTGGGTTGTTGCCCTCCTACATCCTCCTTCACATCTCTTGATGTACTGGCCTATCTCCTAGTAGCGCCTCCATGCTCTGGACACTATGCTGACAGACACAGCAAACCTTCTTGCCACAGCTCACATTGATGTGTCATCCTGGATGAGCTGCACTACCTGAGCCACTTGTGTGGGTTGTAGACTCTGTCTCATGCTACCACTCGAGTGAAAGCACCACCAGCATTCAAAAGTGACCAAACCATCAGCCAGAAAGCATAGGAACTGAGAAGTGGTCTGTGGTCACCATCTGCAGAACCACTCCTTTATTGGGGATGTCTTGCTAACTGCCTCTGCTTTCCACCTGTTGTCTATTCCATTTGCACAACAGCATATGAAATTGATTGTCAATCAGTGTTGCTACCTAAGTGGACAGTTTGATTTCACAGAAGTGTGATTGACTTGGAGTTACATTGTGTTGTTTAAGTGTTCCCTTTATTTTTTTGAGCAGTGTATTTACCAGGCAGTGTTCCAGGATTGATATAGATCGGAGATAATTAGACTACCTCCAGGAGACTGTTTGCCAAGCTGTTGGCTGACTGTGAATGAAATAATTTAATATTATTGTAAATAAAGAGGTTTTTGCTGGGACTCAGAATTGACTGAGTGCTTTTTGGTGAGGCCTAGGACAGGACAAGAGTGAGTAGTGGACATCTTATAAAGATTATTGGTTTGTTAGAATCTCTACTATTTTTCATAATGTTTTTGTATTGTTTGTATATGTCCATGTACATTTTCTCACTCAAAAGATCACCATGGGAAATTTTAATGGCTAGGCCATTCACAACAAATTGAGCATAGCAGGGGGGAAAAATCCATCCTAGGACATGTTCATATTAATTTTCAATTTGAGATAATACATCCATGATAATGAACTGTAATTGACATGTAAGTGTAATGATCAAAATGTGACTATAATACATAGTTTGATTGTATGAGCTAATCCTGAAAAAGAAACAAATTCTACCAATGTTTCTTGAAGGTTAAGCTGACATACCCATAAGTTCTCTGTCAGAATTCAATCTGCACATAAAGGTATAAGACCTATTGTGAATATGTTATGCTTTTGTGTTGAAAGACCTTCATTTTTTAGTCAAGTTCAATCCCCTTGTAATTATATACAAAAATCTACACAATTCTGACCTGATATTTGTTCATCTCAATACAAGAAGCTCAAGTGTAAAGTTCCTTCCATGTTCATTTATGGTTAGTGCTTGTTTCCTCTTGCCATTTCCTTAGCAGTTGTCATTTTCTCTGGGCTTTGGGTTGAATTAATATTGCTGTGATATTTAGGATGTTGTTGTTATAATATTTTTACATGACTTTAGGTTCTGTAGTTTTTGATTTTATTTTGTATAGATTGTAACCTGAACAAAGGGGAAAGCAAGGGCTTATATAAGATCCAGCTTCTCTGCAGACCAGTATACATGAAATCTGATTAGAAGCTCACAGATAAGATCCTCATTGAAGTTCTAAGTACAGTATAGATAGTGGAAGGAAGTGGTAAAATTTTCTTTACTGTCTGCTGATTTACCTGGGCATATCAATGCATTGAATATGGTGTGGTAGTAGCTTTTTATTTCCTTCTTAGTTGATGTTTCTTCAACTTCTCAGTGTAGTCAACACAGTTATAACCAGTATTAATTAGGACTGACCCTTAGCTTTCTAATTAAACCAAGATCAGATGCGTATTGAGCTTTGCTGGACTCTTTTATAGAGAGACTGTGCTTCCAAAGAACTGGAAATCCTGAGAAAACAACTTTTAATTGCTGTTAATCTTTTAAGACTGTTCAGCTGGAAATGCTTACCAATTTCTAGCAAACCTTTGTGCTAAACAAGTAACAAACTCACATGTACCTTCACACTCTAGAACTCATTGGAGCACAGTTTACATGCAGAGATTACTTGTAAACCCTTATATATGTCAGCTGAATATATTCAAGGAAATAAAGTGTGTTAATATATGTGAAACTAATTTGGAGAGTCAGGGGAACAGAAATACTAACATGGTGAAATGGAGGGCAAGCTCATATTTAGGGAACAGCTGCAAGAAGAGATCAGTTTCAAAAGTAAACAGATCTAGGGGAACACAAAATAAAGGCATAGAAGCAACTGATTTTCAATAATGATCTTGACATTCTTAACGCCTTCAGCTTGATTACTTAGTGTTTGAAAACATCACCTGCTGATTTCCAGGTAAAAACAGCGCGTGCAACTTTCTTTGTGCACCTTAGCAGCATTCTTAAAAACTGGCCATTTGAGCAACACAATGCCCTGGCAAACTTTTATTTATTTATTTATTTTTATTTGTCAATTGCTTACAAGATAATAGGTATAAGTAAAAACATAGTTATGAATACATGGATACAGATAAGAAAAAAAAAGAAACAATAGGACAGGGATGGTAGGCACGTTGGTGCGCTTATGTACGCCCCCTACAGACCTCTTAGGAAAGAGGTGAGGTCAATAGTAGACAGTCTAAGGTTAAAGTTTTTGGGGTTTTGGGGAAAAAACCACAGTCAGGTAGAGTATTCCAGACATTGACCATTCTGTTGCTGAAGTCCTATTTCCTGCAATCAAGTTTGGTGTGATTAACCTTGAGTTTGTATCTATTGTTTGCTTAGTGTTGTTATGGTTGAAGCTGAAGTATTCATTGACAGGTAGGACATTGCAATGTATGATTTTATGTACTATACTTAGATCAGACAGAAGATGGCATAGTTGTAGGTTTTCTAGGTCTAGAATTTCGAGTCTGGTGGCATAAGATATTCTGCAACAAGTAGAGGAGTGGAGAACTCTTCTTGTGAAATATTTCTGGACTTTCTCAATTGTGTTAATATCAGATACGTAATGTTCCAGACTGATGAGCTGTATTCAAGTATTGGTCTAGCAAATGTTTTGTATGCTCTAGTTATTAGTGTAATATTACCAGAGAAAAAGCTACGCAAGATTAACAACTCTTCATGCCTTTTGGGCTATGTAGTTACAGTGGGCTCTAGCACTTAGGTCATTTGAGATGAGTATTCCAAGGTCCTTGACAGAGCTTGGATCATCAACAAGGTCTTGACTATTCAGCCTGTATTTTATTTTCTGATATATATATATATTTGCCAATATGTAGGACAGAGCATTTATTGGTTGAGATTTGAAGTTGCCATTTGTTTGACCTTTCTGATACATAGTCAAAGTTTTTTTGAAGGGTAGCAGTATTGTCTGTGGTGTTGAATAGCATTTCATCATCAACGAAGAGAATGCAGTTGCTCTTGATATGATCACAGATGTCATTTATATAGAGTATGAAAAGAGTTGGTCCTAGAACACTGCCTTGGGGGACACCACTGTTGACAGGTACAGACTTTGATAGGATGCTCCCAATTTTGACCATTTGTTGTCTGTTTGACAGGAATGCTTCTATTGACAGTAATGCAGGCGTCCAGAGATACCATAAGATTTTAGTTTTAGGAGTAGCTTGTCGTGTACCACTGAATCAAAGGCTTTACAAAAGTCTATGTAGATTGTGTCTATTGCTTTGCCCTGATCAAGTTGTGTAGTCCATATGTTTTTGCAGTGTAAGTGTTGCAGATTACATGATAGTTTTTTCCTAACACCAAAATGTTTATTAGAGAGTAGGTTGTTTGTTTCTAAATGGAGGATGATGGATTGGTTAATAATTGATTCCATGACTTTACAGGTGACGCAGCATAAAGAGATTGGTCTGTAATTTTCATCTAGGCTAGGGTCTCCCTTTTTGAAGATGGGGATGACCCATGGCTTGTGACCATAGTTTTGGCAAGGAGTTGGTCCTGAAAGATTTTTCAAAAATTATGCTTAGAGGTTTGGCTATGGCAGTAGATATCTTTTTTAAGACATAGGCACATATTCCGTCTGGTCCAATAGATAGAGATGGCTTTAGATTGCACAGTGCTTTTTCAACAATGTCTTCTGTAAAATCGATATGTATTAGACCATTGTAGTTGTCTATGGTTTGACTAGGAAATACTGGGCATGATCCATTGCTGTTTACAAATACTGAGCCAAAGAATGTGTTAAAGAGGTTGGCTTTAATAGTAACGTCGTTGCAGTCTTTACCATTAGGTCCTATCTGGGGTAGGATGGACCTTGAGTCTTTTAGTTTGTTGTTTATAAAATTGTAGAAACCATGGGTGGAATTGTTGTGTAGAAAGTTTTCTTCTTGTTTAATGTGATAATTGGTGCATTCAGTTTTTATCTGGTGGCATAAATGTTTGTATTGGCTTTTTAAACTAAATTGATTTGAAAAGACTCAAGCAACTCAGTGGTATTTTCCAATTTTTGCAGGAAACAAAAACTTCTATTTGAGGTTAAAAAACATTAATCTTTTACCTCAAGCTGCTGCGTAGTATCAGCAATAATGTTCCAAAATTAAGGTCTATTGAAGCTGTTATTAATGTTTTCTTAGGTTTCTGTTGCTTTGGAACTGAAGTAGAGACATTATTCATTTAGATTTTGAGCAAGACACTGGCCCATTTCAAACCAGGAAGAATATGAAGATACAAATATAAAAGAGTAGAATAAAATGCAACCAACTAGTCATCTTTCAGCCATAGAAACTCAGTGGGTATCTTTGGGACAACAAATTTTCATGCTAAGCAGAGTCTATCTTGCAGGATTGTTGTTGGGAAAATTGTATTCCTAACAGATCTTACTAATAAGTCAAAGTAGAACACAATTTTGAAACCCTGAGAAGGACTGTTTGAAATATCTACAGTTAGATGCGATTTGATCAGTTTTATTCGATTTAGTAGTATGCATTTGATGACAACAATTTCCCTCAACAAATTAAGCTATTGACTACTTCTTGAAGGCAAAAATGGATAGTTAAAACCTAAATCAAACAGAAAATATATTCAAACAATCCCCTTTCCCCCCCCAAAATTGTTTGTCTAATTTACATAAAGGAATAGATGAAAAGGAAGGCTGGCTTTTTATTCTGTTTCAAAATAAATCTATCTCATGCCAGTTCTAACTATGCAAAATGCATATTATCATAATTAAAAGGGTTTTTTTTTTAAAAAAATGTTTAGCTAACTTTTGAACCCAGTCAGTCAAGTATTCAGTATGAAGCTTTCCAATTTTTTAATTTTTTTTAAATTTTTTGGCAAAATAAAGTAAAAGGAATGTGCCACAATTAATAAATGCAAATTCCCTGAACTGCTTTTCTATTTCTACCAGTTTTAGATTTTACTCTCTTGTACATAAAACTAAAATCACTTAGTATTTGGCTAGAAGAGAGTAGATTGCATGGAGTGGGATTGAACACATGGGGGAGGAATCAATTAATCATCTGTGTCTCCATTGATCTTTTTCCTGTTTTTTTTTAATAATATCATAAATGTTAGCTTTGAGGAAAGGTTTTGCATACAAACCCCATTGTTATCAAAGTTTTTTTAAAAAAAAATCTGTTTCATTTATATATGACAGTAGTTTGGACATTATCGAACAGAGTAGCACTGTCTAACCTCAACCTAACCTTCTCACTTTGAAAAGAGAAATCAAGAGACCAGGCATGATAGATAGCTAGATAGCTAGATAGCTAGAGAGGGAGGGAGGGAGGGAGAGAAAGAGAGAGAGAGAGAGAGAGAGATAAGAGAGAGGAGATAGAGAGATAAGAGAGAGAAGGAAAAGAGATGAGAGATAAGAGGGGGGAGAGAGAGGAGAGATAAGAGAAAGAGGAGGATAGAGAGAGAGGATAGAGAGAGAGGAGAGGCAGGGAGAAAGGGGGGAGAGAGATAGAGGGGGCAGGGGGGAGGGAGTGATGATCTGGGGCATAACACAGAGATGACACAGGCAGCTGGCAGTTCAAACTGCCCCTTTATTGGTCCAAATTTCCCTGAATGCTCCCAGGTTTCTGTCAAATCCCAGAGCAAAATTATGACAAATCCACACACACACTTCAAGCAGTCTCTGGCTACAAATATTTCAGTCCAGCACTGTGTACATCAAGGCTGCAAAACAATAAATCCAGGGCAAATCAAGGAGTTCAGGAAGCAAAATGATCCAGGTAATTCATCCAGAAAAATGAATGCAAGGACTCTTGGAAAGTTCAAACGTTGGTACTCAACACTTCAGGAACTCAGTGTTTGTTCCTAACAAATGCCCCTTGCCACAGCATTTCCTTAAGCCTCATCCCTCAGGTGTACCTTGTGAAGATGGGCAGGACATTCTTCTCCCATGTGGTCTGTTCCATTCTTGCCTTCTCTCCAAGAAGGTGCTCTCAGTACTCTCAGTACTCTCAGATCAAGAGGGGATGGTTCTTGCTCATCACCGGAGCTCTATTTCTCATGTTCACCCTGCCCCTGTTCCTCCCTGTCTACAAGCTGTTCTAAACCTGAAATCCCTTGGTCTGTCTGGCCCTGCCCTTCCCATTTTCCTCCACAGCCAATGAAGCCACCCCCTCAATCTCTCTCAGCTCATGTTCCAGCTTCTCTTCCCCCACAGATTCAGGCTCTGAGGGGTGGGAATGACAGGCAGACAGATAATGGGCAGGCAGAATTGATGAGCAATGTCCTTCTGAGATCACATTGTCTCTAATCTACAGGGGCTTCTGCATATTCTGTAAATATATATAAATATATCGATATAGAGTTGGGCTTTCCAAGTACTGTTAAAGCATAGTGTGCAATGGGTGCTTACTAAGCAACTGTATTTAGACATTAAACAGCTGTGATTGTTCCTAGTAAAGATAGATGGGTTATATTCAGTCCTGCTCTGCTAAACTCTTCATTGGATTGTTGTATTTATATGGGCTTCCTTTGAAGATGACTTTGAACTAGGAAAGCAAAACTAGGTTATATTCATCAGTTCTTAAAGGGGTACCTTTAAATGTTCAATTTACACAAGACGCTCTGGGTGAGAACCTTAACACACCGTTTATTACTCTAGAATTTATTCCTTCCTACAGATTGGCCTTCTGCAAAGTACTGAAGATTATATTTTTCCAAACACTGAAGATTATATTTTTCCAAATAACAAGACAGCACAAGGCTGAAGCAATGCTACCTTACTTTTGTAGAATGTAATAACAGAAACTTGAAAGCCTCCATAGTTCTATCATCTTTTACACCAAACAGAATAAAGGTGGGGTTTCTTTCTCATACTTTCCCAGCATGAAACAAGTGCTTTTTCTCCCTAAAAAGCTCATCATTCAACATCTTGAATTCTTGAAAGATAATGTATAATAGATGCAGTTTCAGGCAAAGGATCAGCCTTTTTTTTTTTTTTTAGTTAGAATCCATTTGGCTCTGGAGATTTGAACGCATTTTAAAATCAATATATTTCTACCATGGTAGAACTGGACCTCTGCTCCTTTCAGAAGCTCTTTGCAATTACTGAGAGGAATGTATATCCCCTGCTTAGAAAATATGACCCTAAAGAGAAATTAAACATTTCTGCCTTTTCAATGTTCACAAAAGATGTTGCTACTTTCAACTCATTCTGAAATTTAGATTTGTCACTTATGTTCTTTTGGATTTTCATTTTTTTTTTTGTCTAGCTTCATACAACCAGGCCTTTTTCTATTCTGATCCAATCTTCTATTTGAATTATATTTATTTTATCTGCATTGCAATGTAATTTAATTAGGAGGGGTTTTTGCTATGAGTTCACCCATCCAGCTCCCACTATGCCGTCCTAGTAGGTCAGAGACCAAGTACGTCCCTCAAGATGAAAAATAGCTGTATAAATTTACTTTAAACCATCTGCCTTAGCTTGAAGAACTTCAGATCTACTGTATTCTCCAAGTTTCATCATCTAGGAAAGGATATTCTATAGGTAATGGCATACATTTTTTTCTTTACCTAACTGCTACTTATTCTGCAAGGCTTTTTACTGAGTTTATACTGAAAGGCAGTTCCTGGTCTGTTCTGTAGATGGACCTAAGACTCTAAAAGTAGTGTTTCCTAATATAAACCAAGAGTTTATTCCTACTGACTCATACTTGTTTCAAGAAAACAAATCATAAATTGACATTCTCTTCAAAATAACTTTATTTCATCTATCCAACTATCTATCTATCCATCCATTCATATACTGTATCTTTCTCGTTGTCTCTTTCTTTCTGAGAAGTTAATAATACAATTAGGTTCCTTTAAAACAAAGCTCCTTCTTGAAGCCCCTTGCTTTTAGGAGACTTATATCCAGCTGATCTGGAGAATTTTCATTCAATCTCCAGTTTACCCCCCCCCCCC
>NW_020769374.1:5357183-5397300 GCF_900518735.1 Pseudonaja textilis | reverse complement strand
GGCTTGACAAGAGGAATACGACATTTGAAGCCCATGTCCAGGATCCATCTGTGTGTGGTGGCTCTTGATGCACTGACTCCAGCTTCAGTCCACTCCTTGTGAAAATCCCCAACACTTTTGAATAGCATTTTCCTGACAATCCTATCCAGGCTGCGGTCATCCCTGCTGCTTGTGCACCTTTTTCTTCCACACTTCAATGTAACTTTCTATTAATGTTCTTTGATACAGCACTTTGGAAACGTCCAACTTCTTTTGCTATTACCTTTTGAGGTTTTCCCCTCTTATGGAGGGTGTCAGTGATGGTTTTCTGCACAACTATCAGGTCTGCAATCTTTCCCATGATTGTGATTCCTACTGAATCAGACTGAGAGACCATTTAAAGGCTCAGGAACCCTTTGCAGGTGTTATGTTAGCTGATTAGAGTGAGACACTTTGAGCCTAGAATATTGAACCTTTTCACAATATTCTAATTTTCTAAGATTGTGGATTTGGGGTTTTCATGAGCTGTAAGCCATAATCATCTCAACTATGACACATCACAGCTTGAACTATCTTGCTTTGCATGTAACAAGTCTATCTCATATATTAGGTTCCCCTTTTAAGTTGCATTACTGAAATAAATGAACTTTTGCACAATATTCTAATTTTTCAAGTTTCACCTGTATTTCTATATATATATTGGTCTGTAAATAAATAAAATGAAAAAAAGTTACCTCTTTTTTTTTTTTGCAGAATTGCATTGTACAGGCAATTCTGAGGTCCACAGTGATTAAAAAAAAAAACTCAGCTGAAACTATTTGTAAGAAAAGAAACAGGAATGTCTATACACTGGGTTAGGAAACTGAGCACACAAAGCACGCAACCAGAGAACTAGAAGATAAGGCTCAAACTCAGATGTGATTTAACAGTGTAAAAATTGAAGCCCAGATAAAATAGAGTCCTTTATCATGTAGATAAAAATGAGGACATGCACACAAGAAAAACAGGATATGTATATGCAAGAATATGACACTTATAGAAAACAAAAAATGGTTGTGATTATTTTTGGCCAATAGTGTGCATTACACCAAATTATACAAAATATATTTTGAGTATTCTGTTCATTTAATTTACTGCAGCTGGATAAGTCGCTTGCAAGTAGTAGTTACACTCATCTTCTCTTTTCTGTTCAAATCTATAATCATTTCCAAACTTTTTCAATACTTACCTTCTCCCCTGCTGCCCTCCCCCCCTCCCCAAAAAAGGAGCCAGATCCAGCATTTTTACACAGGATGTTCCATGTAAGATATGAAAACTGACAAAGCAATATTCATATCTAGCAGACAAATCCATCTTGTTCACCAAAGACTTTCTTTGTTCCCTTTAGTTATTCTTTCGAAAGGATTGAATATCAAAAAACATATCCAAGAAGTTAGTGAATTTATTTATTTATTTTGTGTGTCAAGCTTGTATGAGAAAACAAGAATGTGTACATAAGATATACACATATAAGTATAAACATGTATAAGTATATACATAATAAATGAGTATGAATAAATGGACAAATGGGAACAGTAGAACAGGGAGGGTAGGCACGCTGGTGTGCTTATGCACGCCCCCAAATTATATATGCTCAGAATATTAAGAATTATTATTCCTAACATGCTGAGCAAGCAGGATTAATGGATACTCATTGTTTTTCCAATTCCATTATATGTACTGTATATTGAATATACTTATGAAGCCCTTGTATGGTAGAGATGCTAAGACAACTATATCTATAGTGAAAAATCCCTTTAAAAATGGTCTGCACAATAGCACTTACAGTTTTGAACATACCCTGATGAAAAGCTCCTGTTCCTCCTAATTAGCTTCATTTCCTTGGTTGGAAATAAGTAGCCTCTTTTCAGGTGAAACCACCTACCATTTGCTAAATATTTTAATTCAGACTCAGACATTAATCTACTGTGATTGTTTGACAATTAATTTGTGGTGATTCATGAAGTGTTGTTACTGTTCTCTTCAGATGCATGGATAGCAGGAAGAGTGGAGGGAAATATTTTGGCTTCCACTATCCCTCAATAACCCCTGGAAACCTCCTTGATGGAGTTCATAGTTATATCCAGCTGTTAGAAGATACATCTGTCATTTCTTTTCTAAAATGATGCCTGCAATGGGAAAACCTATTAATTAGTGAGACGGTTCCTGTCCATTATGAAACTTCAAGCCAACCCACAAATCTCAGAGAATCAAAGTGCACAGCTGCCACTTATTAATTTCTCACAAAAAAACTCATAGTTTTTCTACTTGTAGGAGAAGCAACATATTTTGACATCCTATTTAGGTTGTAGATTCATAAATATAAAGCATGATTATTATATATTAAATCATTAAGGTCATGTCTTTCTTCAAAATGTGTTCTTATACTAAAATCTGCCTTCTCTGCAAATAATAAAAAAACCCAAAGACTTCTGTGTTTCTACGTTGTTCTCAGAAGGCTTTAGGATTTTTTTGGAATGCTTTACTGGTATTTATACTGTTCTAAAAATGTCAGGGGTAAAATATACATTTTCTTACCCTCTATCATCACCTTCTAGATCTGTTTATTTCATTTTATTTTCTAATATGAGTTTCTACATAATCCCTTTCTTTGGAATACAATTGAAGTTGGGAATTCACTGATAAATAGAAACATTTGTAGAAGCAATGATATATACAATCACTTAAAATAAAAATAAATTCAAGATCACCAAATCTCACTGTTGAGAATTTACCAATTTAAAAATAAAACATATATTTCTTAATTAAATAGGAATGGATTAACACACACAGGATAAATTTTCAACATAGCACTCATACAGCCATTATTTTCCTGTGTTATATTCTATAGAATAGCTATTGTAAAAAGTATATCCATTAAAAATAAATAGTAGTCCTATCTCAGAAATAAGTCTCAGTTATTTAAAAGAACTTGTTCTTAAATATGTAGATGAAGGATTGGTTTGTAAAATGGAAGAATGAAAGAACAATACAAGAATGGACTATGTAGCAATGACAAAACTGATTCTGTATATTCATCACAAAAGTTTTGAGTAAATTCAAGCAGGAATATCTTTCTTACATATGAGATATCACAGAGCAAGGCAGGTATAGACAATTTGAATATGAGTTTTAAAATACAGAATAAAGAGTTCATTTTAAAACAATAAAATAATTTACATAAATATAAGCAAAGTCGCCAATATTTCAAGAAATTGACAAATACTTGTAGTGAGTAGTGGCAAGGGATAATGGAAGGGAAGGGGAAAATGAACTATCAAAAGTCCACTATTTAAGTTTTTTTTAAATTGTTTTGCTTTCTTTAGTATTTCCATTCATTTTTCACTATCCTGCTTTTATTATCAAGTTGAAAAATATAAAGTGATCATATGTTTATAATAATGTTTCATGCATAACTGTGAATAAAAGCTGGCTCTAAATCATTGTCTTCTTTTCAAACTAGGCTTTTAATTAAGGTATTCTTGTAGAGATGAATGTCTATAATAACTTTAATGTATTTCACATCTATTTATAAGAAATGCCAATTAGCAAAACGTCTTTAACTCACTCAATAAGCATTAAACATACAGCAATAAGCATTTTTGAACAAATACGGATATCCAGCAACTTTGTTATAGTGGTTTTTGTCCTGGAATAAAACAGAGAGATATCATTTAAGTTCACATACTACAGCCATTAAACTCACTGATTTCTCATTTTTAATTTATTTGAGTTATTTTAACCAGATGCCACAACTCAAGGCTTACAACAGAGTGCAACGTAGAAGGGGAGGGGCAAAAAAAACTTTTCATGAATTTAGTAACTCCTAATACAAATCTAACATGGTCACCACTAAACTATCACCTTGAGTTTAAAGTATGGTGGAATAGGTTTGTTTGAAGGAAATGTCCAGGAGGAAGGGGGCTATATGGGGGACAGGCAATCTTAAGGCATGGGGTCACAACAGGAAAGTCAAGCCCCTTAATTCACCTTCCCCTAATTTCATACAGACACCCCATTGCAATACAATTTTTGGATTGGAAGTTCAAGATAGATGTCTTTATCTTAGCCTAGGATTGTGTCATATAGTACTTTCTAAAGACTGACCAACACCTTGAATTAAACCTACTGAATATTACACCTTTGTAGTAGAGCGGCGGAGACACGAGACTGAAGCCAGAGCGAACGTTTTAAGAGTCCTGTTAAGGGCTGAAACTAAAATGTCATCGAAGTAAGGGACAACCCCTGGGAGACCTTGGAGAATCCTTTCCACGAGGGACTGGAAAATACCTGGGGCTACACTAACACCAAATTGGAGGCGTTTGCATTTAAACGCCCCCCTATGAGTGACTATGGTTTGAAGCTCAGCTGTCTGATCATCAACAGGGAACTGCTGGTATGCCTGGGACATGTCTAATTTTGCAAAGATGGTGCCGGGTTCGAAAGAGTGTAATAAGTGTTGGATCACAGGGACAGGGTATGCGCTGACCTGCAGATAACGATTGAGGGTGGTCTTGTAGTCAGCGCAGATTCTCACACTGCCATCTTTCTTGAGTGGGGTGACTATGGGGGTCTCCCATTTTGCAAAATCAGTTGGCTCTAAGACCCCTTGCTTTAGTAGCTTATCTAATTCCAGATCTAGCTTTGGGCAGATGGCAAAGGGTACTCTGCGTGGCTTGAGGCAAAGGGGAATTGCCTGGGGGTCTACAGTGAAGGAGATGGGGGTGCCAGAATAACAGCCCAACTCGCTGCTAAAAACATCAGGATAGTCTTTGAATAGGGTGTCTACGTCTGAGGTTGAGACAGCATGGATCCCAGTTATGCTAAGGCCGAGGTAGGGGAACCAATCTAGTCCCAGCAGACTTGGGAGGGCACCATTAACAACCACCAAAGGCAAATGGCCTTTAAAACCTTGGAACTGAACTAAAAACTTGCCTTTCCCGAGGACAGGAATGTTCTTGCCCTGGTAGTCTCGCAGGGACAGGTGGCACTTCTGTAGCTTCTTTTTTGACAGCCTTCGGTGGATCTTCTTCAGGGTCTCCCAGGAGATGATTGAAAGTGCAGATCCTGTGTCCACCTCCATCCTGCAAGGCTTACCTTCTAGGAAAACAAAAATACTTATTTTATTAGGGGTTCTGGAAATGTGGTCTGTGTGGTAGCAAGTATAACAGTCCTCCACTTGCCTTTGAAAATTAGCAGTAGGTTGAGGTTTCTGAGGGAAGGTTCGCCCTGCTAGGCAGACCCTAGCTAGGTGGCCTTTTTTTGACAGTTTAAACAAATTGCATTCCTGAACCTGCAGGATGCTCTAGTGTGGGAACCTCCACAGCCTGGGCAAAAGGGAGGCTGTTTGGGGGGGAAGTTGTTTCTTTGCCCTGCTCCTTCTTGTGAAGGTTTTAGTTGCCTGAGGCGGTTTATGTCTGTAGTGCCTATGGGATCTTCTTCAAGGGAAACTTCTTCAGAGTGAATAGTGGAGCTGCTGGGTCTGATAGGAGCCCCTTGTATTTCTGCTGCTGATTGGGCAGAGAGCTCAGCAGCTTGAGCTTCCTCTATAGCTAAAGCTAGGGTTAAGTCCTTTTTGGCTAGTAAGCGTCTTTGAAGCCTGAGGTCCCTAACTCCACATACAATCTGATCTAAAAGCATGTCTTCTAGATAGTCTCTGAATCCACACTGTAAGGCAGCTGATCTCAGAGCTGCCATATACTCACTAATTGACTCCCCCTCAGCCTGCTTCCTAGTTCTGAAGGCATGTCTTCTAGCTATCTGGGAGGGCTTAGGTGAGTAGTGATTGGTAAGAATCTCTTGGAGTTCTTCCCAAGGGAGATTCCTGACAGAGCGAGGGGCAACTAGTGCTGTAGCGATGTCAAAAACCGCAGCCCCACAGTAACTAAGGAAGAAGGCTTTTTTCCTGAGCTCAGCAGCGTCTGTTAGACCGATAGCGTCAAGGAAGTAGATGAATCGGTTTCTGTATGACTCCCACGTTTCCTCGGCTGGCTTGAAGGGTGGGAATGTCGGGTTGGTATTCATCTTGAGGCGGCAGGGCTTGTCACCTCAGCGGCTGTGACTTCGAAAAACCGCGCTCTTAAAAGAGCGTTTTGCGGCTGCGCCTGTCAGGCGGCGTCTGTCTCCTCAGCTTGAGGAGGCTTTTAAACTTCGCGCTCTTGGTGAGCGCCGGCGGCTGCGGCTTCAGCGCCCGTGACTTTGCTCTTTTTGTAGTGACCAGCTCTTCGTAACGAACGTCTGGTAGCCTCTTATTGGTATCCCGCCCTCGTCGCCAGTGTAGTAGAGCGGCGGAGACACGAGACTGAAGCCAGAGCGAACGTTTTAAGGGCTTTATTCAGTTGAATAAAGGGTTGCCGCGTCTGCCTGGCTAACTCGGCAGATCAGCTGGCGGCAACAGCTGATGCCATCTGACAGCTCCCTTTTATAGCCGGCTGTCAGATGGCTTCAGCCAATGGGAGCGGTCGGCGCTCCCGCTTGAACGACTGACCTGGTTGGGGACTCCAACCAGTCCTATAGACACAACAACCTTAATATAGCATTTCTCAAACTATGAATTGAGAGCATCAAAGGTTTGTAAGGTGACAGATTTTTAAAAACAAATTTTATTCAGTTTTTCACATAAAAACAAAAATCTCTTTTTAGTGGACAACATATTTCTGGGTCATCACTTTTACATACAAATATGACAGCAATTATACATTCATATATGCATACTTAATTCTATTATTACCTTTTCCATTCCAAATTTTCAGTGAGGTGAGAAACAAACAAATTAATTCTAACCTCTTTCATTAATCTCAATTGAAACATCTTTTTGTTTCATTTCATTTTTTTCAAATATAATCCTTTAACATTTATTTTAAAAATAAAGATAAACAATATATGCTTGCCTAATAATAATAATAATAATAATAATAATAATAATAATAATAATAATAATAATAATAGGTTACCAACGTCTCTTCTTCCTTTTAATAGTCCATGTTAATTTATTAATTTGAGTGGTTCTTTAGTCTGTCATATTCCCTTCCATCACACATTCTTTTTATAAATTCTAGATTAATATAAGTTTTAACACTAAAGAAAAAAAAACAAGTATAGGTTTCCCCCCTTTTACTGCTTTGAGTGTGACACCTCAGTGGTTAAAATGTACCTTTATTCCCTCATCTTGATTTCCAATAAACCATTATTTTTAAGAAGTTCAATAATAATCATTACATCTTTTCATTTGGATTCCGCAACATATTTTTCCCCCTTAACTTTTAATAAGAGTTATCAGTATCTATCCCTCCTTTAATAATCTATATTACCCTATTTTCTAAATATTTTTAATTGCAGATATATTCTTGTTACCCCTTGTCACCCTGCAGAATCCCCTTTTTAATTCATCAACCGTTATCTCTGAGAAAATGATTTCTTTTCAACATTTTACTATTTCCATATTTCTTTATTTCATGCACCTATTTCTTACTGCTTCTCCTCCCCCTCTTTTCCCCATAACTTTTCTTATTCCAGTTTATATCCCTCTCTTTCTTAATATCTTCCTTTCCCTTTTCTGCTGGATCTTTCTGCCTTTCCCGACTTCACAGGTATTCCCCTTTTTGATTGCCTTCTTAAATCTCAACTTTTTAGCCTTCCTTCTTTCCCCACTTCTTTGTAGCGTTCTTTGTGTTAATTGTCTGTTTAAAATATCTTCTCCTTGAATCGACTCCTCCTCCTCTGAAGCTCTTTCTTCTTGTTCTTCAATTGCCATTGCCATTTTTTCTAACACAGAGCAAAGTGATTCGCCTCTTTCCTGTAGTAATTCTCTCATATTTTTAAGTTCCACTTTTAATTCCTGAAGAGATATCATCAATTACAGACTCTTATATTTTATGATCGTTCAAGTCCACAAAAAACACTTTTACTTTCCTTCTTTCTTCTTTCAATTTTCTAAAGTTCTCAATTATTCCTGCCCAGGGTCTATACCCAAAACATCAATCAATCCCACAGTCAGTCTTTCCTTGCTTTTTTCTTTATTCTAGTTCTGCTTTCACTTTCTAAGATTCTTACTTTGTTTCAATATTTCTTTAATGTTATATCCACACAAGTTTATTCAGAAACAGGATGCTTTCCCTTTTGTTTGAGCTCAAGTTTTTGTCAGAAGGTGACACTCTCCATTATACAAAGTCTTCACCTTTTCCCCCTATTTTTTTATTTAGGGTTTTTTGAACCTCAATATTCCAGTCTCCAATTTGTAAATGTTATTATTATTATTTTTTGACAATCTTAAGTCCAGCTTTATTTTATGCCTGTTTATTGCCAAAATATTTTAGTCCAGTTTAGTTAAATTTTTAGTTCCAGCTTCTTCCTTTCCCTGTTCGAAGCCCCACTTAGCTGTCAAAAATATTTTCTTATTTTTTTTCCTGTCCCTTTGTAATTTTGCTGCTCACTTTTCTTTTCTTAAAAATTCAATGTTACCTTAATCCTGGGGTACTTTTGTTTAGTTGTGTCACCCAGTTGTCCCGATTCAGATGTTATCCACCTCTTTCTTCCTTCCTGCACAAATCTTAGTCCAGCTGAGACTTCCTCTTCAGGGTGGCCATTTTAGACCACTGCTGCAGTCATCTTAGGGGGGGGGGGAGACCAAACCCAGGAGGGGAGATGCAGCTCCCCTAAATGTGGCTTGCAGCTTCCCCTTAGTCCACTGCCCCTCCAAGGCAGCTTCAGACCCTAATCACGATGATCGGGGCTCTCCAATGAAAGAGCATGGACCATAGCCACAGAGAGTTGTGATCTATGGTCTGTCAGTGAGGAGGGGTCAACCCAGAAATTCATAAGGTGACAGTTTTAAGAAAGTTTTAAGTCATCTTTAAAAAACAAAACAAAGTTATCAGGTATGAACCATCAAGCTGGGAGCACTGTCAAAATGAGCTCTCATTTTAACAAAATATTAAAGGGTTTTTGTAAAAAAAAAAAAGATAAAATATTTGACATTAACCTGACAACTATGACTTGTATGTTGTATCAAAACAATTATGTTAAGATGTGTAATGAAGTTTTTAAAAAAAGTATGTGAAGGTGGAAAAAATTACAACTGTCATTGTTGGGGAGAATTTTGGTGATCAAGATGAATATTTTACCTAGAATGCTATTTTTGTTTCAAACAATATCTGTTTTGACAACTGATGTATTATTTAAACAATGGCATATATATATAGAGAGAGAGACATGTTGTTTTTCCAGGTGAGGTCTTGACATATGATAAAAACAGTGGTGGGATTCAATTTTTTTTACTACTGGTTCTGTGGGTATGGCTTGGTGGGCTTGGCAGGGGAAGGATACTGTAAAATCTCCAGTCAGAGGTGGTATTTGCTGGTTCTCTGAATTACTCAAAATTTCTGCTACCGGTTCTCTAGAACTGGTCAGAATCTGCTGAATATCACCTCTAGATAAAAGGCATATGAGGCATATGATAAAAGACTGCATATGCTGAGAATTAGAAGCTTATTGGAACTAGAATGACATGATATGAGAGTTGGGTGGTATTGCTATTTATGTTATGACAAAGCTAAAGTTAAGATAGATTTTAAAAATAATTTTATCAGATGTGTCAAACTGAGCCGATGGAAAATATATAAACCTAAGTTGTGTCCAAAAATATCTTTATGGCTGTCACCACAAAAAGCATATTACAGAATAGAAATAATAACTAAATATAAATGGTTAACCTATGGTGATATATTTGAATTCTTCCGGGGAGATCTTAAAATGAAATTGAGAGGTTTTGATATCAAAAGAACATATATATAAACAATTTTCCTGGGTACAATTGCTAGAAAGATTTGAAGTAGATGAAAAAAAAAGTGTTTTGAATACAGGTATGGTAAGATTGAATTTGAAATAGAGCTATGCACGAATGGTGAATACGTTATTGCTAAAATTTTCTGAAATTTGAAACAGAAAAGGAGCCATTGAAAGAATGTACATGGGCTAAAAATACTATACAAACGGTACAGTGAAAAAATATGTGAACAAAAGGGATGACATTTACATTGCACTATGTTACAGAGAATTATTATAATATGATGTGTCATTGGCATTTGTCACCAGAAAATTGTGTAAAATGTACAAGGTATATTAAATCTATGTTGGAAATGTGAACAACAGAGGGGATTTTTTACCATGCTTGATAGACATGTAAAAAAGCTAAACAATTTGAATTCAAATACAGACATCTATTCAGAAGATTCCAAAGGCTAATGTGTAATTGAAACCAGAAATATTTCTTTTGTGACCGATGGCTAAACAGCTGAAAATTCCTATGAAATTCATATGATAAGGAAAGCAAAATTTTCATATACACAAAGATGTGACATTATCCAAAAATAAAAGAGTGGTTGGTGAAGTTAATGTAGCTGGCTAAGAGGGTGAAAGTAACAATTAGAGAAAAAAAACACTGGTTCATTTCAACACTGTTTGGAAGCCTCTTCTGAACCTTTTGTGTGAAACAGAAACAGAACAGAAAAAAAAATGAAGTTATAATTTATGGATTTGATAATTTAAAAAAAATAGTTAATAGAAAAAAATGTTATAAACTTAAAATAAATGCTCAGTGTAAATGTATGGTTACATCTGTTGTAAAGCCATTTTTGTTTTTGTTTTTCTTTTTTCCCACACTTTTGACATTGTTCTAAATCTTTTGCTCTTTATTGTTTCTCTTTTCTATTTCAATTATTACTTATCATTGATTTTTATCTCTTTATTTTGAAATTTTACAAAGCCATTAAGAAAGAACAAATCAGTTTTCTATCGAGAAGTAGGGTAGCATATTATTTGTGATTTATCGTGTGAACTCAACTATTGTGGTTTGTAAGCCATAGTTTATAACCAAAGGCAACGTGTTGACCTAATCATGACTATAACCATGCAAGTTCATTTGTCATTCTAGAGGGTCACATTAAATGTAACATTTAAATGAGTCAATTTATAGCACAGGATTGCGGGAAGAAACACAAGTGGAGGGAATATTATGTATATATTGAATGTAGATAGCTGCCCATCTCACCAACACCTCTGGGTGACATACAACAAAACTAAAACAATAAGTAAAAAAAACCCCATGCATCAATATTAATTATAAAAAAAATTAAAAGTACAAAAAACAGAATAAAGCCCCATCATCTAACTGACAGAAATCTACTAGCATTATAAACAACACAGTGAGCTCCTGGATAGACGGTATGAAATATATTCTCAAATAAATTAAATTCACATATACATCCATGCAATCAAGTCAGGTGTCTGAGGACCAACAGTAGAAAATAGCAAATCACAAATCTATTGACTTTGAGGTGGATTGATTGATTGATTGATTGATTACAATTCATCTTTCCCTAAAGTCCCCAGGTGGAAGACCAAGGTGTAGTCTTAAACATGATCTTTCTGTCCAAGGCTTATTCTCTCTTATGAGCCATTCGTTTCAAAGTAAAGATAATTTCTAGTCCAAAGTATTTTTCTATTTGAACAATTTGGATGGATTTTAGTTATCAAGTAGGACTTTCTTTTGCTTATAAAACCCAGGTTATTAAATGATTTTCATTCTCCAAATTGTTACACTTTGTTAGTAATGTTTATATTTCTGCATTTGTGTTCTATAACAAAATAAAAAAGTTTACAAATATATTTTTTTTTTCCTATTTGATGGCCATGCTACTGATTTTAATATAATCATTTTGCAGTCAATAATATTTTCCCATTTCCTTTCCCTCAACTTGTCACCATGGATACTGCTTAGAGCAGTTCCACAGATCATATAATCTTGCGCAATTTCAGCTGTGTTTGTGTAACTGCTAAAAAGTACACAGAAGAACAAATAATCCTTCACTGTTATTTCCCCCCACCCACCCACCCACTTCTTTTCAGCTTTTGAAAGGATTGGGTTCAAATCATTTCACTCGCTTGCAATCACCTTTCTTCACTGTCATTCCTAAAAAAATAAAAATAGAAAACAAGGGAGCAAAAGATTATGTAATGAATAAATAGTAACAATTCTTTTGACTTCAGGCAGACAATTGTAACAAAAAGCCTAAATTAGGAATAGCAGCATTTTTAAAAAAAAATTGCATAATGAAAGGTAACAAAACTTTTTTTTTTCATTACAAAGTATAACTTTTAAATTTTTTATATCCAGCTGTCGGCTTAAGGTAGGCTCAAGGTAGGCATTTCACACTACATAAATATAGCAAAATATAATTTCAGTAAAACTATAAGACCTGATATCAATTTATTGGAGACTACAACAATTCAACCTGAAGGCATGCCAGATCTATAGTTTTAATTATTTGAGATCTGAACTGGGAATTTATTAAATGGATGTGTTCTATGCCAACAGAAAACTATTTTTCTTGATATTTTAAAATTTGCAGGAGGCTAAAAATGAACAATTGGTCAACTGAGTCTCATTTACATAGAAAAGAAAATGATCCTCAAATTAAAATTTTTGAAATTCAATTTGATATGCATCCAAAAAATTAAAGAATTTTTTTAATGCATACATTAAAAGCTTTTGTTTTTAAGTAAGAATTAAGTAATTAGTTTTCATTTCTCTGTTAAGCAACCTTCTTTGACTGGTCATATTTGATGTGAGTAAGTCCAAGGAAGTACTTGTCATGATGTATTGGCATTTACCTGAAAGTGAGAGTTGCAATTTGCTGGAAAGGTCATTATAGAATAAAAGCCACCACATACACACAAATACCCACCTATACATATTGTCCTATCTTATAATTATACTAAATGCCAGCACCTCATTTCTCAACCATGAGGAATTTTTATCAAGCTCAAAGCTTCCCCTACTGAAAGCCCTACAGGCAGTAATTCACAAACACTGATGTATAATAATTGAAATTATTTGAAGAAAGCTAATAAAAACAAATTCTAGTGGCTGCCAAGTAGAAGATTCAAACATTATTTATATAAAAAATAAAAAATAAATATATAATAAATAAATATATAATATATAAATAATATATAAATAAATAATAAATAAATATAATAAATAATGAAAAAACTTGAACTAAGCTGCCTATGATTAGACTTAAGTGTAAATTATCTGCTACAATGTCCTACCAGTCAATGATTACTTCAGCTTCAACCACAGCCAATACAAGAGCACACAACAGATACAAACTCAATGTAAACTGCTCCACACTTGATTGCAGAAAGTATGACTTCAGCAACAGAGTGGTCAATACCTGGAATGCACTACCTGATTCTGTTGTTACATCCTCTAACCCCCATTCTTTAAACCTCAAACTAACTACTATTGACCTCACCCCATTTCTAAGAGGTCTGTAAGGGGCGTGCATAAGTGCACTATCGTGCCTACCGTCCCTGTCCTATTGTCCCCATTTATTCATACCTATTTCCTGTATTCTTACTCATGTTTATACTTGTATCTATTATCTTGTAAGCAATTGACAAATCAAATCAATCAATCAATAAATAAAACATAAAAATCGATTCTTGCACCTACTCCTCTATTCCCACAGGACAAAGAACCTTTTAGCTTTGATAGCTAAAGAGCTTGAACAAAAATCATTATATATGTTAACTTACATGCAAAAAAATGGAAAGACATACTGATTCTCAAAATGGAAGAGTGGATGGTAAAAGTGATGGAGTTGACATACATGGTAAAATTGGCTGTTGTAATTAAAGAAAACTATTTATTTACTTTTGTTTCCATTTGGAGACCACTTCTGGATTTTATACTTGAAACTAAAAAAACCAAAACTTTAATTTTAGCTTCTGATAATTAGATAATTAGGATGATCTCCTCTGTATTTTCCCTTTACTTTTCTCATTTTTTTGTTTCCATTTGTATTTTATACTATAATAACTTTAATATTAAAAAGCTGACCCTGTCCATCTGCATGTTCCTGGTGGTCCCAGCAGAAATATGATTTTTGCATACACACATGTGTGCGGACAACCTGGAGCAGACTTCAAAGACATTGCACAAGATTTTCCAAGATAGCTGCTTTAATGACACATGCTTGGCTTATTCTAATGCTCACTGAAGCTTTTGCAATTGGAATTAAAGCTTAAGGCAGTTTGATTAACACATTAAGAATCCAAAGCATGTCTTTTCTGGACACTCATTCTTATTTGCACTGAAGTAAGATATTTGCTGCTCAGCTTTGGAAGGTCACATATCCTTGCCTTTGCTTGCCAAGCTTAATCAATATGAACTACAGGTCTGCATAACAGAACAAATATCTGCTGTTTCATCTCTTCTTGCCAGAAGAACTAGTCTGCTAATTCCAGGTCTCCTCTTTCATCTAGGGCAGACTCTTTCCTCCATTCATAATCATTACATCACTGTGCATATGACAGTGACAATTGTGTCATGCCCCTGTCAGAATCTGATTCAGAGGGGAAGGCCAGGCAGCTGACAGGGAGTGGGAGTGTGGCTCCTTTGGCTGTGGAAGAAACTGGGGAAGGGTAAAGTCCAGCTGGGCAAAGCAGAGGAGAGGTAGAGCAAGGGAGAGGGAATTTGGAGGAAGACCCAGGCCCACCCCTCTTCATCCTAGGACACACAGGGAAAAGCTGAGAAGGGAGCAACATGAGTTGCATGGCTTACAGGGAGGAAAGGGACCTGATTCCCTTCATTAGCTGCAGCTGAGAACATAGTGTTTAAAAACGGAAGCTTCTCACAACAAGTTGTTGGGAGCAAATTGTGAATTATCTGGCTTCGTCGAGGCTTATCTGTGTTCCTGGCATCTTCCCAACTGTGTGTGTTTTGCTGTGCTTTCAAGTTTACAATTCCTTCTCCTTCCCTGTCTAGTTAATTACTGCAGCGTGGTTTGTTTGGATTTTTACTTACAGTTTGTATGTACTTTGTTTTCGGACTGAATTTCTTCTACTTAAAGACTGTTCCTGGGAGAGTTTTTCTTCAGCCGAAGGTAACCTGAACACTGGGGGCAAAGTTGGAGATAATAAAGAGACTCTTCTTGCTTATTTGATTGTGTTGCCTTTGTGCCATACCCCAGGTCATCACAATTGTCCCTGGTGACAAGTTCACAGTGAAGCAACTTTAATGTAGTTATATGAGACTGATAGGGCAATCTTAGCAAAAAATGATCTTTCTGTCACCTCTTTCAAATCAGCTAATGGCATGTTGTTCTTTTTTTAATGAGACTTAGCCCTGCTTGATATACTTGGCCTCAGGTATTCCACCAGAGTCTTCAAGGAAGTCAGTAGGGAATGAGATGAAAGGAGAAGGGCAACACCTATTGGATTAAAATTAATTAAATGGCCATCAGCTCTTCACAGCACTCATTGCAGTGATTTATGTGCACTTGCCACATTCAATCAATACTAAAAATTCATGTGTTCAATATGAAAAAAAGTACAGCATAACTTATGGGCCTAGGACGTAAGTTAACGAACACTGTCAACATACTACAGCAAACAAATTTATTTTATTTTTCATGCATGGGTGGTTTTTTGTTTAAATAATTTTAATATTAACATCTAGTTGCCATTTTCATAGTCAGAACATATTTTCCCTGGCATGGGCTAAGCTCTAGTTGCATCTACTAGAGCATATTTCTAAGGAAATAGATAGATGATAGATAGATAGATAGATAGATAGATAGATAGATAGATAGATAGATGCCAAATTTCCAGGAGCTGGAGGAATTTACCAAATTAGTTTGTTTATGTAATTAACATTACATGAAAGGCAAGTTTCAGACTTTTTTCTAAGTCTGAATCTGAACATATTACTATTGAGAACATCTGCAAATAGGCTACGTAACAGATGATTGGATGTTCTAAAATGTCCCTATCTTCAGAAAAAAGCAAAACAAAACAAGAAACTAATATGACATTTATATACAAATATTTGTAATATTCTGGAATAGATGTAAAGCAATCAAAGTTCAGCAAAGCATTTGACAAGGTATCCTGTGACATTCTGATAAGAAAAGTAGTTAAGTGTGGGATAAAATTAATCCTGACTGTGTATATATTTCACCCTAAAATCAGCCTGGAATGAGATATTAAGTGAAATGTCAAAGGGTTAGTCAGGGATCCCTCTAACATTTTTATTAATGATTTTTGTTGCAGAAGTAGAGATAATCAGTGTCTATTGAATTGTATCACAAAATTGCTTTGGATAGCTAATGCTCTAAAAGTCAGAAATAAAACTAAACATGGTATGAATATATTTTGGAAATGGAATGCAAAGAACAGTGAAAATTAATAGACTTCAAATGCTTGGGAGTAGGGTGACACTGAGCTTGAAAACCTGGATATAAAGCACAAACTAGATCTGGAGTGGGTGGGCGGGCCCAACAGCTGATCGTCAGAGCAAACTGGTTCACTCACAGCTGATCCTCAGAGCTACTGGTTTGCCCAAACTGGGCCGAACTGGTAGAATCCCACCCCTGAGTGCATTACGAGGAATGCTGACATTTAGTCTGCTCTGCTGTCTGCATGCTAAAGGGCAGAACAGAGAACCATGGATTAAATTAGAGGAAAGCAGAATCTCAATGAACACAAGGGAAAACGCCCAAACTGTAAGAAAAATTTAACAGTGGAACCAAATCACAGAGTTATGACTTCTCTTAAACTGTTCACAGAGGCTAGAGAGTTGCTTGCTGCAGTTGGAATTTGGGATTTCTGTACCAAGCAGGGAACTGGGACTTTAACAGTTAAATAGCTCCTTCTTATTATTATATAGCACAGTTACTGTAAAAATGGCATTTTAACATTTAAGTGTTATAGAAGCACTTAACTTTCTATATTTTTTTAAAAAAGAATTACCGTCCTGATTTCAACTTTTCATTCGCAGGTACAGCAGTGAAGAAAGAGCACAAAGCCATGGGGCAATCAAATTGGAGAAAAGTTCAGTTGCATGAACTTTGACCTATTCTCAGTTCAAATTGATTGTATGCAGAAGATTCATGTTCTACTACTCTTTACACAAAAATGAGTTGTTATTCCTGGTTTAAAAAAAATGAAATTTCAAAGGCAACCTGGAACTGATTCCACATATTCTAAATCCAAAACATGTTGCTAAATTGATAATTGGCCATATTGACAAATCAAATATTTTTACGTCAGTTTCCCCCAATCACCTTATACTGAGCATCTAAAATATCTGAGGGACCCGCTTCTTATTTTCAGCTAGAGCATCTTAACTCACATATAACAGTGGGACTTCTAATCAAATAGCCACACATAAATATATTGATTTCTAGATTGCAAAGACTTTGTTTGGATTGCAAGAAGTAAACCCTTTGTGTTAAATGAATGCCTCCTCACCTCTCTATTCTTTGAATGACAAATGGTGAGTCTTGTAGAAGCCATCACTGAGAAATTATGCTTCTTGCTAAGTCTGTGATAAAAAAAATAAAGGCTTCTTTATAATCTTGTCATTCAACGTGTCATCACAGTGCCCAAGGAAATGAACAGCTCAGAGATGACAGGACACTAGCTAAGGTTTTGCTTCCAACTTATTGATCTCAAAATGAAATATAGGTTTCAGAGTTTCCCCTAATCAATACTGGTATCACAAAAATTCTATTTGTGATGTACAAAGGTTATATTCTATGTTTTCATTTTAGGCTTCCCAAATATTTTTTTTTCAAATATTGTTTACTTTTTCTTAATTCTTAATTATAATTTCTTAATTATTCATTTCTGATGCAATGCATTCTTCTCATCTCATCCTGTCTCTAATTTCAACAGAGAAGCTAATGCAATGGCCATCTTGCTGCCTAGAAATATGATCCATTGAACAATTTTATTAACTCCACATTTTATTATGATTAATACAATATAATGAAAATGTTTTCCTTTTTCATTAACTTTGAAATAAAAGAGAAGATAACGTGATGGAAATCTAGACTTTTTTAAAAAAAAATCAATGTGTAATCTGCAAGAATCATACTGAATTGTTTTATTGGCTATTCAGAGATATCAGAAATCCCATGCAAATACATTCTACCCTCTTGAATCCTTTGCTATCATCTATGTCTTCCATTTTCACTCACCCTATACTTTTGGTCACTATCTAGAGCAGGGGTGTCAAACTTAGGTCATCACACCTTTGTCATGTGCTGTATCATGACTTTTTCCCTTTCCTCTAAACTGGGCATGGGCATGGCCAACACATGACACATCCAGTTTGACAGCCCTGGTCTAGAGTATACTACAACTCTAGAAAAACACTTCCTCAAAAAAAGTGCTTGAATGAACAGAGATGGATAAGAGTTAAAAGACAAGCAGGAAAACAGGATATTCTAAGATTTGGGGCATATGGTATGAGTGGCTAAAGGAGAAAAGTAAAGAATATGTATAAAAGTTACTTAAGAATTGCAGGAAATGTATATATCAGGAATTTTAAAAAGGTAAATAAAACTGTAAAAAAAATTAGGGAAATATACCAGGAATTCAAATTGAAAATGAAAATATTACTATGGAAATAGGAAAGAAACTAACTCTGAAGCACTGTCAAAAACGGAAATGTGGGGTAAATGTTTGAAAAATGTGTGATAAAGATTATATATATATATATGTTTTCTTAAGTTTTGGTGGGTATTTATATGTATGGTATTTAGCTTTGTTTGGGTATTTTCCCACATCATTATAGTTGTGCTTTTAAAGTTGTAGCCACACTTCAGCAGAATCTCATCTGCAATCATCAGGGTCTGTATTGTGTTTGTCTGTGAGTCAGTCTTTCACAGCCATTTCTGTTTTAAATTTGGTGTTAGCCTACTGCTGTGCCAGAATGGTTTTTTCTTCATCCTGATTGGTTGGGAGTCTTGGTCTGTGTTTACTGGTCTTGCAGTTTGCTGTGTTTTGCTTGATTGGTGTTTCTAATATCTTCTGTCTGTTTTGTAGCTTTTTTTTTGTCTTGATTGGCTGGCAACATTGTGTTTCCTGTGTTGGAGGCTTTCAGTGGTTTCGGGTAAATGGGTGGCTATCATTTATTAGGAAGCTAAGTTTCATCTGGATGCCTGGTTGGGGTGTGTTTGAGCTGGAGATATTGGGGGGGAGGGTCTGTTTGTGCACAGGTGTTTGCTTGGCTTGTGGTGTGGAGATTTTTTTGTTTGTGAGTGCAGGCTTCCAGATAATTGACAGTCTGGTGGAGTCATCTCTTCTATTCATGCTTTCAGGTCTTTTTTCAATCTCTATGGCTTCTCTGATAGTTCTGTAGCTGGGGTTTTCTATAGTGGCTAGGGTTCTGGTGCCATTGAAGTCGGTGCTATGCTTTCATGTGTTGGACTAGTGAGGAAGTGTGTTCCAGCTTTTTGACTGCATTTTTGTGTTCATCTATGTGGGTACTTATTCTTCTACTGGTCTGTCAAAGGAATGTGGCAGGGCATGATGCTCAGGGGACTGCACCAAGACTCCCAACCAATCAGGATGAAGAAAAAACCATTCTGGCACAGCAGTAGACTAGCACCAAATTTAAAACTGAAATGGCTGTGAAACCCTGACTCACAGACAAACACAATACACAAGCCTGATGATGGCAGATGAGATTCTGCTGAAACATCACTACAACTTTAAAAACACAACTATAAATGATGTGGGAAAATACCCAAACAAAGCTGAATACCACACATACATACATACATACATACATACATACATACATACATTTCCTCAGCCTAATTTTGAGCTTTTGATTTTGTAGAAAGGCCCATATCTCATCTCTACTTTAACATTCAACTATATTCCTTAAGCGTGCTTGAACACAAACCAATACCTCATTGGATAATTACAGACACTCTATGGTAAACCTCTGTCTTTGTATATGTTATGTATATGCCATGATCTGGGTTCATGGATTTGGAGCATATCTATGCATAAATGTTATAAGAGTTGGTTCCCTGGCTCATGAAGGTTTATGGATCAGAGAACTGGTTCCCCACAAACAATGAAGAGACCTACCTCCTTGATGGTGCACAGGAGGGCTATTAGAATTAAAATCAGAAAGGCTCACCCCTAAAGTGCATGAGGATATACTGATTCTAAATTTAAAATAGTTGCTGGTATTTTTACAACCCCATTCTATTCATCTCAATATCTTTTGGTAGAGAGAACTCTTAGAATTATACTTGGAAAATAATTATTCTTTTAAGTTTGGGGATGTCAAAGAGTCAAACAAGCATCATACTTGTTAATGCCTGACTAAATTGAACTTAGCCTTATGATATAAATGGTCTGAAATGGATCTCCTACTTGAGTAGATGGTTAGAAGACTTCCAAGGGTCTTCCAACTCTATTATTCTGAGTTCTATCATTCATGATGGTATTTTTTTTCCTCTACCCCTGCTTACGTACAGTTGAATGGTATTAGCTATTATTCCCTGTTGATTAGATCATCCTCCAAACTTTTGCTTGAATATTGTATGGTGGGGAAATTGATTTTGAAGGAGACACTCATTGCCTCTAAAGTCATGGTATTTCTGTAATCCCACTAATTGAGTACTGGTGGATTCTGCAATGGTGTTCAAAGCCAGTTTAGAATCAATGCCCTTATTTACATTGATTGTATTCTTTCAATTCTTGTTTTGTACTTCCAGCCTGCTCCAATGAGTTTCTTTCAGAATGAAATATAATGTACAAGGAATAAATGAAAATGAAATGAACATGGGAATAACAGTTTGTTTTCAAGCAGTAACATGTACCACAGGGAAAAGCACAAGTTCTATAATTGAACATGTGAAATAATAATATGAAATATCTAGATAACACTGAGTTAACTTTCTGATGTTGCATCTATCTTTTATATTTAGTCTCTGTCTAAACCATAACTCCTGGGACTGCAGATCAGTCTAAACTAAATTTGTCAGTCTCACAGCGTTCTTTTTAATGCAATATTTTATTCTGTGTTTGTGCCATATTAGTGTAATTCATAACTTTTTTTAGCATGTATATCTTGTAGCTTACTCTAATAAGTACAGTATTATATGCAACCTTTCCTAGAGGACTTAATTTGTAAAGTATTCCGTAGAGTATATTAATCCTAAATTATGCAACATTTTATACCTTTTGGAGGACAATTTTCCAGAAAATATTATTCTTTTAGAATTTTTCTGAAATATGTGCATTTTTTCAGCAAAGTATTGCTCAGTAAATAATGGATATTCACAGGATTCATTCATATTATTTTGCTCTGTATTATGATGAAGTTTGTATAATTTTACTCCCATCAAAATCTTTAGGATCACTTATGGCTAGAAGTTGATAATCTCTAACAAACATCACAAAGAAATCCATTTGTGAAGTAAAATACATTCTAGAACTCAGATGAACAGCTGAAAATTGGAGCTATGTGCTTTCTAAAAATGTAGAAGTACCTTGTCCCAAATTAAAATTAAAAGATATAATTCTACTCTTAATAAGAGTGCACTTAAAATGTATGATGCTATTCATTCTTGCATATCCTACCACCAATGCAGATATTAGATCCAAGAAGATATGCTTTTTCTTGTGGCAGTTTAGGAAATATATAAGTACGAATCATTACACTTATGTATTGTGAATTAATGGATTTCAGACTATAACATTTAACTATTCTTCTTGTAAATTCAGGTAGTGAACCAAAACATTTCCGCTGAGAAAGATTTTTCCCCCAATAATTGCTAGTTTGGGCAATGTAGGATTTAGAAAGCTTCAAAGTGAGTGTCCACAATTGCAAGGAAGGCTCATCTACTTTTAAGGCATTACTATGATTTTTCTTTTCCTGTGTGAGATACTGAGAAAATAATTAAAATTCAGTAACCACCACTGTCAGTTATAACCAAAGAGTTGGGAAAATACTTGTGGCAGCTGCAAGAGACAGTGTGACAGGAATATAACTTTCCATCCAATTACGTTCTGACATTATGGAAGGACATGAGACCTCCACTTCAGACTGAATGCTAGCTGTCAGGGCATGACACCTCAAGCACTATCATCATCCCCTCTGAACAGATTTATGCAGGTTCACCTCCCATACCTTGCTGACTCCAAATTTATGTAGTCCAGTAGAGTTCCTTTCTATGTCGTGATAATGACATTGGGAATAAACTGCTTCTGGGACAGCAGACAACTCTAGGTTCAAGCACCCTTCCTTTCATTACATTTTGCAAGTTGGAAACTACATTTGAAATAGAAGTAAATGGTGCTTATACTTAAATATCAGGATGACTTTTGCAACAAGAGTATTGCTTTCCAACCAGAATAAACTTCAAATCCAGAGGTGGAAATCCCGACTAACGCAGCAGAACTATTTTCATAGTTTAAAGTGTTTTGACATAAGAATAGAAGAGTTTAGGTATCAAAATACTGGCAGTTAAATCTTAGACATTCTTGAAGCCTCAGGATATCTGCCTTAAGTTTTATATAACCTATAAAAGCTTCATACTTATTGCTTGATAGTGAAGTTTTAATCTGTCATTTCTCACCCTATTGTGATGAGTGGCCATATAAATTAATTAAAATAAAACCATAAATTAACCTTCTACATAAAGGCCCTTTGGTTACAATGTTCCTTTTCTCTATTAAATGTTTAAAATATGAGGGCTATCCACAAAATAGATTGCGTTTTGCGACAGAAAAAAAACAAAGTGTAGGAAAAAATTTTTTATTATATACACTTGAAAGTGACACTTAAATACTACTTTTCAACATATTCACCGAACAAATTGAGGCACTTATCATAGTGGTGAACAAGCCTTGTAATTCCATTGTCATAAAATTCAGCCTCCTGGTGCAAGATCAGGGCTGTAGGGCAGATGAGGAAAAATCTCCTACTTGAAAGCATTCAGGACTTCTCGAGTGCAATTTGCTGTGTGTGGTCAGGCACTGTCAAGCAAAAGCAAAATTTTTGAGCTTAACTTTCCTCTACGCTTGTTCTGAATTGCTTTTCTTACGAGGATGGAAATTCCGATCGGTTTATGTTTTTTTGCCAACAAAAACCTTATCACTGATTGCACCTCACAACTCGCGGGATTTTCAATTGCAGCACACATTTCAAACATTTGCTGTGAAATAACGGGCTACGATACGAACCTCCCACTAGCACGACTAGATGCAGACTGAGCGGCGCACGCACAGACCAAAGATGGCCGCGCTAGCTCTTCTTGCTACAGACGAAAACGTAATCTATTTTGTGGATAGTCCTCGTATATGAATTACTATTAAGAGAGGCAGAATCTTTGCCCAATTCTGTTATATAACGTTCATCTTATTTATAAACACTACATCTTATGATTTTTTTTTAAAAAAAAATGATCCATGTCCCAGTTTCTAGTATTTTAAGTGATCATACTGTAGAGTTTAAAAGTGTGATGCTTAAATTTTTTTTTCACATAGAATATTAATCAAAAGAAATTCCATCCTGAATTTATAATGAAGAATAGATTGATAAGAAAAAAGTTGCTGGCAAGTCCTGCAAATCCTGCACAATTATCCTACCTGCATAAGGCAACACAGAGAAAGAAACAAAAGAAAAGAAGAAGAAAAAACCCAGTGTGGAATGGAAATGAGGGAACAAAAGTGGCTGAAGATGAAGTGAACATGAGAGATAATAGGACAGGGAAGGAAAGAATACCGGAAATCATATTTAAATCTTACATATTTAATCTATACTGAGTTGATACAACATTCATTTTTCTGAAAAAATTATTATGAAGCATATCATGACAAAGGAGTTATTGGGGCAGTTTTTCTGCTGAACAAAAAGGTGAAGTGTGGAACATCTACATATTCCATCTTTTCAAAATCAATAACATGACTTTCTTATGCAAAATATTAATAGGTTAAATTGTTAGTGGAATAGTAGGAGAGAGAGAGAGAGAGAGAGAGAAATATTATTTTTCATATTTCAATTCATGGAAGAAAATAATGTATCTATTTTCCAATGAACCAAGGATCGTCCATGCAGGGATGGGGTTAAATTTAAAAAAAAGTCAAAATGATAACTATAATTGGGCAAACAGAGCCCCACCCCTTTCTTCATATGTTATATATATGCAGTACATGTAAGAATAGTGTGGTTTTTGATCAGGCAATGGCAACCACTTTCTTGACTTTTTCAATCCTCTCCATGGATAAACCTGAAAGTGATGTTATATCAGTGAAGCAAAATGTATAGTAACTTTTTTGTAATACTATCCAGCTTTTGTGCAGCATTTGTAAACTGAAGTAGTATCTTTATAGTGAGACACACTTGCTGCATTCATTTTTAATTTTCCCCGGAACTAATTAATCCTCCATGTTAGCCAACATGTGCGCATGTTGGCTAACATGGAGGATTAATTAGTTTTGGGGAAAATTAAAAGTGAATGCAGCAAGTGCCTCTCACCATAAAGTGATTCCGGTTAGAATAAATATCTTTAACCTACTTGCAAGAAGTAAGGTGAAGTGGAAATTTTGCACAGTTCAGGCAAAGAGCTATTTATATGTGTACTGAAACTGAAAGCAAGATAAAGCGGCCTCTGGAGATCGTGAGCTCAATGTTAGCTAGTAATCAAAAGCTACTGGACAGCTTCTTCACTAAATGAAATGTGTTGATGCATCAGATTTATGTTTCATAGAAAGGTTTTCCAAATTCCAAAGACAATGGATTGGGTTGGGGAAGTGAGAAATATCTACCTTGAGTCAAGAGTCAAACTGAAATTGGACTAGAGAAAAATAAGGTTAGGGAAGATAGTAAATGACGTATCAAATTTAAAGGCCAGCCACCCTTTCATTGTGTGACAGCCTTTTATGAAGAGCATGATGCGTGACAATTTGTGAACAGCTTAATATACTGTACTTCACAGTTCAATAGGTATCCAGTTCATAAAAAAGAATTGGAAGTTGCTTGTATCTACCTCTGGCCCAAAAGTGGCAATAATTTCAATCCAAAAGAAAAGCTCAAGATGACCTAAAATGATTTCTACTTATTTATGGGGTCTATAGAAGTACAGTAAGAACAGTTTGGTAGAGTGTTTAAAGCATCAGGCTGCAAACTGGGAAACCATACGTTCTAGTCCCACTTTAAGCAGAGTCAGCTGAGTGACCTTTGGTGGGATTCAAATTTTTTTTTACTACTGGTTCTGTGGGCGTGACTTAGTGGGTGTGGCAGGGGAAGGATAATATAAAATATCTAGTCAGAGGTGATATTTGTCGGTTCTCTGAACTACTCAAAATTTCCACTACCGGTTTTCCAGAACTGGTCAGAACCTGCTGAATCCCACCTCTGGGTCAGCCCCTTCCTCTCAACAAGAGGCAACAGCCAACCACTTCAGAAATCTTGCCAAGAAAGCTTAGTCTTATCCACACTGGCAGGAAGGCAGGCAGGCAGGCAGGCAGGGGATAAATACAACTGGAAAGAGCAAATTAACAAGACAATTAAGGAGAAACAATAAGAAGCCCACTTAATGTCAGAAAAGTAATACTACAAAATACTAGAAAAATGATTCAGCATTCCTAAATAATTAAAGGAAAAGTTTATGAGTTAACTTTGAACAAAGTAAAAAAAAAAAAAACCCAGAGAACCCTAGGGATTGATAACTCTGTTGAATGCAATTTTGCTTATATAGTTTCCAATATTATAGCTTTTGCCTTGCATTTATATAACTTTTGAATATTTTATGTATATTATCCCATTTATTTGTGCATGTATTTTTTATTAAATGTCATTCTTAATGTATATATTTTTCCTAATGATTTTCCATTTATACACACTCACACACATATTTTCCTATTTTTGTTAATATTAACATTTTCAATTTCCTTTCTAAACTAATAAACCTGGGGAAACATTTTTACATAATTGATATATTGTTTTATGGTCATTTTCAACAATATACACATATGCATGAATTTGGTGTTTTTTTTTTGCATAGTGCTTTGCATTTCTTAAAAAAAATAAATGCTGACGTTTGACCAGAATGATTTGGAATGATTTTGACAGCTCAGGACAAATACAATAAATGTAAAGATAATTCATATGATTTTCAAGAACAACAGTTATATTACAATCACTGTCAGTGACTAATTTACCTCCCGGTGAGAGATCCATTATCAATAAACTACACTGTATTCATCTGGGACAAATTTAAACTTGATTGTGAAAAAAGTAATTAAGTAGATCATACTCAGATAAACATGTAAACCTTCATCATAATATAAGCAATTAAATACTGAACCAGTTTTCATATCCCTTTCATGGAGAGGTCATGACTATTAGACAATTCAGATCTTGCTCATACTCAATCTACTTTAGAGGAAAATGTAATGAAAAACTGGTAACTAGATTGCTGTGTCACTCAGTTTCAGATGGCTGCTGAATTATAATGATTTCTATCCCTCCTTATCCAAGATGATCATAGTTTCTGTAGTCCTTACTGTTGAGGGTATGCCATTCTGGAAGAATATGAAAAAGAGTTAAGGCAATAGAAAACATCTAATACATATCTAACAGACTTTGTTATATTAAATGTATATTAAGGAGCGGTTTCAAATGAAGAGCATGATATTGTTTTAAATTAATGGATATTTATATACAATTCAAATGTGGTATTTGCACACAATTATGCCATCTTTACTCCAATAAAGTATTTTTACAAATTAAAAATGTTTTTATACAGATTATACATATAATTAGAGTTGAAAGGGACCTTGTAGGTCATCTAGTCCAACCCGCGCCTAAGCGGGAGACCTTGTACCATTTCTGACAAATGGCAATCTAATCTTTTCTTGAAAGTCTGAAGTAATGACGCTCCCACAACTTCCGAGGGCAAGCTGTTCCATTAGTTGATTGTTTTTACTGTCAGAAAGTTTCTCCTTATTTCTCCTTAAATCTCTCCTTGTTCACTTTCCATCCATTATCCCTGATCTGGCCTTCAGGTGCTTTAGAAAATAGCTTGACTCCTTCCTTTCTGTGGCAGACCCTCAAATATTGGAAAATTGCTATCATGTCTCCCCTAGTCCTTCTCTTTACTAGACTAGCCATGCCCAGTTCCTGTAAAATTTGTCATAATATAAAATTCAAGTGAAAAAAATATAGGGAAGTGGATGAGGAAAAGAAAGGAGAAGATAATAATAAGTTGGGGGTGAATGAGGGAAGAAAAAAAAATCACTGACTTCCAAATTTTTGTTTGTGCAATAAAATACAAATTAAGATTGCAACCTCAGCTTTTTATTTTTTCATATCTAGTAAATATTAGATACTAGCCAACAATAAACTAATAAACAAAACCCATGTCAACTTTTCATGAGCACAAAGTCTAGAAACATTTTCTTAGTAGAAATAAAAGTGGGTATATTCTTTTCCTTAATTAAAACAGTTAATTTTGTCAACTCTGCTAGCTCCATTACTTTTTCCATGCACGCTTCAGCTTAAAAAAGACATATTAAATACAAACAAAATAGGTTATTCAGTTCTGCATAGCATTCCAATTCCAAACTCTTAGATGAATACATTTAGCATTCTGGCGTTACCATAATATTATTTTCTAACTATAGAGTTTCTCCATGATCTCTTTTCTTTGGTCAGACTGGTGGAGGCTATTGTCATCTGTGTAGTGCACTGGGGATTTCACGGTATGATTTGGAGTTGCTTTGAATAATTAAACCCAGATAATCTTCACTGGAGCCCAAACAACCTGTTGGAAGGAAAATCCACCTGGTTTGGTTCCAAGCTGGGAGAAAAGATGCTGGAAACAACATGGAGGCTGGAGGCTGATTGGAAAGAAGGTCCATTTTATTGACGAACAGAAGCACCAGAGTTTGTGGTTTTGGGGCAGCTGAACAACCAGTGTGATGAGTACATGGATTTTTATGAGTTCGAGAGATGCTGCTAGGGGTCTATGTCTGAAATGCCTTTAGGAGATTGTGCGATGTAGTGAGCTCTGTGTCTTCTGCTAAATGATAGTGGGTTAATCCTATTATGTCCTGAAGGATCATGTCCTGTTCTTCTTAATCCCATCACCCTGAAGCTGAAGGTCTTTTGTTTTGTAGATAGGCTGGCTCAGTCTTTCTTAATGGGCACAAAATATCTGCTGGGAGGGGAGGGCTATTAAGAAAGACTGATTATTTCTGTCTTTAAGAGTATATGTTTTCGTTTTTCCCTTTGGGGAAATATAATTATTCTGCCTTTTTAATATTTCCCAAAATATTTCTTTTTTTCTTGGGATAAAGCCATGTCTTCCCACAATCAAACACCAAAGAGGGCCATTTCTCTCATTAGGTAACCCAGAAGAAGATTAAGCATTTTCTTCTGTGCAGAGATAATTGAGAATGAAAATGGGCTCCTTCACCTCACAATGCTTAAGTGAAAAATAGAAGGCTAAAATCTGCTGAAAAGTGATTCACTTCATTAAAAAGAGAACAATTTCCTGCTGCCAGTGATAAGAAAGCTGTTGTTCCCTTTGTTCAGGGATGGGATTCTACCAGTTCACACCTATTTTCTAGAACCAGTTTTTAACATTCTAAGCAGTTTGGAGAACAGGTTGTTGGAAGAAATTACTGGCCTAATCCTGTAAGGAAGGCAGGAAGGAAACATTCTGGTGTTGCTTACAGAAACTGCCTCTCCATTAACCCTTATTACATTCTTGGCAGGACTAGACTTCCTGTCTCAGGAACTTCTCTGGAGTTTTTTTCCCCTCTCTTTGCTGGTACTTTGCTTGTGTGGAGTGACCATTGATAAAATTGACTTATGACCACTTTTCACACTTAAGACTGTTGCAGCATCCCCACAGTCACGAGAGGCGAGGCGAGGAGATGCGTGCCTCAATGTGAGTGATGTTGAGTTGGCTGCGCCCAGCCAATAATATGACCACCAAACCACGCCCACCAACTAAGCCACTCCCACAGAACCGGTTGTTAAAAAATTTGAATCCCACCCCTGCCTTTGTTGTATTTGGGGTAAGGAAAATTAAAAACAAAACAAAACTGAAGTATATAAAGATCACATCGATGAGATAAAAGATGGAGATCAAATAAATGTAAGGCAGTTTATCTCATATCGGCATACATTGCAATTAGGTTCTAGATCTTGTCCTTTTTTATTATTCCTTAAGCCTGAAGACAGTGACTAGTTTTATTTCATCCCTGTGCAACAGCTATCATGTTTGGTTCAAAGTCTGCAAAGAAATCGCACAATTAGAATTAAAACAGCAAATTGAAGTGGGAGGGAGGGGGAGCACCTTGAAAATCATTGCACTTTATCTGGATTTTATAAAAAAAAATCACTCCATGCTACATATACATTTTTGAAGAGTTTTATCTTTTTTTAATCATGTAATTTCCTTGAATATATTAGTTCGGGATAGCCCAGTGTTTTTCATACATGGCCATTTTGAGATGTGTGGACTTCAAGTCCCAGAATTCCCCAGCATGGGGAATTTTGGGAGTTGAAGTCCACACTTGTTACAGTGACCTAGTTTGAAAAACACTGGGCTGGCCAATTATTAAATAGTTTTAAAAGCAGGATTCTCTTCAATTTGTTTTTATTGTTGTCTCCTAACAGGAAGACACTTAGAGTGATATTCTTTCATTTTGTTGGGGACAAAAAGGTCCCCAACTCTTCCTTCTTCTAACCTACAATATGGCTTTTAAAAAGCAAAATTTGGCTTTAGCATACTTAAAACAGAACAGAATCAGAGATTCAGTAATAATATCTTAATTTATTATAACATTTAATCAACCAGGGGTGGGAAACAATGAGAGTGACTTTTGGTTCCAAACATTTCTCTTAAAATGCAGGTGATTTAGTAAGGCCTAGACAAGTCTTGAAAAAATACATGACATAATTAAACATTTGTCAACCCATTTTGAAGAAATTATTTCCTCAGCCCTGGTGGGTTATATATATATTTAAGCAAGATTTTATTCACTTAGTTTATGCTGTCATTTGTGATCTGACAGCTGTTTGGAACCCACTCAAGATAGCAAGTTGTATTTAAAAAACTCTAAAAAAAATCAAAGAAAATGTATTGGAATGAACTATTTATAAAATAGTTTTCATCTAATGATAAGAGCAAAATGACGGCCAACAATGAGTCTCAGCATATATTGTTTTAATATTGACCTTTTTAAAATTGCATGAGAGCCTAAGTTTTTTTCTTTAAATAGAAAGAAATAGATTCAGCTGAATCTAGTCAGCATTTCACCCAAAACTGCTATAACAGTTTACTTGTTTGATAATATTTATGCATGCAGCGAGCCAAGAATCAAATGAATTGTTATCTTGGAAAACAGCCAGACAGTCAGAAGATCTTGGGTTATGTTTAACATTTGTAAGAGCTTTAGGAAAACAGGCTAGAAATGAAATGACAAAAATGTCCTTCCAGGAAGGAAATAGGTCATTTTCAGCAAAGATCTTTTAAAATTCATAGCTTAAAACACAATAAATAAAGCACTTTCATCCGCACAAATATTTCTCTCTTGGGCATAAATATGATGCAAACAAAACCAGGAGGATTTATGAAAAAAGGTACTAAATAAATAGATAAATTCAGAAAACACCACTGATCAGTGTTGTATGAAGCCATATATTAATTCAAGACAAGTTGAAATTAGTCTTGTTCAGCATTCATCTACAGAAATTGTCTGATAAACTCATATAAAACAGTTGAATTACAGAACAGGCAATAGGTATTTGGTACATACCCCAAAGCATTGTTTCACCTTGGTTTACCATGGGAATCAGGAATTTAATGTATTTCTATATTAAACTTTTTCACTTTTTATATAAAAAAACCTACACACACACACACACACACACACACACGTATACATTCCTACTGTATATACATGCATGCATACATTTAAATATCATCAAATCTTTGTAATTTGCAGTTTTTCTGTTCCTCCTGGAAGAAGACTGGATTGAAGAATATTTGTGTGTGTGTGTGTGTGTCTGTGTTGTGTTGTTTTTTCTAGTTTCTCACTCAATTATTATGGTTGGAGGTCTGCAAGATGTAATGGGACAGGCCATACTAATATAGTAAAATAAATACAATTAAAAAAACAAACCCTGCTAGGCAGAGAAATTATCCTGCCTTTTTTCCCACCTGTTCTTATTGAATGTGATAAAACAGAATTTGCTTCAGAAAATAAATTTAGTTCCAAGATCATTGAGGGCTGTATGTTTCATTGTATAATCATTTTTCCAGTAGTCTACAACCTTCTTGGATTCTCTGATTTCTTCTATATATTAAAGTACTTCATTCCATAAGGCATTTTCAGTAACAAGCTAATGTTACCGGCAAATGGGTGTCCATTCTTTCCCATATCCTGGAGAAATTTGGATAAATTTATCTCTCACAATATTTTTGGTGCCCCCAGAAACAAATTCAATATTAACAGAAATATATTTCAGAGCCTTGAATAACTCTATAAGGCAAGTGGCAGAAATAAATCTGCAAATGTGGTGATGCTTAGTCATTGGTATATTTTTCCCTGGCATTGTCATGATTAAAAAAACTTTAAAAAGAGGGAGATGTGCATACTCTTAAAAAAAAAAAACATACAGGATAGAACAAACACAAACCACCTACCATTATTAGTGTCTGGTTGACTGTGCGACCAACCATAATAACAACAGTGATCCCTTGGATAGTCCCATCGACACGGGAGTGATATTGGCCACTTTGGGGACCTCTGATTTAACTGATGTGATCATTTCTGATATTAACTGTGACTGTCTCAAGGATGCTTTTTCAAAAAGCAACTAGACTTTGCTTTTCCCTAAGAAAAAATGGACTTCCTAAGAAAAAACTGACTCCCTGGGCTTTATTTTGTGTCGCTAAGTATCTCTTAACCTGATAGGCTTTGAGGACCACAAGAAAAGTAGGTCCTAAAGTCAATATATGAAGGAGAGAACAAAGATCAGAAAGAAAAATGCTCTTCTCTCATATCCTGAATCCAATTTCTCAGAATTCTCAGAATAAAGCACATAATCGTGCCTACCGTCCCTGTCCTATTGTCCCCAATTATTAGTACCTATTGTATTTATACATTATGTTTATTCTTATTTCTATTATATTGCAAGCATTTGACAAATAAATAAATAAAAATATTTTATAATAATAAAATAAATTCAAATTTCAGCAGCAAGATGATCTTGTGTGAAAAACTTAATAGCAAGAGCAAGAACACTTTGGCTTATCTATCATTTCATAGTGCTTTATAGCCCTCTCTAAGCAGTTTTCAGAGTCAGCATAGTGCCCTCAACAATCTGGGTCCTCATTTTACCGACCTCGGGAGGGTGGAAGATTATGGCCTTAGAATGCTATGAAACGCTACATAGAGAGACCCCATTTGCAAACAACTTAATTAATATATCCCATGCAAATACATGGTAACAGATGAGCCTAACAGGACATATCCAGTCTGGTTTCCAGCGAGGCTTAAAAACTGCAGCTGTATTCATTGCCCTTACTGCAAGACCATGTGGAAGAAGGGTCTGCCAGGTTTTGACCTTCCTCGCCAGCATCGGTCAACTCTGAACAGGATCCGTGCCCAACATGGTGTCTGCCAGGACTCATTGTTGAAGTGGGGTCCTGTCTCTACCCCCCAGTGTGACTGCGGTACTCCTCGACAAAATATCCACCACATTGTGTCCAAATATTCATCAAGAATTCACTCTGGCTCAATGTCTAATTTTTTTTTTCAACATAGACCACCCAGTCCTTGAATAGCTGGGTGGACTGGACATTAACATTTGAACCAGAGGTGATATTCAGCAGGTTCTGACCAGTTCTGGAGAACCGGTAGCAGAAATATTGAGAAGTTTGGAGAACCAGCAAATACCATCTCTATGTATACTCCCATCAAGTCCCAGCTGATCGGCTGGGTCTTCTTTTGTTGCCCTGCATAGGAGAACAGAGCCGGAAAGCAGGTTAATGGTGTGGAGAGGGAATGGGATTTTGCAATAACCTTCCCCTGCCATGCCCATCAAGCTACGCCATACCCAGAGAACCTGTAGTAAAAAAAATTGAATCCCACCACTGATTTGAACCACTGTAAGTCCATGTATTTGCTATATGCTAAGAAAATAAAATATCTGCCATCATTCATTTGTTCTGCTTGTATGGAATAATTGAATATTTGTTATTTACTCTAGCAGCAAAAGTATCCTTATGGTTGTGCCAAATCCAGTGTGAGTACCTGTCTGATAAATGCTGAATGAGAAGGCATCAGAGCAAAACCAGTGAACTGGAAAAGCTCAATCACAGCCTTATCCAGCAGAATAATACTCAAATTGCTCAGCCTGCATCCCAATTGATAGGAATGATGGCTTTTTGGACTCTACCAGAATTGGCCCTCACAATGACTGCTGAGTCATACCAGATAGACAAGGTTTGATAGATGATATTGAAATGTTATTAAAGACCAGATTTGAAAATATGCTGGCAAGTGATTCAGGACATTTTGAACTTAGTTCCTGTCAGCACCACCAGTATTCATTATACCTGTCAGCGAAATAGATATTGACGATGCTCCTGCTGCCTCACTGACTATTTTATTGTCTTAATTTTTAATTAATGATAAGAATGAAAAAAAAAGTTACCTATAATAGGGAATATTACAAAGGCAGGATATTAGACCCATCAATCATGCATCTGTTATTTCATGAGTGCAGCCGGTTTTCTAATTTTCCAAAGTTAGATTTGCATACAGGGGTTCAAATTTAATGAGAAAGGAAACTTCATATTTGAGAGCTTGTCTCATCAATAAATTAGCTCTCTGAAATGCATACACAATGTGCCCGAATCCCTTCCTGTTATATATCAGGGAGAAAATGCAGTATGTTAACACCTCCATTATAAATCTCAGGACCTTGTTTATGCATTGAGGAGTGGTTCTAAATGGCACATCAGAATGAAAGCCAAATGTAACTATTAAAAACAAGTGTTGCCTTCATCAGTATCCAGCACTGCTACGAAACATTGGTGCATGCCAGCAAATGTTTAATCTCTTCTGCACCCCTGCTGCCATGACATGTATACATTGTCACACAAGCAGATAAGCTGCCAGATGTTGCACTGAAGACAAAGAACAGAATATATCACCTGTGAAATGTTTAACACAACTCAGTATTGGTGGTGCTGACAGGAACTAAGTTCAAGCTTAAATGGCTGTAACTAGGGTTGAGCAATGTAGCCAAATTAAGGGATCTTTGGGAAACTTGTTGCAGAAATCATTGGGTTGCATATCCCAGAATAATGCATGAAACTTTTCTAACTAAGTGGAAATATGCATATAAACAGGAAATGGATATCCAGGTTGGAGGCTATCATGAGCATTTCTGTGACATGGCTTTCTTTCTTTTTTGTTTAAAAAAAGATTTTCAAATCTCTAATTACATTAGCAGCATTGTGTCATTGGTAATACATATATTTACTTTTATCCCTAAACATCAATTCTTATTTCTGTGTTCTATCCATGTATACCACCTATCCCAAACCGAATAATGGTCCAATTCGTCCTTGTCTTTTAATTCCACTGTGAGTGTATTCATCTCCACACAGTCCAGTATTTTCTGTATCAGGTTCTCTTTGGATGGTATCTTTTCTGTTTTCTAGCCCTGTGCATCTTCACTACTGTTATTATGTGTAGAATGATGTATTGAATATATTTGCTAAATTTCCCCTTAATTATTCCTAATAAAAATATTTCAGGTTTGAATTCTAGTTCGTGTTCTGTAATTTCTTGTAACCATCTTTGTATCCTCATCCAGTATTTTTCAGCTTCTGGGCATTACTACTACATGGGAAAAAAAGGTTCCCTCTTTTTGTTTGCATTTCCAACATTCTGATTTTGTATTCGGATATATTTTGGCCAGTCTTGTTGAGGATCAATGCCATCTATAGAACATTTTATACTGATTTTCTTTGTATTCTGTTAACAATATTAATTTGCAATTTTTAATCCATATTCCTTCCCAGTCTTCTACTTTTATATTATGACCTATGTTCCATGCCCAGGCAATCATTGGTACCTTCACTATCTCCTCTTCTAATTCCACTTCTAAAAAATAACTATATGTTCTTGTTATGAATGTTTCCTCTTTGCCTTTCAAAATTTGGCCTAATTGTTGTAAATCTTTTTCAATTTCATGCTCTTCTAAATCCTTTCTAAATTTTGTCTGAATCCATAAATATGGCCACCAATCTACAATTATATCCTGTTCTTTTAGTTCTTCAGTTGTTTTTAGATTCCCCTGATTATCTAATAATTCTTTATATCTAATTATTTTCTTTGTATCCCTTGTGTTTTGATATAATATTGCTTCCATAGGTGAGACCCAACTCGTTAATTTCATATAATGTTTTCTTTTTACTTTTTCCCGTGTTTGTATTAGTGATTTCCTTATCAGATGTCTGTGGAAGTATGAATGTATCTTATTTTTTTGTCCCATAGAAAGGCATGCCATCCTGCTTGAAGGTCATGACCTTTGACTGCTAACATTCTTTTATTTTTCAAATTTATCCACTCCTTTATCCACATTAGAACTGCTGCCTGGTAATACAATTCCCATTTTGGGAGTCCAAGCCCACCTCTACTTCTACTATCTTGTAGCAGACATGACTTTCTTTTGATATATCTTTCTTCACATTAATGGCCTGCAGTCTCCCTAGGAACATATTATGGGAAAATTCTTCTTGGTAGAGAAAAATGGATAACCAAGTAAAGTTTAGAATAATGAGAACTTTTATGCAAAAATATAATTGCAGGCTTTTGAGCATTTGCTGTTTCAGAGATGCAATTTTCTTCTTCCTTCCTTCCTCTATAATCATCTGAAAGAGACAGAGAACAAACACAAAGAAAAGTACTGTATGCACTCAAAATAAACAGTCTCAGGAGTCTGTTCTAACTTGCTGGTAAAAATCATGGTGAAATAAACATATTTTTTTTGACAATTTTATAAAAGCTGGGGAGAGATGGCCAAATTTCTGAATGAAATCATTTCAGAGTACACAGGCTACAACAGAGGGGGCCTCTCCACAGTTCACGACTATTAGCATTACCAGATCAGTAGATACAACTCTTATAAGGTGAACCCAATGCTATAACACACTAGGCTGTATTTTGTGATCACGAGTACTTGAAACTAGGGTCAGCAGTCTCCTAGTATTCATGTACTGTTTTGATATGTTTTTATTTTAAATAGACAAGGAAACAAGACTACTCCAGGATAATATTCAGCAATATAATTTTCTTATCATAACCTTGGTATAGAATATTGGAAATTGGTTCAAATCATTCTTAGTCATAGATTTTCTCTTTTGGTCTTCTTCCAGTGCGTTCACCATACTGTAAAGTTCAAAGCTAATTTATCCATCTGTTCTGACCAAGGCTTCCTGAGACTGTAATTAAGCATATGCTTAGTTCAAACAACTCTTGTTTTATTTCAATGCTGGGAATTATCTGCATTCCCAGCCTGTAATGAGTCTCAGACAGTCCCTCGAGATAAGCACCCACCTTTATTTCCTTTGAATTGCTGCCAACAACTAAAGTGCCAGATTAACTGTAAAAAACCAACTGAAGTACAAAGTCCACACAGAGCTTCAAGGTTTAATCTGAACAGACTGAATGGCTTTACTTACTGCATGTTCTTACCTTTGCATGTTCTTTACTCCTGAGTCACCCCTTTTGTCTTAGCAGCTTTTGCCTTCTAGCAGCTCTGCGCACATGCACACTGGAATAGGCTCCCCTTGTTCCTCTGCCTCGCTGCTGCCAGACTCTGGAGGTTCTGGAGTCAGCACACAACTCCCAGATGGTCCTGGCCCCCTGTCTGCATCGGATGCAGGACCCTCATCCGAGTCCTTCCCAGACTCCTGGACTGGTCTCCATTCTTCCCTACTGTCCAATTTCGCTGCTGCCTGCACAGGCTGCCGGCAAAACACAACACTGTCTGTCTGTCTGTCTGTCTATTATCTATCTATCTATGCCATCAAGACCCATTCACCTGATATCTACACAGCTATGGTACTGAACAGTGATGGGATGCTGCCAATGTAACAAGGGGTTCACTAATTGCACGCTTCGTATGCACACGTGCGCTTTGCATGTGTATGCACTTGATGCATGCTGCGTGCGTGCTCGGTTTTCGAAATTACTTATCTTCGATGTTACTTCCGGGAAATAATACAGCTGAGGAGCGTCAATCTGCTCTGCTGTGTGAATCAGCTTATCAGGTATAGGTGAGTACAGTGTATGGGCAGGTGGGTGGGCCCACATAATCATCAGAGTGAACCTGTTCTGAGTCAGCTGATTATTGGAGCTAGGGTTCACCCAAACTGGTCCGAACTGGGATAATACCACCCCTGGTACTTAACAATTTCATTTGTGGAATTCAATTTTTTTTACTACCGGTTCTGTGGGCGCGGCTGGTGGGCATAGCATGGTGGGCGTGGCAGGGGAAGGATACTGCAAAATCCCTATTCCCTCCCCACCCCACTAACCTGCTTTCCAGCTCCATTCTCCTGTGCAGGGCAACAAAAGGAGACCCAGCCGATCAGCTGGGACTCAATGGGAGGCAGAGAATAGATGGGGGAGGGGGGCAGTCAGAGGTGATATCTGCCAGTTCTCCAGACTACTCAAAATTTCTGCTACCGGCTCTCCAGAACTGGTCAGAACCTGCTAAATACCACTTCTGCATTTCATGTGACCTTATTGTGATAAGCAAACAATTGGCTGAATCCTCAAATTATGAGGAAAGTAGAGGACAATACATCAAATGAACACATGATAGCCTGGTATATCCACAAATTCAGAAAAATCACCCTTTGAGGTTTTTTCCCCCTTTCCGAGAGGAAAACAAAGCGAAAAAGAACAAATAAATCATAAACTGAACGGAAAGGTTTTTTGGTTTTTTTTTGTTTTAGGAGTGAAGCCCGTATGAATTATTTCTGAAAAGCTTTAACCTTCAGTCAAGTTTCAGTATTGAGAAGTGCTTGAGGGAGGAAAAACACAATAAATTGAAGAGGAGATTGAACTGATTAGAGGAAAGGCAACGGGGAGATCAAGTGTTTGTGTTCATATTATTTGAAAGTGTCTAGTTCTGAACCACCAAACCGTTTAAGAGTCCTGATAATTCTTTTTTTTTTTTTTTGTATGAGCTCAGCATAAATAATCTGCATCTTAATCAAAGAAAAAAAGAGACAAATGGACAAATGGAGATCCTTAATTCTGTGTACTTTTTACTGAGAATTGGACCGAGAAAGCTTCAAGCGAATTACGAATTTCCCATTTCAGCAACATACAATTTGAAGTGAACATATTCCACTTTATTATGATGCTCGGTTTGCATGTTCCAATCAGTATTCTGTCATATCCTGAATAATAGATTTATCTTTCCCAGTCCTTGCCGGAAAGTGATCGCTGAAGTAAATTGGGAAGTCACTGGGCCTAAATAGAGCAGTGACATCTATTATTGTGGTGAACAGAAAGGGGTAATATATCCCAAAACAAGATTTTAATCTTATCTGCTTTGGGGAAATAGGATATAATTTTTAACTAGGAATGTTCAACAAAATAGAAATATTACCTGTAGTAAGATAAGATACAGATATTTGAATGAAAGTAATTTTCTAAATTCAGCTTTCTGAATTGGATTGTTGTTGGGTTTTTTTCCTTCAAATCATCAGATTAATTGGATGACTCTGAACCTGATGATCTTTATGCAGGTACAGAAATACTTTTTCTGAGTCATATCAATTTTCTAAATGGCCCAATTTATCATCTGATTAGGAAATATGAATTGAATTGAACATATGATGTCACTTTGACTATATTAATCAAGTTGACCTTTCAAGTTGGATCTACTCTAATCTGCACATCTCAAGAAATATTGTAGCTTGTTTCTTTAATCTGCTGTTTTTAACATTTCCTCCCCTTTTTTCCCTCGGTCAGTTCTAGCCACCAAATTATTACTCTTACCTTTTTTTGAACTTTCTTTTATATTTTGCTCTGTTATTTTTACTGTTTTATTGGTTGCAATGGTTCAAGTCCATTTTAGGGTGTTCACTGTTACAGAAAAAAAGTTATAATGCTGGTGTTATCAAAATCTTTTGGTGACCATTTTCAGAATACCACAAATGTCAACTCATAAAACATTTTGTATACACGTTTTATAGTTGACAACAAAAAGAGGGGGGGAGTTTCAAAGATCAGGCAACAGTGTGGAATAGAAAGTACACTCCATTCATATTTTCTTCAAAGACTGATTAGATGGTTGAAGCTTCTGCCACTAAAAAATCTAATTGGAGAACATGATTAATGACTCTTGGCTATGGATGTTTTTTGTTGGATGATACACCCAGAGGGATGGGGGTGGGGGAAGCAGGATCAAGGGTGACAGTGAATTATGTATCTCGGAGTTGGCTACGCCCAGGTTAGTGCTGGACGTAGAATGTTAACTTCAAATAAATCCTCTTTAGTTTTGGGAGTGTGGCTCGAAGCTCATGATTTAATTAGAGTAACTGCCAGAATCCTGACAATAAACTCCTGAAGTATTTTTTTGAAAATCAATAAATCAATATAAAAACAATGAAATTAAAAGCAACTTTATTGCTTATAGTCAAAAGAAAGTAGCATATGGTACTTTGTTTTAGTGACATATCAGATATAAATATTAAAAGCAAAAGAAATATATTGACACCCTTATATTAAATAAGACAAACTGTTGTATACTTCCAAGAAGAGGTAGGTACAATCAAGGAAATCTGTATAAAAGACAGAAATGGGTTCCACCTAATATTTATTGCTGGAGGTACCTTTAGATAAAATGAGTTGTCTTCTTTGTGAAGTGTCTATGGAGATTCTCATTCATCCAGGTCGTGGTTGTTCCAAAAGTGCTTTTGGAAAAGACAACTTTGTCATCCAAGAAGCTTCCTCAGTTCTGAATGAATGGTGACAAATGGAAGGATTTATATTCCTTTTCTTTCAACTTTTTTTTATTAATTACTCATTAAAATGTTGTACACAGTGTGATCATCCTGGCGTCTTCTTTTCCATACAAGCTAAAGTATATGATACATATCTTATATACATTTATACAATTGACTTATCCAGCATGTACAAATATATTGTCTTTTCCATACAAGCT
>NW_020769374.1:5318874-5357173 GCF_900518735.1 Pseudonaja textilis | reverse complement strand
TTGACTTATCCAGCATGTACAAATATATTGTCTTTTCCATACAAGCTAAAGTGTATGATACATATCTTATATACATTTATACAATTGACTTATCCAGCATGTACAAATATATTGTCTTCTGTGCTATTAGTTTTATATCCATCGTTTTGTCTATCATATTCAATTATAATTACACACATAACCTCAAGGATTTGTATTCCTTGAATTCACCTGATTGTTAGCACTCTTTCTGAGAGTTCTTCTATTCTCCATTCAGAACTGAAGAAGCTTCTTGAATGATAAGTGAAACGTCTTCAGGCAAGAACAGAAAGACTGGTACCCTTTTGAAAGAGCACCTTTGGAACTCATTGCAAGGTGTTGTACTGCTTTGGTTTGATCATATTTGGAATACCATATCCAGTTTTGGTCACACCACAATGCAAAAAAGATGTAAATGCACTCTAGAAAGAGAACAGAGAAGAGCAATAAAGATAGGTAGGGAGTGGATGCTAAAGTATATGACAAATGGTTGCAGAAGTTGGATGCGTCTAGTCTAACAAAGAAAAGGACTGAGGTGACATGACAGCATTCTTTCAATAGGGGCTGTCAGAGAAGGGCTCTTACAGAGAAGAGTGGATTGATCTGTTCTCCAATGTGGATTGAGGGCAGGACAAGATGTAATAAATGGAAATCTATCAAGGAGAAATCCAACCTAGAACTAAGAAGAATTTCCCTGACAGTGAGTACAATTAAGTAATCAACATTTTAAAGAAGAGTTTGGACAGTCGTTTGTCCAGAATGGCAGAGGGACCATTCCACACAGCAGAGGGTTAGACTAGAACACCTTCAATGTTCTTTTCAAGTCTGTTATTTTATATTCCACATTCTAATAGTAAATGAGGAAGACAGACCTCTTATTTCTTTGATACTCACTTGAGCATTCAGCCATAATACTGTTTTACACAATAAGATGTATTTGCAAATATGTGCATCACACATTGCCAGGTAATAGTTGTCATTTACAGCTCCAGTAGACAGCACTTCATTATCACCTTTTAAAAACAAAGAAGTTCACTTCAATGGAGGCTCACATGCTGGGCATAAGGAAATCACACAAGAAACATAGTTTTTTTAAAGTTGTTTGCACAAAAAACTTTAACTTCTGTTCAAATAAGTGGGTTGTTTATTGAATGGGCAAAAACTTCATAGCCATCTATTAACTTCATCAAGTCTTTGCAGTTGCAGTTTTGTGCAGTTATTCCTCAGTAAATTTAACTCTTTGGTGTGAAATACACATTTGATTTTTTTTTTTAAGTATCAAATGTATATTTGTGGTAGGTGGGAAAGTGGGTGGAAGGAGGGAAATGTCAAAATAAGTGTTGTGCTGTGGCAACACAAGTTTGTTCTGTTTTGTATATGCCTTATGATATCATGCATACAATCAAAATGGGCAGACATGGCATCCCATTTTGTCATTTTGATCAAATTGTCAGAATCTATGGGTGTTGTTGGTGCTACGTTCAACATTTAGGATTAAAATTTCCCATAAATCTTCTTATGTGTCAATATGTCAAGCAATTAACTACATTTTGAGAGAAACTTCTAAGAACTCATTAGATGGCGGCAATTTTTTGAGATTTTATACAAGGACATCACATTTTTACAAGACTTCCCTGAAATTTCTTGAGATGCCCAAAGTCTTAAACAAGATCTTTGAAAACAAGTTCTCTGAAAAAGGAGATTGCTAAAAATTCAAGAGATCTTAAACAAGAAAAAAAAATAGATTACTTGATATTAGTTTATTTAGTTTATTTCATTGTTGTTGCACCTCGTACAACAAAATCAAACACCATCTCATTCATGACCATGAAAATAAATACAAACACACATCCTTCACACTTCACACATTGAACCAAAAACCCACAACACCACACCAACACTGCACTATACAGTAGAATTCAATAGAGCTACTGCCCTGGGATAGAAGCTGTTTTTCAGCTTATTTGTGCTTGTTTTTAATATTCTGTACCATCTGCCAGCTGGGAATAGTTCAAAAAAGGGGTTCCCAGGATGAGATGTATCTTTGAGAACATTTTGAACTTTCTTAAGGCAGCGGGAGCTATAAAGCTCTTCCAAAGAGGGGGGAGGGCAACTCATGGTCTTCTGGGCAATGATGATAACCCCCTGGGGTGCTTTCCTACCACTGTGCAATTGCCAAACCATACAGAGCTACAATAAGTTAAGATACTCTCTATGGTGCAGTGGTAGAAGGTCACCAACAGTTTTTCATTCAGTTGTTGTTTTCTGAGAAGTCTCAGGTAGTATAATCTCTGCTGGGCCCTTTTGACCAGGGCTGCAATGTGAGCACCCCAGGTCAGGTCCTCTTTTAGGGTAACACCCAGAAACTTAAAACTGGCCACTTGCTCCACTTGGTCTCTATTGATAAGCAAGGGCTGGATGTCTGATCTGTTCCTTCTATAATCCACTATAAGCTCCTTGGTCTTATTGGTGTTGAGGACCAAGTTATTGTCTCCACATCACGAAAGCAACCGGTCCATCTCATCTTGGTAGGCAGATGAGTCCCACCACTGTTGAATCATCTGCAAATTTAGTAATAGTATTACTAGCATGATATTCAAAATTATGAAAAAAATTATGAAAAAAAATATGAAAAAAGGAGGATATTCTTCAGCTAACATTTTACATGTGGGAGTTATGCTGTTGCAAACATATATGTCTAGATATAATATTTCTTTTTTCCTCAGTATTTACATAGAGCTTTATATATACAGTGCACACCAGTCATTCTAAGTCCCAGGTATGGTAGCAGAGCATGGCATTTACAGTGATTGCTAGAACTCTGTCAGTTCATTTCAATGCTGTCAAAGTCAATTATTTATAGTGAAGATGGCTGAATGCAAGTTGGCCAGAGATAACTGGATCGAACAATAGGAATATTTGACACTGTCAGACTTGCCAGTTGTGAGATCTTGGTACTTAGCTGTAAGATATTTCTGTAATAGGAACAAATCTAAACTTAAGCCAGTCACAAAGATGATTCAAATACTCCATATTGTATTCTATTGCATGCCAGTTAAGATTAGATTAATGTTGCACTGGGTTTACTTCAATACTTATAGAAAGCCAGCTTTTTATATATTTTAGTCGTTAGTCCCACCTTTTGTAATCCAACAACATCATTATGAAATGGTAAAATTTAGGTATGTACAGCCATCCAAAAGATTATGTATGATGATATGTTGAGGATTATCTAGAAACCTAAACTTTAATTTTAATTTATTTTTATTTTATTTATTTGATTTGTCAATCACTTACAAGATAATAGATATAAGTATAAACATGAGCAAGAATACGGGAAATAGGTACGAATAAATGGGGACAATAGGACAGGGACGGTAGGCACGATGGTGCACTTATGCATGCCCCTTACAGGCCTCTTAGGAATGGGGTGAGGTCAATAATGGATAATTTGAGGTTAAAGGAGTGGGGGTTAGAGGATGTAACAACAGAATCAGATAGTGCATTCCAGGCATTGACCACTCTGTTGCTGAAGTTGTACTTTCTGCAATCAAGTTTGAAGCAGTTTACATTGAGTTTGTTATCTGTTGTATGCTCTTGTATTGTTCTGGTTGAAGCTGAAGTAGTCATTGACTGATAGGACATTGTAGCAGATAATTTTGTGTGCTACGCTTAAGTCTAACCGTAGGCAGCGTAATTCAAGGATGTCCAAGCCCAAAATCTCAACCCTGGTGATATAGGGTGTTCTGTTGCGGGCAGAGGAGTGTAATACTCTTCTCGTGAAATACTTCCGGACTCGCTTGATTGTATTAATGTCTGATATGCAGTGCGGATTCCAGACTGATGAGCTGTATTTGAGTATTGGTCTGGCAAAAGTTTTGTATGCTCTAGTTAGCAATTCGATATTTCTGGAGGAGAAGCTTCGTAAGATTAGATTTACAACTCTTTTTGGCAATGCTGTTACAGTGAAGTCTGATGCTTAGGTCATTTGATATGAGAACTCCAAGGTCCTTGACAGAGTAAGGTTCATCAATGAGATCATATCCGCCTAGTTTGTATTTGGTGTACTGATTTTTTTTTTTACGAATGTGTAGGAGAGAGCATTTGTTGGTCAAGATTTGGAGTTGACAGATGTTTGACCATTCAGACACATAATCAAGGTCGCTTTGAAGGATAGCAGCATTGTTTTTTGAAGGATAGTAGCATTGTTCAGAACACAGAAGTGAATTTTATAATAACAGGATAATAACAGAATAACAGAGTTGGAAAGGATTTTGAGGTCTTCTTTTTTAACCCAATCTACAAGCAGGAGACTCTATACCAAGCTAACCTTTTCGGCATTGAGTGCCCAAAAGGTATGTGCACGCACATGCCCAAAATGCAATACGAATGCGTATCCCATGCATGTGCCCTGCCCCCATACATGTGCCCTTCCTTGTGCATGCATATGCATCCCTGCACATGCCCCTTGCCCCCACACATGCACCCCACCCCTGTGCATGTGCCCCACCCCTGTGGATGCATGGCAGAGACCCAAAAACCCTTTGGCTGGTGGAAGGCATGTATGCATGTGCATCAGAGCTGACCTGGATGACAGCTCATGTGCCCACATCGAGGGCTCTGTGTGCCACCTCTGGCACATGTGCCATAGGTTTGCCATCATGACTCTATATCATTCTGGACAAATGGCTGTCCAATCTCTTTTTAAATGTTGGGAGTGATGGACCACCCCCAACTTCTGAAGGCAACCTATTCCACTGATTGATTGTTCTCACTGTTAGGAAGTTTCTCCTTAGTTCTAGGTTATTCTCTCCTTATTAGTTTCCATTCATTGTTTGTTGACTTGCCCTCTAGTGTTTTGGAAAATAGGTTGACCCCGTCATCCTTACAGTAGCCCCTCAAATATTGGAACACTTCTATCATGTCACCTTAGTCTTCTTTTCACTAGGTTAGACACACCCAATTCATTTCACTAGATTAGCAACCATTCTTCATATGTTTTAGCTCCCAGTTGTAATCATCTTTGCTGCTTTTTTCTGTACTCTTTCCAGAGTCTCTACATTCCCCAATAAACTGGGGAAGTTTTGATTATAACATTAGCCACAGCTTATCAACTGTATTGGTTCCTGATCTATTTGCAATTTGTTTAATTTGGGCTTTTAAAGTCCTTTTGAACTTGGAGTAACTGAAGGAAAAGTTCTATTTCATATGCCATTCTGATTCCAATATTGATATCTGAGATGTTTTTTGTTTATGAAATATGAAAGGAAAGAAAGATACTTAGGGAAAAAGCTGACTCCATCATCCTGTCATCTCCAAAACTATCCTGAAGGTGAAAGTGAAAGCGTCCTTCCACCTAATTGTTTTGGGGCTAAATTTATCCTAGGATTAACAGCAATGGATGAATCTTCCCCCATGTCTCCACCAACAACTTATAAAGATATAAAGATCTTCATAAACACATGAAGTATAAAAAGTCTTCCAGATGTTCTACCAGAATTAAAATTTAATGACTTGATTCCAAAGAATGAAGGATGGTGGGCAACTTTGCTAAGAAGGCTTTTGTTTCAAGAGATGCAATCCATGAATAGCTGCTTCTGCATAACAGAATAAAAGCATTGGAAGGTACCTTGGAGGTCTTCTAGTCCAACCCCCTGCTCAATTAGGAAACTTTATACCATTTCCAGACAAATGGTTGGCCAATCTCTTGTTAAAAATACTTCCAGTGTTGTGAGCACCCACAACAAGTTGTTCCACTGATTAATTGCTCTGTCAGGAAATTTCTCCTTAGTTCTAGGTTGCTTCACTCCTTGATTCATTTCCACCCATTGCTTCTTGTCCTTCCTTCAGGTGCTTTGGAAAATTGGTTGACTCTTTCTTTTCTCTGGCAAACCCTTAGATATTGGAACACTGCTATCATGTCATCCCTAGTCCTTTAAAAAAAAAAAAATTAATAAACTAGATGTACCTAATTCCAGCAACCATTCTTTATATGTTTTAGCTTCCGATCCCCTAATTATTTTTGTTTCTGTTCTCTGCACTCTTTCTAGAATCTCAACATCTTTTTTTACATTGATGATGGATTAAGTACATACAAACCTACCAACAACCAGTATGGGATTCTAGTTAGGATGTTGAACCAGGAATTGCTAGGTTCTAGTCCATCTTCAGCCAGGGCAACTCAGTAAGTGACACTGGACCAGTTTCTTTTAGCCCAGTACCTCTCATAGGATTGTTGTATTGGAGAAAAATAGGAAGAGGGAAAACTTATGTTCATTACTTTGAAGCCTGAACAAAATGTAAAACTAATAATGTAAGAAGGCAAGGTGTAAATCTATTAAATAGTACATATGTAAATTTAATAAATAATGTCTGAAGCAAATGCACATGTCAGTCCAGTTTAAGGTAATTTTTCCCCTTTTGTTCTCTTCTTTACAGTATAGGATCTTCCGCTTTAATTTCTGGCACATGCATGCAGACTTGTATATATCATCAGGATGAACATATATATCTATTTTGTGGAAAAATACAGAAAGATGTAACTGCCTTGAACTCCTAGGCGACCTCAATCTGACAAAATAAATAAATAAATGAAATGTGGAGTTCAAATCTAAGTAGATAAGGATTAGATAAAGCAATATTCTGATACATCAGGAGTCACTTTCATGTACTGAATGAAAAGGTTTATAACTTTAGGTGGCATTTTTGCCCCCTGGAAGTGATTTGTGTAACTTTCAAACCAGCTTCCAAAGTGTAATTATTATTTTGAACTCAGCTGTATCTATTTTTGAAGTGGTGGTCCAGAGGACCAAATTTGACAAAGGGTATGTTGGTCGTCAGCCTATATAAAAAGTATACCACAGTTTTATTTAACAATTGCATTGGAATTAACTATCAGCAAGATGGAATAATTAGCTCTTTAATTCTGTGGATATATTCATGCCTTTTGAACATTTATATTTTTTGCCAGAACAGGAATACAATTTATATACCTGTTCTGAGTTGTGTTGGCACAGTGGTTAGAACTTAGTATTGCAGGCTAATTCTGCTGACTGCCAGGAGTTCGATTCTCAACAGCTCTAGGTTGACTCAGCTTTCCATCCTTCCAAGGTCAGTAAAATGAGGACCCAGATGGTTGGGGACAATAGGCTGACTCTGGAAACTGCTTAGAGATTGCTGTAAAGCACTATAAAGCAGTATAAAAGTCTAAGTGCTATTGCTATATATTTCAGATTTGAACCACTGCTGTCTATTTATTGTCATTCACAGTAGGCTTAGTTATCAATGCATTGTTTGTTCCAAAGCAAAAATGTTACATTATGCACCATAGTAGAAATCTAAATCTCTGTTGCATAACCACAGTGCAGTTTGCTGCACTCTACAGCAATTTGCTTGTCTAGTAACTATGTCTGTTTTGCTTTCAGAAATTGTTGAAGAACACTTACCTGCATCTGTGACTGTGTTATCCCCATTCTCGGAACAGTGAATTCTAAATTCTGCAGAGATCCTTTACATTAAATACTAGGCATAATGTGTACCTTATTTGCACAGGGATTCACTGAAGACGTGTAGCAGTCTCAGCAAATATGAACAGAAGCCTAAAGGTATCCTACTATGCTTGAGTAAGTTCTGTATGCACTGATCTGGGCCATCAATTTTAAGAGTGCTGTTGTCATAGTGGAAAAGTCTGCTGACATTTTGATGGCATATAGGGGAAAAGTGAAGAGAATATCGATTGCATAAAAGATAATGGGACCTCTCTTGTAAATTTAGCAATAGTAATAGCAATTGTGATGGGCAAGAAGCCAACAAAGATGTTCAGAGAAGATGGTCCAGGATGATGTCACCTACATGGGCAGGAAAAAAAACAGAGTTGCTTCTATTCCAACCTCAGTCTTCTTGTAAGCAAAAGACTGTAAAATAAGGATAGAGGATGATAGACAAAGCAAGTTAAACTCACTTGTTATGGAAGAAAGCTCTGCATGATAAACTTGCCACTGATTTCAGTAGAAGTTAATGTCAACTCAGTTTGGATTCAATCCAATAAAACGAAAACATCAGCATCCCATAATACTGAACTTTACTTAACTTTTGCTAGATCTGGTACAGTCAGCTAGGTACTTGCAAACTAGCTGGCTTGGAAAAGTATACTGTCACAGATACAGTATATAGAGAAATAATGGCTTTCCAATAAAATGGTATAATCTTTTGACTTTCACAATGGTTTAATTCAAATTGGGAAATAAGACTGGGAAACTTTGGGTTGAGAAATGAAACTCTCCTGAAATGTACACTTTCTATTCAATATTTTACAAAAGACAAAGACATATCTCACAGAATTCCATATTACTGTAACTTAGCAGGATGATTTTTCTTTGGGAAATTCATATTCTTGTATGGAAAAGGAGAATTAATGATTTGTTTAACAGATAACAGAGTTGGAAGGACCTTGGAAGTCTTCTAGTCCAACCCTCTGCGCAAGCAGAAGACCCTATACCATTTTGGACAAATGGCTGTCCAATCTCTTCTTAAAAACTTCCAGTGATTGAGCACACACAATTTCTGAAGACAACCCGCTCCATTGCTTCATTGTTTTCATACTCAGGAAATGTCTCCTTGGTTCTAGGTTGCTTCTCTTCTTGATTTGTTTCTATCCATTATTTCATGTCTTGTCTTCTCGTGTTTTGGAAAACGTTTATCCCCTCTTTTTTGTGGCAGCCTTCAAATAATGGAAAACTGCTATCATGTTTCCCCTAATCCTTCTTTTTACTAGGCTAGACATAACCAATTCCTACAACTGTTCTTCATATGTTTTTGCTTTCAGCCCTCAAATAATATTTGTTGCTCTTCTCTGCACTCTTTCCAAAATCTCAACATCTTTTTTATACTGTGGTGACCAAAGCTGGATGCGGTATTCCAAATGTGGTCTTACCAAGACATCATAAAATAGTATTAACATTTTATGTGATCTTGATTCTATCACCTATTGTGTGATCTTGATTCTATCATCTATTAATGCAGCCTAGGATTGCGTCAGCTTTTTTGGTGACTGCCGCACATTGCTGGCTCATATTTAATTGATTGTCCAGTAGGATTTCAAGATCCTTCTCATAGTTACTGCTATTAAGCCAGGTTCCACCCATTCTATACCCATATATTTGGATTTTCTTGTCTAAGTGTAAACCTTACCTTTCTCACCAGTTGAATTTTATATTTTTAGGGCCCAGTGTTCAAGTCTGTTGAGATCCTGAGTTTATCTTCTGGGGTATTGACTACTCCTGCTAGTATGCTCTGCAGTAGGAAAAAAAAAAAGAATTGTTTCAGAATTATTCCTTTCACTGGAAGGTTTTAAAAAAAGACAGCCAAATTTGGATGACAAAAGGGGGAATTTAAAAGAGGTATGTAATTTATTTTGCAGCATTTAAAATGAAACATAGAAGGCTGACATATTTTTCCACATATCAGCTATGAGGGCTATGGAAGTTTTTTCCCTCCCTCCGCCCCATTTCTAATAGCCCAGATATTTTTGTTACTCAAATACTAGTCTGATTAGCAGATGCACTCAACCTTGTCTGAAAAATTGCTGCTTCAACAGGTATGTCTTCTTCGGCTTTTTTTCCCCTTTTCTTTTTCCCCCCTTGTGCTAATCTTGTGAAATAGGGCTCAGGGATTACTCTAAATCTCCACATGACAAGATAAGAAAAAAAAAATGCTTCCATGCCCCAAAGGTAGAACCGTTGATGCAGAAAATCACTAACCTGCCAATTTTTCAATGGTTCTGAAGGTTGGGAAAGGGGAAGAATATATCCCTACAACACAGAAATGAGGGCCAGGAGCAGGTTATATGCCACAGCTCACTCAGAAGAATATAAAAATGAATCTGTTGGGGGGGAAAAGAAATGGGAAAGAAAAATGGGGTGTTCTTGGCATTTTTTATCTTTTATAGGAGGAAAAAACAGGAAATGGTGGGAAAATATTCTTATTTATTAAAGAGGAACGATCCTTTCATCAAAAGAGGTTTTTAAGAGAAAGAGTAAGTGTTCACCTGCATTCGAGAAGCTGAATTGCCAAACATAGTTTTTTTTTCCATTAAAAAAAACCACAGGACTATAATCTGTAATTACTCACCTGGGAATAAGCTATGGTAAACTCAATTATTTCTAATACAACTTTTACAAGTTTTTTTTTTCTTCCTCGGGCTAGCATAGCTGAGGAATCTCTAGACAACATGTCTTGGAGACCTCAAAAGAAATGTTTTGGCCTCTTTTCTGATTAACAAATTTTATTAAAAGGTCTAAATTCAATTCCTCAGATGCACGGTGTGGTCTGTGATTTTTCTTCCTATATTTAATCATCTTACATTTCTGATAATTCAAATATATGGGGCTAGGCTTCCATTTGTTTTTATCTCCAGAAGAACAATTCAGTGAAATAGGTGAAGCTAAAAATGTCTGACTAGCCTATAATCATAAGAAAGGAAGAACCTGGGTCCCACTACCAGACTGTAATGCTGCTGATGTTGATATTTTTATCATCTGCCTATGGAATAGAAATAGCAGTTAGACTTATATACAGCTTCACGGTGCTTTACATCCCTTTCTAAATGGTTTACAGAGTCAGCATATTGCCCCCAACAATCTGGGGCCTCGTTTTACTTACCTCAGAAGGATGGAAGGATGAGTCAACCTTGAGCTGGTGAAACTTGAACTGCCAAACTGCAGGCAGCCAGCAGGCAGCAGAAGTAGCCTGCAATACTGCATTCTAACCACTGTACCACCACAGCTCTAACATTTAAAATTACAATTTGGTATCAAGGAAAGAGAAGGCTGTGGAGGTTAGCAACATGCCTCCAATTTTGGTCAATAATAAGTTTATTTGCTTGCTTTTTTGTTTCAATAAGACAAGAGAAATCCCAGTATCATTTCTCAAAGCACATACCCATGCAAGGGCTCTCCCTGAGCTATGTAAGTAATAAGGAAAGGTACATAATTAAAAGTCCAGATACCCACATGCAACTTATCATTCTGATAGCAGAAATGTTTCCGTCAATCCACCTGAGAATTTACAACTTTCTTTGTTTATACTTCATGCATTCATGCTGTGAAAAATTGAGGTGTTCAGCTCACACTGTTGGCCTTGCAGTCAAAGCAGAAATGAATAACACATTTTTAATGATATAGTCTCCTCAAATCATATTGTATTTATTGTTGGGATTCATTCTAAATGCTGGTACCTTTGCTCCTCCGAGGTAACACAAGGGTATTATTATTTTATGGCCACAAAAAATAGAAATTTTAGTGCTTAGAAAAAGCTGCTTTATCATACTGTTTGCAACAATTATCATACATATGCACAAATTAACAGTGAACTTTTCATTAATTTCTTTTGCTTCATCAATTATACTTTTTAAACAAATAAAAAAGTAGTGCATGGAAAATTCTATATTAAAATTGAGGATTATGTTTTTGTAAACCAAAAAGTTGACCAAACGGGCTTCTTTGGGGGTTGGACAGATTAAAAGGTCCACAGATTTTCTACCCTCAGAAAACCTACAAGAGATTTTAAGCAGCTCCTGGTGAAATAGGTTCATCAGGGAGAAGGGAATTGGTATGAATTGGGAAAATTTCGACTGAAAAAGAAAACTATTCTCTGAGGATTTCAATTTAATCTAGAAATGCCAGGTCTTTGGTGCCCTTTTAATCCCAGTATGGAGTTCAGGAATGAAAAATCAATGTATCCTATTGACAAGTAGCCTGAGGTCATTAGATGACTTTAACTTATTTACTTGAAACCTATTCTCCCTTTTCAAGGGACTCATTCTTTCTTCAGTAAATGCCAGAAGCTTCAGGTTTCAAGCAGCCTCCTACAAAAATAAAATTCCAGTCTTATCCAGACTGGAGATTGATGTTGACCAGAACATCAAGTCTTCTCTGGAAATTATCTAAAAAGAAAACCCTAGCGGCTTCTGGGTTTATTGGAGTGACTCTTTGAAGAATCCTCAACCAGCATGACTATGAAGAATTTGGGAAGTTGGAATCCTTGGATAAGGACGGGGAGGGAAGGAGAGGGATGGGGAGAGAGAGAGAGAGAGAAAGAGGGAGGGAGAGAGTGAGTGAGGGGGAGAGTGAATGAGGGGGAGAGGGTGGGAGAGAGAGAGGGAGGAAGGGAAGGAGGGAGAGAGGGAAGAAGAGAGGGAGGGAGGAATGGAGGGAGGGAGGGAGAGAGGGGAGGGGGAGGGAGGGACAGAGAGAGAGAGAGAGAGAGAGAGATCTCAGTGCCACCTCCTGGCTTTGCCAAGGCAAGTGGAATACATGGAGACTTTCTCCCACTGAAGCAAAAGATGTGGTGTATTGTACGCAGCCCGTACGTAGATCAATGTCAGATGGATATTTTAGAACCTCCGTTCAAAATTGCTTCAACTGATATTCAAAACATTATTATTATTTCCACCATTCCTAAATGCCAATACTAGCATTCAAATTATCTTTTCCCCCTTTCTTTTTGTACACACACTTAGTATCTCTCTTTATCTAATCATACTGTCCAGCATGCCTGAATTTTTACTTCAAATATTCACTTATCTGGTCCTTATCAGTAACCCTATTCATAAGAAAGGATTTCATTACAATTTGCATTCACTGCATTCTTTTGTCTGCATTCTCTTGTTCCTTGTCAGAGGCAGCATTGACATTCAGCAGATCAGTGTCTCGGTATTCATAAAATAATGTTTATTTCCTTTTTCTTCGCCTCCCATCCCTTTACAGTCTGCTTACAAAAGTAATACTTTCTCTTACAGCTTTGGTTCCAACTTACTTTCACTATAGAACTTTGCATTTTGGCACTTTTATTTGTGTTAGTAGCAACACAAACACCCAATTTCTTTATTCTAACTAGTCTACTTTCAGAAAATTGTTACATTTCTTGAAGGTTTACAAACTTCTTTATACAACACTCATAAAGACTAAGATTACTGAAGGCTAACCAAATTATGGAATTTTCAACCTAACAGCCTTTGGCTGAATTAGTTAGCGCTGTTTGTCTAAAAACAGGAAAACTCAAGAGATACCCTCATAATAAGTTAATTTCTTGGTCTTTCAGAAAAAAAACAAGCACCTGTTTGGTTTGGACCTCAAGGGCACACAGAACTAAAACATATTCAAAAACTCATTCTTATTTGTGTTAGTTATATATGCTCGGAAGTGGAAATGGTAAGCAGCCATATGTTTATAGAAAACATCTTACCCCAGATTTTGAAATTAGCATGTAAAGAAAATGAAAAGCTAACTTTTGCTATAGGGATTCATTCAAGCTGTGATTCAAGTCTTTTGATTACTGCAGCAAGTCCTCTATATTTAATGTTTTGATTAGTAGACAGAGCTAAAATGGAGATGCTTTGATTAGTCCATAGACTCTCCGGAATATCCCACTGGTATTTTGATGTATCACTCCTTCACAAAACATTGAACATATGTAATAAATACTAGATGGACATGGTTATTTTTTTTTTTAAAGTAAACTGAAATAGCAAACATCTACTGGGTCCAGTTCTGAATGCCATAATGCATAAGGACTGCCAAGGAACTGAAAAGAATAGAGAGTAAAACACAAGGGCTTTGTAGAGTGCCACAAAGAGCAGTTGAAGAAGCTTGCTTTGCTTAGCCTAAAAAATAGGAAGACCAAAAGGTGAGACGATGGCAGTCTTCCAATACATGGAGGATGTCACAGAGCAGAGGGCAGGGGATATGAATTTGTTCTCTGTAGCACCTGATGTTAAGATGACAATCAATGTGTGGAAGCATCCCTACAACTTTTTGGATAAATTATAAATCTATTGACAGATAACATAAACCAAAATTTTATGGATGAAAATTGAATTTCATTTAGTTAATTTTTAACCTAACTTACCAAACTTCCTCTTTCTCCTACAAATGAGCAAGAGCAAATAAGCGGGAGAGATTGTGGTACATTTTCCAAGATACATAGGTTTGAGTTCTTATTCACTGTATTATTATTGGGTTTGCAATTTCAATCAGAGTTGCTTTTCTTTTTCTGATAGCATCCTCATCTTTAAAAATTACATAACTGCAGGTATAAGCACATGATCCTTTCTATGATTAGCTATAGTGGCACAGTGGTTAGAATTCAGAATTGCACAATAATTCTGACAACTACCAGTGGTTCAATCCTAACTGGCTCTAGGTTGACTCAGCCTTCCATCCTTCCGAGGTTGGTAAAATGAGGAACCAGATTGTTGGAGGACAATATGCTGACTCTGTAAACCACTTAGAGAGCGCTGTGAAACTTTGTGAAGTGGTACATAAGTGCTATTGCTATGATTACAATAGGTGTATGTTTCAAATTTGGCTGTAAGCATACTTTAATTTAATCCATTTTCTACTTTATATTTTATTGATGCAAAATTTGCAAATTTCTTCATGAATGGAGAGAATTTGAGATGCAAACAGCTCATTTTCAGTGGGTAATTAAATCTGAGACGTCAGCCTCATCTTTATTTTATAATAATCCATACTCTAAAGAATGAAAAGTAGAGGCAGTGACTTTCCATGGGGAGGAATGAGAAAACAGACTGTTCCTGATAAACAGTGACGATCACATACACATTCAAAAACCTGGATCATTGCTCCTAGCTTTAAATTATTAAGTTTAATTAGATAATTAGAGGGATAATTATTGTTCATTTCATTTTCATAATTATTCAGGTGATTAAAATGTTAGCATGTGCAGATCATTTGGAGTATTGCCATTTCTCTTTGCCCTAGTTAAGAAAAGTTAACTTGGCGGGGGTGTGGGGGAGAGAAGGAACATAGCTACAAGCACATTTCTGGTAAAGTGGCAAGTTTGTTTGGAGCCTCACATTGGAACGGTGCAATCACACACTTTCTGTTAGGGGTTTAGCCGAACAGAAAGAACGACTCAGAGTTTTCCTCTGATGTAAAACAGATGAATGATGTGCTCTTTTGATCAGAGTACTGACTACTCTGATATTGGTCTTCTGCCCATGCTTGACCATTAAAGCTCAGCTTTCTGTGTGCTGGTTTTCAATCTATAGGTCTCAATTCCATAATAGCCGTACTCATCAAACCTGCCAGGCTGATTCAGGTAATTTATTTTACTGAACATTGGGTGCTGGTGCTGGAACCCTTTCCCTTTGCAGTTAGAGTTGAGAGCAAATGTTTTCATTTTCTCCTTTTTGCAAACCTTCCAATTTAGATTTTCCAGAAACATTCCACTGAAGTGGAAGCTCCTTGTGCATTTTTCTCTGTGTGTCGGGCACATTGTCTTCTCCTGGAAGTAATTTTGGAGGCAGTTTCAGGACAGAGAAGAGACTAGTACATCTATAAGCTACCCAAAAGTATTCCAGAGTGATAGAATGATGTGGTCATTTTTGAGATGAATTCTTGCCAAACCTGTTCCCCTGTTGGTGGGGAAATAGGTTGTTTAAAGATTCAGGAGGAGGAAGAAATAAAATTCTCTCCTATAAACACACACATGCTAAATTAATTCCTTGATTTATTTCTAATGTATAACTAATTGAGAGCCAGCTTGATGTAGTAGTTAAGACATCAGGCTTAAAAACAGGACACCATGAGAACTTCTAGTGCCATCATAGGCACAAAGCCAACTGGAAGACCTTGGTCCAGTCACTTCATCTAGGAAGGAGGCAATGTTAAAATCATTTTTGAGAAACTTTGCCAAAAAAAATCCACAGGAACTTGTACAGGCAGACTCCAACAATCATTGACAATTGAACAGAGGAAAAACATGTATTAGCAATTGATTGTATCCAACCTTAAATTTCCTAGTATGAATAAAAAATTCCCTTCTCTTTAATGCAAGCACAGCCCTAACAACACAAAGAACAGCCTTGAATAAGGTTAGTCTTTACTTTGAAGTGAATAGGGATTCCCCCGTTTCTACATTTTTGGGTGTGTTGCAGTTACAAGTGTCTTGCTGTTTTTATTTGAATTTTTTGATACTGTTCTGCTGTTCCCATGGCTTCCCCACTCCTAATGTCAAATGTTAAATATATATTTCCACTGTAAAGTGTCATAAACATTATACTAACCTTGAAGCAACACTAGAGACTGCCTGTTAGCTACTTATGGCTCATGGCATAATATAAGGATGACAACAATTTGGGATGAGGAACCTAGGCAAATTCTTCAATTGGATGATCACTACTATTTAATGCAGAGATGTCTTCCTGTTTGTAACATGATTTTCAGATTGCCATCTTGTAATTCCTTACAATTGAGTCTGCAGAGGGTTGTAAAGAAAAAACAACCCTCAAGATGGCAGCCATGACTAAGCAAGTGAAGCTCCATGCCTTTTTGTACATGAGCTTCATGTATGGTAAATGTAAAAAAGGAGTGGGGTTTCAATCATAGTCACTATTCTGTCACAGTCACTATTTTGACTGTTTTGATTTCTCTCTGAGGAAATCTCCATACTGTGTATTCTATGTCAGTGGCCCCCGACCTTTTGGGCACCAGGACTGGTTCTGTGGAGAGAGTTTTTTCCACAGACCAGAGCGGGCATGGTTTCGTATGCTGCCTGCATCCCGATGGATCGGGCTTTGCTTGTTTGCGCTGACCAGTTTCTGGTATACCACGGACAAATTGGGAGTTGGGGACCCCTGTCCTATATAATCACAATTAAACTCTTTTCCGGAGTTGCCAAGATTAAAACCTTTAGACTTCAATTGAAGGGTAATCTTTTCCCCTGGCATCTTTCCCCCATTATAAGAATATATATTTTCCGTATCATCTAATGGTTAAGTTTTATATTAGAATTTCTTAATTCATTGCCTTTACTTCTATTCATATTTTAATTTTGAAAACAACTCTGAGATATTTTACACACGTTTACCACACACATATACACAAATGTGTATTATCATTCATTCCCTCACTCATTTGTCTCTATTTATATGAGTATTACGAAAACTAGGAATATGCAATATCTATTGATTTTCTATTAGAACATAGAATAACATAGAATAGCAGAGTTGGAAGGGACCTTGGAAATCATCTACCCCATCCGCTGCTTGAATAGGAAAGTCTACACCATTTTAGACAAATGGTTGTCTAGTCTCTTTTTGAAAGCCTCCAATGAGGGAGAATTCACAACTTCTGAAGGCAAATTGATTAATTGTTCTCACTGTTAGGAAATTTATCTTTCCTATCAAACATATTGGTTTATGTCAAGTTATTTTAATATGCTACATATTTTTAGATGTTCTGTTTTATTGTTCACCATTCAGAGTCAACAGGATTGATCAACAATGTAAATACATTAATAGTAATAGTAATTATTATTTTCTTCACAATTATAATTCATTATAAGTGCTGTTATGGTTATATTATCTTCTTGGCATCAAAACAAAAAAGGAACTTATTTCCTTGCTAAATATTTCTAGTAAAGCAATCATGAATTATTAATGGAGAGAAAACTCGATGACATCTTAAATCAAATGATTGAGCATCTGTTTAATTATGAAACAGGAGAAAAGGAAGAGGCACACATGTAAAGAAGTTGAAAGTACTCAAGTGTTCCCTTTTTCAGAAAAAATGGAAAGGGCAGATGGTGAAATGTAATAGAATTCGACATGGAATGACATTCTAGGAGTACCTCTGTGGTATTACTTATAGAGCACTTAGTGCATTGAGTGAAGCTTTCAAAAAGATTATCTTAAAGAGGATGACTGTCTCTAAGAAGGAAGGAGGAGTACCTGTGTGGTGAAAAGGCTGCCATTATTTTCATAAGATTGTGACACTCTCTGGAAATTGTCATAACAACATCTGGCATTATGCCTGACTCTCAAACATTCCAGTGCATATGCCTTTGATATTTAAGTCTATAGAACTTTCAGATGACTCAGATAGGACAATATGTCTGCCATCATGCTGGTGCTGACCTTGTCAAGTTGCTAGCATAGCAGTCTGATCTAACCTAGGCTCCTTTTTCTTTCAATAATATAAATAAATCTAACCCAACACAAATCTAAGTCACTCATTGACTTTGTAACAAATGTGAAGTTAATTCCATTGACTTTCTATCAAATGGTTTGCTTAGTCTAATGGTCCCATGAGAATTCTGTAATGCTTTGGCATAAACAGAATGCCCTCTTGATTTTAATAAATCAAAGAACTGGATAGATTTCCTTTTTTGCCCAGTTAAAGTGAAGGCAGCTGTCCTTGACACTATGAAGTTAAAGCTTCTACACCAATCCAAAAAGGGTGAACTGCAAAGCAAGAAATCTAGCATGTGAACTAACATCAACTGGAAGATAAACTCTGCAGCAAAGGGAGTTCAGAGAGGTTCTTGACATGTCTAGCTGATAACCTTGTTAACCCAAAAGATAGAGGAAGAGATGGTTTGCTATAATGGACTGCACTTAGGCAGGAATGCAAGTGCACAGGTACAAAATAGATGATACCTGGCTTAGCAGTAGTAGCTGCAGGACAGTGTTGTGGTCTGCCAGCAGCCAGTGGAGCTGGCAGCAGATCCAGACAGTGAGGAGGTTGGGGAGGAACATAGGCCAGTCCTGAAGTCTGGGGAAAGCTTTGATGAGTGCTCTGCATCGGAGGCAGAGATGGAGCCATGGCCGTCTGACAGTCATCAGCTGTCTTTGGAGTTGGACATCAGTGGGGCAGAAGAACAGCTGGAGCCTGTTCCCAGTGTATGCATGCACAGAGCTGCCAGGAGAAGGGAATGGCTAAGGAACAAGGATCGACTCGGGAGTAAAGGCTCAGGTGGATGGTGAATGGCCCCTCCCATAGAAATAAATAGGAGTGAAGGAGGAGTGGTGTGTGCAGGAGGCAATTAGTCCAATTCATTAGGGTGAAGATCTGTTTCTGAATTCTTGCCAAGTATTGTCTACTACAGGGTGGCTTTTGGAAGATATTGGCCTGGCAGATCTCCAAGCCTGATAAAGGTCTATGGTTGTGAAATCTCTTGAAAGACTGTTGGCCAGGACTTTGCTGGAGAGGAATTTACTTTAAACTAAATAAAAGAGTTTTATCAGGATGAGGAGTTCAGCTTTGTGCTTTTAGGAAGCCTAGGTCAGGACAGAGAGATCTAAGTATCCCAGTAAACTACCATTAGCTGTCTTCTGGCCTTTGAAGGGCTCTCATAGAGGAGATGGGGTTGACTTATTCAAGAAAAGAAAAGAAGCAATGGGCGGAAGCTCATCAAAAATAGATTCACCCTGAAACAATGAAGAAATTTACTGACAGTGAAAATAAATCAATGGAACAGCCTGACTCCCAGAGTTGTGATTACTCCATCACTGGAGATATTCAAGAGAAAAAAAAATATCCCAATCATTTTTATGAGATGGTATAAGGTCTTGTGCCTTGTGCAGGGGATTGGACTAGATGTCCTCTAAAGTCCCTTCCATTTTTCTGATTCTATTCTAACCTAAAAGGTAACTTAACCCTATTGATTTATCGATTTCCCAGAATACATGAGCATCTGTAGATCAGTGGGCAGCTGTGGGGCTATTTGCATCATCCCCCTCCCCATTTCAAACAGCCTTCAACCTTAGTTCAGAAACCTTCTTCAATCAAGCAATTCAGAACTCATGGAAGTGATCTATTTTGGGGGGTAGCCTTCCATCTGGTAGAAAAGGGACGCGGTGGCTCAGGGCTAAAACACTGAGCTTGTTGATCAGAAAGGTGGGCAGTTCAGTGGTTCGAATCCTAGCACTGCATAACGGAGTGAGCTCCGATTACTTGTCCCAGCTTCTGCCAACCTAGCAGTTCAAAAGCATGTAAAAATGCAAGTAAAAAAAAACTAGGGACCACTTTGGTGGGAAGGTAACAGCGTTCCATGCATCTTTGGTGTTTTGTTATGGTGGCCACATGATCATGGAGACGTCTTTAGGCAGTGCTGGCTCTTTGGTTTAGTAATGGAGATAAGCACCGCTCCCCAGAGCCAGAAACGACTAACACATATGTGCGAGGGGAACCTTTACTTATCAGGTAAAAGGGTGTGGGATTTTGAGCGCCGCTTCAAAATCACCTATTTTAAACATTGTCTTTTAGAAATAATTCTTCCCTTGATAAGCCTCATGGTAAATAGTTTCCTATCAATCCATGCCATATAGATGCAGTGACATGTTTTCTGATCTTTTCAGAGATACATTCCTTGCAAGCCATGTGATATCTGAAGCTGAAAATGGGATGGAATTCAAATGTCCATTACATACTGAAACGATTTTATTACCAATGGAGAAAAGTCAAATATACCTATGTACTTAGCTTTTGACTACAAACGGACCTTTTGATTGATAATAGCTGTTCCAGAAGAGCTGGAATAAATTGGTTTCTATTCAGTTTAAGACGGTTCTGTATTTTTCACAATGCCTTCAGTATACAGAAAAAGAATGACAAGGCTTTGCAATTAGAGATGCTGCTTTGCTGTTTTCTTTTAAGCAAAAAAAACCCTCTTTATCTATAACAGTTGTTTCTTAAAGCTTGAAAAAATAAAAACATGAGTTTATAAATGAACACATTATGCTATCAAGGTACTTATAATACCATACACAGCATTATATTTTTTATCTCAGGTACAAAGGATTTCTATACTTAAGAATACTTGTAAGAACCTCAGCTATGTTAACGGTGTTTTCCTAACGGATTATCTGTACAAATATTGCTTGGAACATAATTTTTGACTAGGGGTGTTCAAAAATTATATTTCTCCTTCATATTATGTATGTATTAATTATTCATTCACAGAGGAGGGAGGGAGGGAGAAAGAAATGTTTCTTTTCTATAACTTTTTTTTTCATTTATAATTTGATTGTGGTTTTTGTTTGTTTCCTTTCCTTTCTTGAGTGGGGTAACTTCAAATTTGAATTGACTCCTGGTGACTGCTTGGATAAGTGTCTATGGTTTGTTGACAAGATTTTAAAATTGGTTTGTCTTTCCCTTCTTCTTCTCAGAACTGAGAACAAATGACTCAAGGTTACCCAGCTGACTTTGTGCCTAAGGTGGGACCAGAACGCACAAGGTCTCCCAGTTTCTAGCTTGGTATCATAACCCTTACTTCAGTGATGACATTCAAAAACTTTTTTACGACCGGTTCTGTGGGCGTGGCTTGGTGGGCATGACAGGGGAAAGATATTGTAAAATCTCCATTGTCACCCCACTTCAGGGGAAGGATACTGCAAAATCCCATTTCCTCCCCACCCTACTAACCTGCTTTGCAACTCTGTTCTCCTGTACAGGGCAACAAAAGAAGACTCAATCAATCAGCTGGGACTAGGGAAGCAGAGAATAGACGGGGGTGGGGCCAATCAGAGGTGGTATTTGCAGGTTTTCTGAACTACTCAAAATTTCCACTACTGGTTTTCCAGAACTGTCAGAACCTGCTGAATAGCACCTCTGCCTTACGTCAAACTGGTTCTCTTGTTTCTCTTTAAAACTGTATTTTTTATTGTTTTTGATATTCTGTTTATTTAAAGGCAAAGAAAGATAATACTTCCCCTAACAGACACACACGTAGAAGTATGACTGCATCAGAATAATAACAGAATAACAGAGTTGGAAGGTATCTTGTAGGTCATCTAGTCCAACCTCCCACCCAAGCAGGATCCTACACAATTTCTGACAGATGACAGTCCAGTCTCTTCTTGAAAGCTTCCAGTGGTGAAATGTCAGGGCATTTAAGAGCTAACCTGCTGTTACGATGCTGTAATGCTGATAATGAGTCAGCAAGTGTTTTGGGCTAATATCACTTTAAGAGCCTGTAATAATAAGGAGCCCTATTGGGGTGCATCTCTCTCCCTGTGTGTACTTCCATGCTGTAATTGCTGATTGCTGTTTGTTTAAGGTCTGACTAAAGCACTTGTATACAGGGGTGGGATTCTACCAGTTCACACCTATTCGCTAGAACTGGTTGTTAACATTCTAAGCAGTTCAGAGAACCGGTTGTTAGAAGAAATTACTGGCCTAATCCTGTAAGGAAGGCAGGAAGGAAACATTCTGGTGTTGCTTACAGAAACTGCCTCTCCGTTAACCCTTATTACATTCTTGGCAGGACTAGACTCCCTGTCTCAGGAACTTCTCTGGAGTTTTTTTCCCCTTCCTTTGTTGGTACTTTGATTGTGTGGAGTGACCATTCAAAGTTACAATGGCACTGAAAAAAGTGACTTATCACCGTTTTTCAAACTTACAACTGTTGCGGCATCCCCACGGTCATGAGAGGCCAGGTGAGGAGATGCGTGCCTCAATGTGAGTGATATTGAGTTTGGCCACATCCAGCCAATAACATGACCACCAAACCACGTCCACCCAGTCACATGACCACCTAAGCCACACCCACAGAACCGGTTGTTAAAAAAATTGAATCCCACCCTGCTTGTATATATTTATTCTTTAGATGAAACCCCTATTTAAATCCAAATCTCTGTTTACTGTATTTGCTCCTGGGTTGTCTCACATAGTCACACTGTCCACACTCTGACTTGAAGCTCCCACAACTTCTGAAGGCAAGCTGTTCCATTTGTTGATTGCTCTCACTTTAGAAAATTTCTCCTTATTTCTAGGTTGAATCTCTCCTTGGACCATTATTCCTTGTCCGGTGCTTTGGAAAATACATTGACCTCCTCCTCTCTCTGGCAGCCCCTCAAATATTAGAACACTGCTATCATGTCTCCCCTGGTCCTTTTCTTCACTAGACTAGCCATGCCCAGTTCCTGTAACTGTTCTTCATATGTTTTAGTCTCCAGTCCCCTAACCACCTTTGTTGCTCTTCTCAGTAGTGCTTCTGAAGGTGAATACTATTATATTAATGAGTGGCATTTCCTCTTCTAGTTTAATTACATCAGGAGCAGGCAACCTTTTGATGACCACAGGCTATACTTTTTAAAATATTATTTCTGGTATCCAGGGTCCACAGGAAATGTCACAATAACACCATGCTGTTATGCATTTGGCTGCAGCTGATTTGTCAAATTGATTGAGTGGTTTCTAGTTTGAAAGTTTGTTTGTGCACTAAGCCTATTCAAAAGCTGAACTATTTTACAATACTTTTCTTTTCCACCCAAAAATCAGTAAAAAAAAAATATTGCCCTATTAAATGTAAGTGATTTACCAGCATATTTCTGAAGTGTTATCCTGTAGAATCTGGGGATCACAAATGAGATTCAAAGTATGAATGCAACCTTTGGGTTGATGACATATTTCAAAGTCTGTGCTGTATAATTCTAATAACGGAATAACAAGTTGAAAAGGACCTTGGAGATCTTCTAGTCCAACTCCCTACTCAATTAAGAAAATCTATACCATTTCAGACAAATGATTGTCCAGTCTCTTCTTAAAAACTTCCAGTGTTGGGAGTACCCACAACTTCTGGAAGGCAAGTCATTCCACTGATTAATTCTTCTAACTGTCAGGAAATAATCTCCTTATTTCTAGATTGCTTCTCTCCTTGATTATTTTCCATCCATTGCTTCTGGTGCTTTGGAGAATAGGTTGACCCTCCTTTGTTTGGTTAAGTACTTTGGTTTGTATGCTGAAGCCTCTAGTAACAATACAATTGGATAAAGAGATATGTTGAACTCATGTATTTTTAGGCATCCATAGAAGAGTGGGAGGATGAGTCCACTGTTTTTCATCTACTACAGTTCTTCTATTGTGATTTAACCTTTTTAAAGGTACTATTGATCATGTTCTCTAGTTTCTGTATAAGATTGGTGTTTACTGGAATGTAGGTTTCTTTGTTTTCCAAAAATCCTTTGGCTTTTTGTATGTATAGTGTTCTGTCAGTGGTAATTGTGATTAGGCCTTTGTTAGTCTGCTGGGGTGATAGTAATCTTTTGGGCCTTCTTTAGGTTTTTGAGAGCTGTTTCATCCCCTGCTTTAAGTTCTTTCTCTTGTGTGTTTTTTGGTCTGTGGTAGGATTGTCTGCCTTATGTTTCTTTTGGTCTTTGTGACATGGTTTGGTTTCATATGCTGCTTCTAAGACTGCAAAGAATTATACCTGAATACCCATGTATGTCAGAGGTGTCTAACCTTGGCTCCAGAGGTGAGATTCTACCAGTTCAGCCTAGTTCTATAGAACTGGTAGCTCCGAAGAGCAGCTGGCACTGAACTGGTTCACTCTGAAGATCTTCTTTTCTTTGATTGGGCCCACCTGCCTGCCGAGATTCTAGGTTTTCCTTTATTCCCTGCTAAAGCAACCTTAGTTGCTTTGTGCGGCACAGCTGAGTACCACACGCCAGCAGGAGATGATTATAGCTTGCAGGAGAAGTTGTTTTACAAGTACTGCACACACAAAGGACGTGCTCACCGAACCGGTTGTGATGCTGGTAGGATCCCACCCCTGCTTGGCCTCTTTAAGACTTGTGGACTTTAACTCCAACATAGCTGGCCGGGGAATTATGGGACTTAACAATCACAAGTCTTAAAGTGGCCAAAGTTGGACACCCCTGGTCTATGTTATAATTGAAAACTTTTCTGTAGGATATTATGTTCTGTTGTGGGTTCTGTGGATGTTGTGGCTGGCTGGATATGTTCACTATTCCTTTGTGTTCGGTTACTTTTTTGTTTCTAAAGGTTAACTTGAATTTTTTAGTGTGAAGTTTTGTTTGTTTGGTTTTTTTTTCAGAAGAAAATAGAAGTATGGTTTGGATTCTTCCTCCCCCCTTCCAAAAAACCCTCTGGTTCTTCTATTATTAATTTTAACTGAGAATGACATTCAATTACCATCAAACTATTGCTACTTCGTTAAATACTCATAACAATGTAGAATAGATAAATATTTTTGACGTAGCTGTTTAACTTTTATGTTTAAATAAACCTATACCTTCATTTCTTTACATGCAATCATCAATTTCAGTTCTCAAAATTCAACCATTTTCATTCATTGTTCCTGTTCCTTCTAGTTTCACTTTACTCATAATAGTCCTGTTTTTTTTATTTGTTAACTTTGTGTGTGTGTGTGTGTGTGTGTGTGTGTGATGTTGTTTTTTACCTTTACTCTTCTTCTGTTCTAAGTCTCAATCTTCCTAATGTCACCAGTCATACTGATCTTCATGGCTTTGGTCAATCAAAGGTTTAAATAATACTTTGTACTGCAGGAGAGAAAGTGTAGACCAGTGGTGGGATTCAAAAAATTTTATTACCAGTTCTGTGGGCGTGGCTTGGTGGGCATGGCAGGGGAAGGATACTGTAAAATCTCCAGTCAGAGGTGGTATTTGCTGGTTCTCCGAACTACTCAAAATTTCCACTACTAGTTCTCCAGAACTGGTCAGAACCTGCTGAATGCCACCTCTGGAATAGACCACTGAATATTAAGCATCCTTGTTTGGGTATGTGAACATTCCAAGAACAGGAATCAGATCTGAACAATGATGAATATAAAAATGTGCTATAACTATAACATAAATGAGATGTATTTACAAATAATAAATTTCAGAGTTAAATGAAGCCTAGCGCCTAGTTAAATGCACCCTGCAGAGAGCAAGCTATCTATATCATGTTGCCCCATTATGATGATAGAGCATACCAGGTTGAAGAGTCACTGTCATTCAATTATATTTTCAATATTGTCTATGTTAGATATATGTATGACACATACAGCATTACCTGATAACAATAGGAGCATACTCAGGCCAATATTGTACAGGTACAACCAAAATCCAGCTTAAACACAAAGCACGCCATGCTAATACATGTAAACCAAGTTCTCTAATATGCAGATAGTCCTCAGTGTATGACCAGAGCTGACATTTCAGTCACAAAGAAATGTAGCTGTTAAACAAGTCATCATATAACTATAGCTGATTTTACAACCATTTGATACAAGGTATTTAAGCAAATCCAGCTTCCCCTTTTGACTTAGTTTGTCAAAGGCTGGGAAGGCCATACATTATCATAACATGACTGCAAGATGCTGCAACTATTACAACTATTATAAATGTGAGTCGGTTGCCAAATAATCATGTGATTTCAGGTAGGGGTGAGAATCTACTGGTTCCATCCGGTTCTATAGAACCCCTTGTTAACTTTCTAAGTAGTTTGGAGAACCTGTAGTTAGAAGCAATCTCCTTTTCTTTTTTTCCCCACCCTTATTACATTCTTGGCAGACAGCCTAGACTTCCTGTCTCTGGAGCTTGTGAGGCTTGACTTTCTTAAAGGGGAAAGGTTGCTTTAAGATTTTTACACTGCTTTGGGGAGGAAATACTTCCCTGGACAATCAGCACTTTGAAGAAATCATTGAATAATGAAGCAAAGCTTTTAGTGAAAGGGAACCAAGATGAGTGACATTCAGTAAGGCTTCTTGGCTAGTTTGAAGGATTGACATTCAAACGTGAGTTTACATACTCTTTCTGAGTTTTGGTCTAAAACTGGTTTTTGGTGAAGGTTAATTCTGTGCTTGGTGAAGCTTAATCTGTTTTTATTGATAGGATAATTTTCCCTATTCAGCTTCAACAAGCAACAGCTACTGTTGTGATTTAATTATTTGCATTGTGTTTGATTTTTTTTCTTGCCTCATGGTTTCTTTTTCTATCTAGGGAGGGGGTCTTCCTTCACTGGCTTGAGCACTATCTGGCACTGTCCTTTTGGGGTATACTTCCAAGAGGCAGAATGCAAGCTTGGCACTGATTTTTTTTTACTGCCTTTCTGGAGGGCACGTGACCTTTCCTTAAATCTGGGTGATTTCCTTAGAATATCTTGTGAGGTGAACGAGACCAGCTGGTATTTCTAAGTGGTGCAAATGGATCTAAGGATTGCTTTTCCTGGGTGTGCTTTTTCTGGAGAGCTTAAATGACCTCTCTGCTAAAGGGTTTCACTTTATGAGCAAGAGTTGGCTGCTTGCTAGTTATCACTTCATTTTAACTATTTTCCTTCCTCAAGGTGCTTTGACACCCTGCCTGATTTGTAACTCTGGCTTGCAGGTATTTTTAATCTAGTGATTGGTATTTAGGGCAGCTTTTTGCACGCAAAGAAGCTTTTTGAATTTTTGTACAGGTAATCATTGACTTACAACAGTTCATTTAATGACCATTCAAAGTTACAACAGCACAGAAAAAAGTGACTTATGACCATTTTTTACACTTATAACCATTGCAGCATCCCCACTGTCATGAGAGGCCAGGCGAGGAGAAGTGCCTCAATGACATGAGTGATGTCGAGTTGGCCATGCCCACCCAGTCATGCCTACAGAACCGTTTTTTTAAAAAAAAAAAAACTGAATCCCACCCCTGATCTCAAGGATAGTGCAACAGTTATAACTTTGAAGACCACAGGTCACTTTTGAAGACCATAGGTCACTTTTTCCAAGTCTGTCTTGTCTGAGTGATCATTATATGAATGATCATAAGTTGAAGACTCCCTACAGAAATTTCCTTGCAAACTAACCTAGCCACTAATATATATAATAAATAAAATAAAATAAATAAATAAAACCAATACATATAATACATGCAACGTATTGATACACTCAGGATATATCTCATGAACTGTTTCTATATAATCTAAATCGTGGCTGTCAAACTCCTGGCCCATGGGATGGATGAGTCACACTCTGGCCACACCTACACCTGCAGTGGGATCCTCCCTGTTCAACTACCGGCTTTTCCCACACGAGCTGAGGCCTGCAATCAACTGAGTGGTGAAAGAAGAGAAAAGTGCACGGGCAGGTGAGAGGGCTGATCCTGCACTTTTCTCTTCTTTCTCCTCAGCTGATTTCAGCTGATCATTGGAGGCTTTTTTTTTTTACTACCAGTTTGGCTGAACCAGTCCGAACCAGTAGCATACCACCAGTGACCCACGTCCAGGTTAGTGAAGGGAGAAAATGTCTCAATGCATCGTGTGATGCCACTGTGATGTCGTGAGTTTGACACCCCTGAGCTAACTGAATGTGAATTCAATTTTAATGTACAGTAGTTCGTTTCAGCCTAGCCCTCCAATATTTATCTATTTAGGGAGTGTAGCCCCTCAAAGTCAGATGTGATATTTAGGCTAGCTAAAATTTTGCACCACAACGATGAGGTATTATATTTGAAGGTACTGCATCGACCAGTTTTTCAAAGCACAGGATTCAATAAAAAGTCAGCCTTTCATTTTTCATCTTAAAGCCAGTTTACCCATTTTCATTTTTTTATACTCCTTTGTGTTCCTATCATTATCATTATTATAATCAGGTTTCATTTCCAACATATGTTGTAGCTAACTAATGCATGGCGCAAATGCTAAAAACATGCTGCACATTAACCTTAATGACTCCAGTTCTATAGAATTATCAGCTGATCGTATTAGGCAGATGCGGTTCCAAATTCACATCAGTGCAAAGACAACAGGATAACATTATTTTAATTGAATTTTAATTGATGTTTTATTATGTAATGGAATTATGCATGGTACCAATGGCAGCATTATGCTCCTGCTAGACAACTCAAGGATATGTGTTAAATTGCTTTTCCAACATCCCACTGCTACCATTGTTAAAAAAAAAAAAAAAAAAGGACACGAAGCCTGGATGAAAGTAGCTATTATAATTCCACATGGACATTTTTCTTCTTTGCCAGCACTTCAGGATAGCATTGATGAAGAGTTGAATCCATTCCAAACCAGCTGGGTTTCAGTGTGCAAATATACAACCTAGACAACTCTATTTGACAGATACTTAACCAAAAGCTGACACCCCAGACAATTTAGAAAGAGGGTTATGAAAAATTACAATACTAGTGAAATGGCATTTTGAAAATAATATTCTGGCCACAGATGGAGGAGAAAAATATCAAGGCGAGACATTTATGCTAAACCAACTGGTGTTCGCTAAAACAGATAAGAAATTGATACATTTGTACAAATCAATGATGCAGCTGTGAGGCTAGTTTGCCTTGACATGTGGTATGCTATATAATTTGTATCAGTCGCAGAAATATAATTAGGAGAAGACACTATGCATCACTAAAGTTACCCAACAAATATGAGTAGTTTCAACTGCCCATCAAACAAACAGTACATCCTATGAACACCATAATAAGCACCAATTGAATAACAGAATAACAGAGTTGGAAGTCTTCTAATCCAATCTCATGCTCATATAGGACATCCTATACCATTTCAGATAAATGGTTGTTCAGTCTCTTCTTAAAAGCCACCAGTGATGGGGAACGCATAACTTCTGAAAGAAAGCTGTTCCACTGGTTCATTGTTCTCGCTGTTAAGAAATTCCTCTTTTGTTCTGGGTTGCTTCTCCCCTTGTTTAGTTTCCATCAATTGTTTCTTGTCTTGCTTCTGGGACTTTGGAAAATAGATTGAGCCCATCTTCTTGAAGGGGAATAGGTTTTAGAAAGGGTTTTAAATGAGTGATGCTATATTCACAAAAGGGAAGACCTCATTGTTCACGTTGTAGATAAATTTGAACTTGGTTTTGTTGGATTTGGCTTAGTTGGTTGGTTTAGAGTAAAACAAGATTGCTATACAATTATTGCTATATTATACAATGAAATTCAATGGTGAAAAAAATAAGGTTCTACATTTAGGCAAGAAAAACAAAATGCACAAATATAGTATATGTGTTTGCTCAATAGTAGTCACTGTGAGAGGGATCTTGGAGTCCGAGTGGACAACCATTTAAATATGAGCCAGCCCTGTGCAGCAGCTGCCAAAAAAGCCAACACAGTTCTAGGCTGCTTAAACAGAGGGATAGAATCAAGATCATGTGAAGTGTTAATACTACTTTATAATGCCTTAGTAAGGCCACACTTGGAATACTGAATCCAGTTTTGGTCGCCACAGTGTAAAAGAAGATGTGGAGACTCTAGAAAGAGTACAGAGAACAGTCACAGAGATGATTAGGGGACTGGAGGCTAAAACTTATAAGGAACAGTTGCTGGAATTGGGTATGTCTAGTTTAATGAAAAGGACTAGTGATGATATGATAGCAGTGTTCCAATATCTCAGGGGCTGCCACAAAGAAGAGGGAATCAAACTATTCTCCAAAGCACCTGAGGGCAGGATAAGAAGCAATGGGTGGAAGTTAATCAAGCAGAGAAGCAACCTAGAATTAAGGAGACAGAACTATTAATCAGTGGAACAACTTGCCTCCAAAAGTTGTGAATGCTCCAACAATGGAAGTGTTTAAGAAGAGATTAGATAACCATTTGTCTGGAATGGTATAGAGTTTCCTGCCTAAGGAGCGGGGTTGGACTAGAAGACCTCCAAGGTTCCTTCCAACTTTGTTATTCTATTCTATACATATTCATGATAAATATTGGTTGGATTCTATATTTTTATACTGTAAGTAATGTAAGTAAAACTCAAATTACTTTGGCCGTCTAATGAGAAGGAAAGGCTCACTGGAGAAGAGCTTAATGCTGGGAACGATTGAGGGCAAAAGAAGAAGGGGACGACAGAGAATGAGGTGGCTGGATGGAGTCACTGGAGCAGTTGGCATGAGCTTAAATGGACTCTGGGGGATGGTAGAGGAAAGGAAGGCCTGGAGGAACATTGTTCACGGGATTGCAATGGTCCAGGCATAACTTCGTGACTAACAACAATAACAACAATGCAAATAATATTTAAAAAACAGTTTCTGAGCAGAAACATCATGGGAAATTAATTTTTCCTAACCTGCAATCTTTTTGGAAACATTTGAAACCCACTGGGAGAATAGGTTGCTGGGTTAGGTTGATACCAAGACTATTACTGACTATGGCATTAAACTTTAACCTTTATTGGCTAAGATATAAATTCTTTTTAATTTTCTTTTTCATGCATCTTACAAAAAATTGCAAGCCAAGAGTGGATTCTTCCAATAAAACTAAATGATCCCTAGAAAGAAAGATCTATGTTCAAATGAACATAGAAATATCTGTTGCTATTTGTTTTTTCTGGTTGACAGGAAAATGGGAAAACATTTTTTTTTATAGTCTGAGGCATGTTATAGAGAGCTACAGGAATCACACATGCTTCAAAATTTTCTTTCAGACATTTCATGAAAGCATATTCAAGTTACTGCTTACAGTCTGTTCTGAATCTATAGACAGCACGGAAGTAATAAATATCATTTTGAGAACACGCATACTCTACTGAGATGCAGGGTTTTGTGAAAAAAAAATAGGAAGAAAGAGCATTAGTGTTGTTTACTGCCTTACTTTAAAAAATAATAAAGTTGGGATAAAAAATTTTTTAAAAAAAGAACTTTCAGATTTTTTTTCTGGATAATGTGTGAAATACAATTTACACACATAGTACCACTAATTATTTGGTAATCCTAGACTTACTCTCAGCAAATAGGACAATAATCAGGTTTTTTTCCCCAAGTCCTTCAAGTGCTCTCTTGAATACATGAATATTGCCAAGGTTATCTGTACATTATACATACAGGATTGACCTCACAGCAATTCAATCCATAACTCATATGTTAACTCTATCTATTTCAATACTACCTAAATAGGATTAAGTTTGTGGAAATGCCTCAGAAAGCATAAATGAGAATTCTTAATGAATACACATTTGCATATATAAATCAATGGCATTTTAATTTTCAAGCTTTCTCCGTTGTCAGTTTTTAACCATTTTTATTGTGTCATTTGATACAGATTTTGCTTTGTTCAGTAAAGGGACTAGATTCTAGTCAGTCAGAGGTGGTATTCAGCAGGTTTTGACCAGTTCTGGAGAACTGGTAGTGGAAATTTTGAGTAGTTCAGAGAACCAGCAAATACCACCTCTGACTGGAGATTTTATAGTATCCTTCCCCTGCCATGCTTATCAAGCCACACCCACAGAACAGGTAGTAAAAAAAAAATGAATCCCACCAATGGACTAGAATAACCTTCCACAAACTGGTATTCTCAGTGCAATTAAATACAAGTTCTAAAATGTTTTGGGATTTCCTACACAAATTAAGGGAATTAATTCAACGTGTACGTATGTATGCTTTTGAGTCAACAAAAGTTCTAACTGCTCCCAACAACTTCCTAGACAAACTCCTATTTTTTTCTTAGCAAGAGTCAAGGAAAGTGTTTTGCCATTGCCTTCTTCCTAGGACTGAAAGAGTGATCCATTCCATTCCAGGACTAGAACTCAAGGTATCCTGGTTTCTAGGCTGATGCATTAACCACTACACTGAATTAGCAAACCAACATATCCAAGGTATGCTGGGAAAGCTAATTTAAAAGGCTGATCTATTTCAACACTGTAAGCTCACACATCAGGTAAGGAAAACTAGGACAAATCTTATTTGTGGCTTGGTATCTGTCCCAAATCAAAAAAGTAAACAAACTGAATCAACCAAGTGGTGAAAACATAACCTCTGCTCTGCCAAATTATGTTTGCTCTGGAATCTCAGCAGGGCTTACTTCCTAAATTAAACTGCAAGTGTACTGAATTCACAAGAAAAACAAATCAATATAACACTGCTTATAAGGACTATAGTTTTGGGGTAAGTCAACAAATCTCCTATTAATTAACCAGTGATTAAAGTCAGCTTGTGAAAATTAATCACAGCCTGGAAAAAGTCATTTGTCTGTGTGTGCTCATTATGATGGTGTTTGCCCTTCAGGCGAGAAAGCAGCAAGTAAATGCCACAAAGCGAACAGATTAAAGTATGGCTACACTCATCTATTTGCCAATGGTTCCAGCTCGTTTCCCACCTACCTATGGCCTTTGACATGTGCCTGTGTTAAGCCAATGATATGAAGTAAATGAACTTTCTTAGCAAATCCAGAAGACTGCCACCTTAATCCACCATGCACAACCTTGGTAGCTTCAAGAAAGGAATCATACAATCCAAACAAGATCAAAGGTATGACATTGTCAAAGTCAGGACATCTGACCAACATCAAACAAACCTTCATTTATTGTAGAGCAGGGCATTTTGGACAATGTTTGTGCCAGAGGTGGTATTCATCAGGTTCTGACCAGTTCTGGAGAACCAGTAAGGGAACTTTTGAGTAGATCAGAGAACCTGAAAAATACCACTTCTGACTGGCCCTGCCCCCATCTATTCTCTGTAATACAATCTAATAGTAATTGACTAAGATTTATTCATGTAATGTTCACTCATTTGATTCAATTCAGTGTAATGAATGAGACATAAATTAAAGATTACACATCCTTTGCCCCACCCCAGCACTGGGTTTGTTTTACCCGGCATAATGTGAGCCAATGATCAGGGGGAAAGAGAAAACTGGAGTTCAGTATTTTACTTCTGTGTAGAAATATTCAACAACCTGCCCTTATGTTATAAAAACACATATATACATACATCAGAATTTCCTGATATTTCATCACTTGTTCCCAATTTATTGAAGACATGTGCAGCTTAGATTCACATCTCAGAATAAGTAGTGGGCCGTACTTAATTTGGTAAGTTTTCCAGCTCTGGCAGTGTTTTTTAAATCTGCTAAAGATGAACATTTTAATTTCAGACTTTTGCCCAGATATTATTCACAACAGGTTGAGAAGATTTCCATCAGCAGTGGATTCAAATCTTTTTACTACAGGTTCTGTAGGTGTGGCTTGGTGGGCGTGGCATGGCTTGGTGGGTGTGGCAGGGGAAGGATACTACAAAATCTCCATTCCCTTCCCACTCTTGGGGGAAGGTTATTGCAAAATCCCATTTCCTCCCCATCCCACTGACCTGCTTTCCAGCTCCATTCTACCTGTGCAAGGCAATAAAAGAAGACCCAGCTGATCAGCTGGGACTTGGGAGGCAGACAATAGATGGGGGGTGGGGCCAATCAGAGGTGATATTTGCCAGTTCTCCAAACTACTCAAATTTCTGCTACTGGTTCTCCCGAACTGGTCAGAATCTGCTGAAATACCACCTCTGATTTCCATGTTACTTTTCCTTGTTCCAATAATAGGCCCTCTTGCAACATTATTCAGAACAGTTAAAAATCCAAATTGAGGCAGCAAAACTGAAAGATTTGTGGTCTGTCTCTTTAACTTCTGGTAAGTGTCAAAGTAGGTGTTAGCTAACTACTGATCCTAACAACATTAGATTATATTCAAGCAAATGCATCGCCAAAATGATTAAAATAAAATAACTCTGACTTAAGCAAGTTCATGACTTATAAAAGCTCTTAATAGTTTGTTAGCTGGTGCAGAGATTAGACATGAAAATATAAAAATGCAGAACAAATGCAATTTGACAGGCATTCATCCTGTTAGGAGCATTTCTCAGATTGGGCAATTTTAAGATTTGTGGGCTCCAGCTCCCAGAATTCCCTAGCCAGCATGGCTAGCTGGGGAATTCTGGAAGCTGAAGTCCACACATTTTAAAGTTGTTGAAGTTTGAGAAACACTGAGCCAGACCTTAGGATTTCTCCAGTCTACTTTTTCTTTGTAGGCTACAGAGTTCACCCAGGATAAACTACTGGCTCTTAAAAAAAAAGAGTGAGTTGCTAATGGTTTGAAGATAGCTTTTTATTTAAGGTAAAAACAGAGTAACATGAAAATTTGATTCTACCCATTTCAGGAAAGAAATCAAGTCATCATTATAGCCCCAAAATGTATACTTGCAAAAAGGTTCCCACTTCTGACCATCTGCTGAATCATATGGGGATTCACTGATTTCTAAATATGGAAAATAAATGCGGTAGATTGAAAATTACACATAAAACCATTTTTGAAAGTGTACTAGTTGAAAACATTATTTTAAAGTGCATGTGATTGTGTGTGTGTGTGTATTCTATCAATCTTTCTATTGAAGAACATATTTTTAAAAAAATTACTAAACAATTTTGGGCTTACAAAAGCTTGTTGCAATAGAAATTTGACTTTACAATGTAGAACATCCTTCCCTGATAAGCTAATTTTCCAAGTAGGATGCTGTGTTTGTGAAGAACTATTCTGTTGTACTGTTGGGGAGAAAAGTCCATCTGGTTCAGTTCCAAGCTGGGAGAAAAATGTTGACACAATATGGAGAGAGATTGGAAAGATGGTTTATTGAATGGAACCACAAACACACTTGTGGGTCAGCTGAACAACTGAGGGAGTGGATGGATCTTTATAGGTTTCTGTGACTTTGAAGTCTGAGCTGTTCTGAGGGTGGTACAATGAAGATCCTTGTGTACTTGAAAGGGTGTTGGGAAATTCCTATTTTGGCTAATGGCTTTAGTCCTGAGTTGGATCTTGGGCAAGGGGCTGCTTCTAATCGTACCATTCTGCCTTTGTTAGCTGTCAAACTTTGCTCTAACAGTTTTGAAATGTCCTGTCTTGAATGGACTTCTGCAGTATTTGCTTTGCTTATGAATAGAGCTATCTAGATACTTGTCTTCCTCTTTCAATAACTTCTTTATCTATTAAATGCTGGCATCTGCTGTAGGCAATTAAGGAAAAAGTGGAGGCTGCTTTGTGCCTCTAAAAACACATTTCTTCTTTTCTCCTTTAGGGAAATATAATGTTCTGCCTTTTTAAATATTTCCCAAAATATTTCATTGTTCTAGGAGGGGGGCTTCCCACATTAGCCTACAGTATATCTTGAGGTTATTTCAATTGGAAACAAAAAATGCATGATTTTAAATCAGCATTTGGGATTTGGGGATTAAATAATCTCTAAATTTCAGCCCATCCCTCTCCTTTGACCTCATTAATGACCAATCATCTACTCCGCCACAGTTAATATTGATTTCAATTAGTGGATTTCCTCCTTGTTACCCTTCCTACCTATGCCAAGAAAGCAGTTGCCCATCATTTTCCTTTCTCTAGATGGGTCTTACAGAACTCGGATACTTTTTGTAAAAGAATAAGGCTTGTTAGTAAATTGAAACATTGCAATGCACACATTTGCATAAGTAATGTGCATCTTATTTATGATTTGCGCTGCCCACATGTGCTATTAGGCATTGTTTACAATCATTGTCATTTTTTAAATATTATTTTAAGGTATTATTCTTGTGTCAGTTGCCTGGAATCATTATTGCAAAAATGAGCAGTCACATAAATCAAAATAAATGCAAAAGGAATGCATAAAACAACAAGTTTTGTCAAAAGTTCTCTTCTTGCATTTTTCCAAGTTTAAATTCCTATGGTGCTGCGCATGCAAAATATCCATGGTTTAAAATGGGCAGGGTTGTTTTGTTAACAATTACTTTTATTTCTCTATGCTCTCCGCTTATCTGAAACAGTTCGGCAGGAGGGCCAGCTCTAATTTTGTCAATAGCATTAAGGTTTTTTGAAAAAAAAAAATTAAAAACCCACCACCACCAACAAAGAGCTGCTTTATAAACTGTAACTATCCGTGTAAATGAGGCTATATTTATGAAACGTGTATAACTAGATCTGCAGGATTATGCGAACACAACCTGTTGAGGGAGATAATGGTTCAGCGGTTCAGTGAATTCATACTTGGGATGGTTCCTTTGGAGTGATCTATGTCCTGTTCAGAAGTTCAAGATAAAATACATGTGGAGAGCAGGGACCAGAAATTAGGCGTGTTCTGTCCACAGTGCACCTTCTCTAGGAGCAGAAGAAGCATATGAACTGGTTGTCATCCATTCTGCCATCCAAAAGTTTCAAAGCAATGCAGGAAAACAAGGATGGAAGTTGTATTTGCTGTAGGTGGAGATGGTTTGAAGCAGGGGTGGGCTGCTGGGGGTTTGCTCAGATTCTGTGCAGTTCAGAGAATCCACAAATCCCAGGGGTGGGATTGAACATTTTTAACAACTGGTTCTGTGGGCGTGGCTTAGATGGTGGTCATGTGACTGGGTGGACATGGCGTGGTGGTCATGTTATTGGCTGGGCGTGGCCAACTCAACATCACTCACATCAAGGCACACATCTCCTCGCCTGGCCTCTCATGACTGTGGGGATGCTGCAACAGTCGTAAGTGTGAAAAATGGTCATTAGTCACTTTTTTCAGTGCCATTGTAACTTTAAATGGTCACTCCACACAAGCAAAGTACCAGCAAAGGAGGGAAAAAAACCTCCAGAGAAGTTCCTGAGACAGGAAGTCTAGTCCTGCCAAGAATGTAATAAGGGTTAATGGAGAGGCAGTTTCTGTAAGCAACACCAGAATGTTTCCTTCCTGCCTTCCTTACAGGATTAGGCCAGTAATTTCTTCTAACAACTGGTTCTCCGAACTGCTTAGAATGTTAACAACTGGTTCTAGTGAATAGGTGTGAACTGATAGAATCCCACCCCTGGTAAATCCCACTCCTGTCTGGCCCCGCCCACCCCACCCCACCTCTCTCAGGAGTCCCCACACAGCCCGTTTTGGATGCAGATAAGTGCAAGGTGCACACGGAGACTTGGGGAGGGGGAAAACAGGCCTCCTGGAAGTTCGGGAAGGCTGGAAATAGGCCTGTTTCTAGCTTCCAGAGAGCCTCTGGAACCCAAGGTGGCCATTTTCATCCTCTTGGAAACTCAAGAAAAGCCTCCAGAGCCTGAAAAGGGCAAAAATCTCCCCCCGGGGGTGGGATTCTACAGGTTCTGTCCACCTCTGTAGAACTGGTTGCTTTGAAGAGCAGCAAACAGATAGCATACATAGAACTGGTTCTATGTTTGCTGCTGTTTTGGCCCACCCACCTGCCCGGGTTCTTACCTGACCTTTATTTCCTGCATTTTCAACTGCAGCTGCTTTGTGTGACACAGCTGCACTTGTAAAAGCAGGAAAATAAGGGCTTTTCCAACCACTGTGCACTTGCACACAGCACTGCTCAGCTGTCCAGGCAACTCAGCAGGTCGTAAATTGCACTTGTGTGACTCACACGATGCACAGCAACAGAACTGGTAGTTATGCCGGTCGGATCCCATTCCTGCCCCGCCACCATGGTGCAATAGGCCGACTCGGCCACGGCCACCCAGCAATCGGGCAGAGAAGCCTTGGTTAAAATTTTTGAAACCCACCTCTGGTTTGAAGACAAAGTAACACATTCTTGCCCTCTGGAAACATTAAGTGTATGGTGCTCACACTTGGCAAGGGAGAAATCATGTCTGTTAATGGGACAGATATTTATTATGATCGCATTCTTTAGATTCGAAAAAAAACAATGTGGACAACTAGATTTTGGGGTGTTTATATGTGTGTATACACTATACCCAAAAATATGCATGCATGCATATATACAGACAAACAGACTCAGTTTTTTAGGCAAGATTTTCAGAAGTGGTTTTCAATTATCTTCTTCTTCTTCTTCTTCTTCTTCTTCTTCTTCTTCTTCTTCTTCTTCTTCTTCTTCTTCTTCTTCTTCTTCTTCCTCTTCCTCTTCCTCTTCCTCTTCCTCTTCCTCTTCCTCTTCCTCTTCTTCTTCTTCTTCTTCTTCTTCTTCTTCTTCTTCTTCTTCTTC
>NW_020769374.1:5295576-5318864 GCF_900518735.1 Pseudonaja textilis | reverse complement strand
TTCTTCTTCTTCTTCTTCTTCTTCTTCTTCTTCTTCTTCTTCTTCTTGGCTGAAAGAGATGGCTGATGCAAAACCAGCTAGTCCCAAAGGATAAGAAAAAGGGAGAGAGGGAATTGGAGACATGTACACATATGTGTGCATGGATCATATGTATATGAGAATACTGATTTGGTGCAGTAGTTAAAGCATCGGGTTAGAAATTGGGAGATTTTGAGTTTTAATCCTACCTTAGGCACAAAATCACCTAGATAATATATGTCACCCAGCTATTAGAGAAAAAAAATCTTGACCATTTCTTTGTATTGTCTATTTGTGCATTATGATGTGAGCAGCATGGATTGTCTGAGGCAGCAAAAGAGCTCTTGGGAGCCAATTTACATGCCTTTCGAGTTATGGAATCAACTACCTCTGCCAAGGTAGGAATCCAATTTTAGGAACTTTGAAGCATTGGCTGAAATTGCAGCAGTATCATAATGTGAATACAACCCTGTTCACATTAAATGAGATGGTGAAAATGTTTCTATCTTTTATTTTTTAAATGTTTTTTTAAAAAAGCTTAATCTATCTGTTCAAGTGATTATTTGAGTGTAATTATGGATTGGAAGTATCATTAACATAATGAATACATTTTAAATTGGACTAAGACTGGAGAATTTCAGTCTTCTGCTGACAATGAATTTTTAGATTATTTCGTTTGGGTCAAACAATATTTTCCAGCTCAGCCTACAACACAGAGTTACTATAATATGGAGAAAATGAGGGGGAACTTCATTTATGATGCTTCAAGCATCTAGGGCAGGGCTGTCAAACTCCTGTCCTGTGGGACAGATGTGTCACACATGGGCTATGTCCATGCTTGGTTTAGCGAAGCGGGAAAAAAGTCCTGATACTTCACATGATGCCACTGTGATGATGTGAGTTTGACACCCCTGATCTAACGGAAAGTCAGGATAAAGTCCAGTGTCATCAATCACTGTGACACCATTCTATTCTTTATTTATTGATTAGCCCTTGTGTGAGGTGGTAGGAAAGATTGGGTACAGTTCACCGAACTGAACAATCGCCCTGGTTGGCCACACCCATGCCCACCCAGTTGCACCCGTGTCGGCAACAGGGGTGATACTGGTGGTGGGTGGACTGATGCGCACGGAGAGGGAGATTTGCACATGGGAGATTGCACCACTGGAGCTCTTCCCAGGTGTTCCCTGGCCTGTGAGGGAAGGGTGCGATTCCCACACACACCCCTCAGGCACTGCAAAGCACTCGCCACCCCTCTGGCACCCACCAACCTCATCCCCACCCCACTTCTCTTCCTTGCCAGAAGTGCTTGGCATGCCCAGCAGGAAGGAGGAGACTTGGAGGGTGCCAGAGGGGCAGTGAGTGCTTTGCAGCCTGTGAGGGGAGCCCAGCTGGCAGTTTCTGTGGCAACTGGGGAGTATGCCCACTTGGCCTGCTGATTGAACTGCTGGGAGCTCGGGCAATGGAGATGGTGCCAGAGAGACCCTTGACCATCATGACTTTCTTCCAGCACCACAACCACCAAGTGCTGGTGCTGTACAAGTGATGGGGGGCAGGGGGAGAGATAGAGGGAGGCACCATTTCTCCTCCTCCTGCTAGAGACCCTCCTTAGCCCTCCTCCCATCAAGTGGTGGTTGCTGCTCTAGGGCAAAATCTTTGCTTTCCCCAAAAAGAAAGTGTGTGTGTGTGTGTGTGTGTGTGTGTGAGAGAGAGAGAGAGAGAGGAAGAGACAGACATGAGAGGGGTGTGTGTGTGTGTGTGTGTGTGTGTGTGAGAGAGAGAGAGAGAGAGAGAGAGAGAGAGAGGAGAGAGAAGAGAGGAGAGAGGCAACTGATATCAACTTGGCCATCTACACCCACCCAGTCACATGACCCTCCAAACCACATCCACCAAACCAGCTCACAGAGCCGGTAGGAAAAACAAATTGAATTTCACCCCTGATTGTAACATAGTATTCCTATGAAGGAAGCATTTCCCCCCTTAAACAATAGAGATTGCACTATTGTGTGCTTTCTTTTATTACTAATATCCTAGCCCCACATTCTCCATCAAACCGCCTTTAATAAGCCACATGCAGTATGGGTTTTTGTTCAAGACACATTTCTGGCACCCATCACCCTGAGCTAATCAGCCCAATCAAAAGGAAAATTGGGAACTATAGTCCAGAACAATGGAAGGGAACCAAACAGCTATTCTTGCTAATCTGGGAGATCATAGAGTCTAAAATCCAACCCATCTGTATGTCATCAAACTGGAGACACTTGTAGCATTAAAATAATCCAGGATTAATTTGCCTTTCCTGTTTTCTTCTCCATGGATAGGAATTATCTGAGAAACAATATAACATTTGGGGAAAACATCCCTCTGTATTTCTCAGTCTTGCCCTGTCATCTTTGATTGATGTGTGTATCTCTAGTGCATTAGTTTGCTCTCTCGCTTCCCACACTACTTTCTGTCCCATCTGTTACCTATAACAAGGATACTGAACTTCTAATAGGTTTCTTGCACTTCTGAGATTGTTCCTTCCTCAGTAAAATAGCTTTTATTTAATAATAGATAGCCGATTATAGATAATTTAATAAAAGAGCTATCCTAAAGGTGTAAGGGGAAATCTGTGGAACCGAAGGTCTTTTGTAAAGAAGACAGCCATAGGTAGATGGATGGATGAGCATAATCTCAGAGTAGCCCTCGAGTCCACCAGAGAAAGGATAAGCCAATCACAAAGAACCCCAGGGTTGCCAAATATCAACGGAGGGAGCCATAGGACTTCTAAATGCCAGGGGTTTAAATCTTCATTTCCTTCATTGGCTATTTGTTTCTTTTCTTGAAGAAAAGAGCAGGCGTTTTCACGGTGGAAAGCTGATCCCTGTTACACAGCTATCACTACTGGGAAAAGAACAAAGCCAAATAGGAATGCTTCCTCCAAGCGCAATTTGTAAACAAAATGGTAAAGATGTAAAACGTTCACATGTCCGCAGCCCATGGCAGAATATGAAGTAGCAGGAAAGGTTTGATCTCATCTCTGCAGTCACAACAGGAGCTGGGAGAAGGTTGATCCAAGTGTCACTAACTTCTATGGATTTAGCTGTTCTGATGTCCTCGAAGTGCTGAGCAACCAAGCTCTAATAGCCATAAATAAAACAGAACTGGAGAAACATGAAAGTAATTCAAGTCAAGGCATGGTCCATGGGCTCCATATGACTCTTCAAAGTGTTGTTGTTGTTGTTTTTGGCAAATCCCCCAGAACTTGCATCGATAAATTGTGGTGGCAAATCAATGAGAAAAAAAAGCTCAAATCCCTGTCATTTGCAGCAAATAAATAAATAAAAATAAAAATACGATAGACTGCAAACTTCTTTTAGATTGAAGGAAAAGAAAATGTTTCACCCTCGTTTACAAAAATCCTTCACTCCTAACTTCCCCTTGAATTTTATACTTGCTCATTTATAAGTAAACAGTCTTCCAATATTATTCCAATGATGCCAATGCCATCCATCATGTGGAGAGATCAAGGAAGGAGAAATGAAGGTTAGGAGACATCCCAACATTTATTTGTATTTGTGGCAAAGGGAGCGCATTTATTTAGAGCAATTCCAAATATCCTGCCAAGAAGAGAATTAAGGAAATTTGGAATCCTTCTTATTCACAAAACAGTCCTATTCACTTTTATTTTGTATTGGCAATCCAATCTGGGGTTCTGAGATCAGAAAAAGCTATTTTTTAAGGTTAATAGGTGAGCAGGTAAGTGATTTGCATTGTCATTTTGAGTTAAGAATGTTGCTAATCATAAATGAAATTGCATAGTATTATATGTAAACTGCAAGTAAAAAAAAATACAGCAAAATCAAATTAATGGTACTTCAAACCGGTGTACGAAACTTAAAATGCAAAGCTCTAGATTAGATGTCAAATTTGATTTCACTGAGGAGGCATGGCCAGGATGGGCATGGCCAGTTCGCTGTCTCTTATTGAGACCCCATTTAACACCCCTCTGCCAGCAAAAATGGAGATTGGGCGCAGGGCTGTGCATGGCCCTCCTGAGCTCCATTTTCACTGGCAGAGGCACTGCGGGCCTGTCCTTTCGCTGTTTCCAGGGCAACTGTGTAGGCCTGATCTAAGCACCCCACAGGCTGGATCCAGGCCACGGGCCTTGAGCTTGACATCCCTAAGACTAGATGGAGTCAGAGCTAGTCAGAGGCGGTATTTGCCGGTTCTTCGAACAACTCAAAATTTCCACTACTGGTTCTCCAGATCTGGTCAGAGCTTGCTGAACACCACCTCTGATACAGATATATGAATAACGTATAATGTAGATAACTGTAGCAAAGATGACAACAAATGTAGAATAATACAGTATAATAACCTTCCATACCTCGATCACAGAAACTGAAACCCCAGCCTTGGGAATTGGAAAGAAATAAGCCAATCACTAAAAACAACTTTTAGAAAAAAATACATAGGCCTGAGAAAATTCTAAGATAGTGATTCAGCCTAGCCCTATCTTATTTTGTTTGGTGCAAGAAAGAGATCCTGGTGGGCTTTCAAGATTTTGTCATTCTACTCCAAAACAATAAAGAACATTTCTGAAATCCAGGCCATGCCTGTTTTTTGACCTTGCCTATCTCAATGGGCTGACAGGTCGTAATATATTGGTTAATCTCCAGGCTGTCATTTCTTGGTGATCACATAAAGGTGACACAATGCTTTAGCAACGCAATTGTTTTCATGCCATTATTATTAATGGCTGTATATTTCCTTTAAGGCATTTTATTGAATAACAGTTTTTCATTTAAGAATCACAAGTACATGGGAATGGGGCAAAGCATTTGTCATTCTGCAATCATTAACATTACATATGGGGAGGGTATAGATTTTTGTCCCACCTTATGAAAGATAATAGATTTCAACTCTAAACTAAAATTGGTTCAAAATGGTTGAGGCCCTGATTCTCTTTATGTAAGAGTTAATGATGGAACAGACCTGGCTTTCAATGTTTTCACTCCCCTTTTTGTATTTCTAAAACACTGATTTCTGGAGGCCTCTTTCTTCAATTTTCCCTACTCCTTCCCTGCCTTTGAGTATATCTCAAAGTTAACTCATAAAAATTCTTCGCCTTTTCTTTTAGCAGCTCCATCCCTTGGGTGTTGCAAGTACACCAACAGATTAAGAGAAGCATTGGCTTTTTCACCTTACGCTCGATTTGTACATCTTTAAGAGTTAGCCAGACATGAGTGGGAACATGACCCCACCCTTAGAAAATCACAGCTGTTTGCACAAGTCTTTGCAACTCCCCCAGTTGATGCCAAATGGAGAAAACATGCAGTGTGACATTACAAAAGAGTTGAACTTGAACTGTATTTCCATATTGTTGCAGGATGGGTTGTAAGTAGGAACTCTGCTCCAAAATTGGTTTATTGCCCTTAAAGCATTAATAACTTTGGTCTATCATTCATCTTCTACCAAAATGCTTTGAACCAGCCTTGGAGAGGGTAAATTTTTTGATAAGCAAATTAACTATGTAGAAATATAACTATAAAAGTAGAAATTCACCATAATGACTTATGCATAAGGAACTACTTAGAGCTATTGAAACAGATCCCATCTCGTTCCACATCACTTCTTTGTGAAAATGGCATTTTAAATATGCATCGTGGCTGGAGATTCCATTCCCTATTTGCAAATACATAACTTAATTTTATTGTGCTGTTTAAAGTTGTAAACTTGTCCGAGCTAGATTTAGAAATGTTAAGGGTATAGTTTGGAGTCTCATAAGCAGGCTGTTTGCTAGGGATTCAGAAATAAATTCTAATTTTGATTGGGTTCTCCATCTTCTCAATCTCAATTTCTGGTATAGCGTACAATGTCTTTAAATAATATTGAATCATATTCAAAGTAATTTGAATAAATAACTGCATCCCATGACAAGTTCATGGAAAAATTATAGGGTGGGATTCAAATTTTTTAACAACCAGTTCTATGGGCGTGGCTTAGTTGGTGGGCATGGTTTGATGGTCATGTGACTGGGTGGATGTGGCTTGGTGGTCATGTTATTGGCTGGATGTGGCCAACTCAATATCACTCACATTGAGGCACACATTTCCTCGCCTGGCCTCTCATGACTCTGGGGATGCTGCAAGTGGTAAGTGTGAAAAATGGTCATTAGTCACTTTTTTCAGTGCCACTGTAACTTTAAATGGTCATTCCAAACAAGCAAAGTTCCAGCAAAGGAGTGGGGAAAAACTCCAGAGAAGTTCCTGAGACAGGAAGTCTAATCCTTCCAAGAATGTAATAAGGGTTAACGGAGAGGCAGTTCTATAAGCAATACCAGAATGTTTCCTTCTCGCCTTCCTTACAGGATTAGGCCAGTAATTTCTTCTAACAACTGGTTCTCCAAACTGCTTAGAATGTTAAAAACTGGTTCTAGCGAATAGGTGCGAACTGGTAGAATCCCACCCCTGGGGTGGGTAAAGAAAATACTGAGAGATAAGGCAAAAATGAGTTTATAAAAGAAAAACCTTTGATTCTTCCCCATTTTTCTCTTCCCACCTCTTTCTCACTTCTTTTTTGTTTTTTTGAGGACTATTTTCTATGTATCAATTTTGTACTAAATCATTTAATTTTGCTGTGCATCTACTTTCCAACTTCTTTGAAGATGGCTTCCAAATACTCATCCCTCCAGTTTAGTGGTTCAACTATGATGACCACCAAACAAATCAGGAGACAAAACAATTTTATTTTTATAGATTAAAACTCTTATTGCCATGAACTTTACCTAGGTGAAATAGAAAATGGTGCATTGTATGCAACAGTTATATATTTTAATATTTTTTTTAACATACAGAATGAGTCCAAAACCCAGGAAGTATGACTCCCACAGATATGAAATTTGGGGAAGTTGTGGTTGATTCAGTCTGGGGTGGTGACATGATCTTCATTTTCAATGTTCTGTGACAGCTTCCCAGCCAGTCTTGCAAACCTTTGCTCCCTCCCCCTTCCAGCAGCAGCCATTTACCTACCTGCTGAAAAGGTCTTCCTGATTCACACCAGTCACCAGTGTGTTGTCCCTGGCCTGCACCTCTTGCTTACTCAGAAAAACTTTAGGCACTCTTCCCAATCAATGCCATCCCTGACTGGTGCAACACTTTTCATGCATCCCTGCAACTCTCTCTCAGGCATTCTTCATGTCCTGGACCATATCCCTGTGGGCCTGAGTTAACCCATGTGGCACTTTTAATATACATCCATGACCCCACACACTCAACCTGTGCCACCTCACTATCTGACCCAAATAGTATCTCTTGTGCACTCCTCTTGGTATTTTGATGGGCTTTAAAGCCCTAACTCTTTGCCTAAGTCTTTGGAAAGCATGATTCTCCCCCCACCCTTTTTTAAAAACTCCTACCAGGTTCCCTTTTACTTACCAATTCAAAATATACTCTTGCATGAATTTGTCATGTTTTCTCTAGCTTGACCATTAATGTTTTCCTGTGTTCTTTTTCTTCTACTTTGATGTCCTTTTTTTCTTTTTTTCCTCTACTGGACATGTCTTCACTCTTTTTACAATAATGTTCTCATGCCCTCTAATTCTATGGCCACTGGCCCCAGTTGTTAAGGATCAGTTGAGTCCTGCAGTAGGGAAACTGCATTTGAAGAGATGACTGCATCTTCGTGACATCCCACCCACTTCCCTACTTGTGGCCAAGCCTGGCTTCTCATTTGCCCTTGCCAGTTCCATATGATTTCTGATTAGCCTTGCCTCTTAACAGTGGGACTATTGGTCCAGCCCTTGGAGGTACTTTTTTGGGTGTACATGCTCCACATTTCAGACTTAAAAGTTGTGCGGGAGCTGTCTCACCATTCCGGGACATCATCATTATTGCCTTTTTTGATTTTATTTCCAATTTCATTTGCTGCTGAGTCAATCTTTTCCAACTGTTCCATCTTTGTTGTACAACTGTGGTCCTGTTTTATGACTTAGGAGTGGGAGAAGGAACTTTCAAATTGACCCATTGATCAAGCCTACTGTCTGCTGCCTTCCATCAGTTCTTACTCTGATCTTTTTTCTACCAATTCTCCACTCTGCTGCTTATGCCAGCACTGCTCCAATTCTAGTCTTCTTTCACTGATCCCAGAATGATAGATTTTCATTTCTTCCATGCCGTGTTCTAGTAGAAACATTGATTCTTGCAGTTGATTATAACAGCTCTTTCCTTCTGGGATAAGTCAACCCCCCTTTTAAAAGGCCAACTTCCTTTCCTGGCTGGGAGGAGTTCTAACAAGATACAGCTAGAAGAAATGGAACAGTTGTTCTTGCTTCCTACAGCTTCTTTCCACACTTTCTTCTAGCCTTAAAAAGATATAGGACACAAGAAGTGGAGAGAGATAGTCAAGAAGACAGAAGAGGCTATGGTTGTTTGGTTGTCTATTCTTATCATCATCTTCATCATCAGAGTTGAAAGGGACCTTGGATGTCATCTAGTCCCACCCCCTTCTCAAAAGCAGGAGACCCCATATCATTTCAGACAAATGGATGTCCAATTTCTTCTTAAAAAGCCTCCAATGATGGAGCATTCACAATCTCTGAAAGCAAGTTTTTCCACTGGTTAATTGTTCTCACAGTTAGGAAATTTATCCTTAATTCTGCTTCCCTCTGTGATTAGTTTCCCACCATTTTTTTCTTCTCTTTCCTTCTGGTGCTTTGGAAAATAAGTTGACCCCCTCTTCTTTGTGACAGACTCTCAAATATTGAAACACTTCTACCATGCCCCCCCAGTTCATCTCTTCCTTAGGCTAGACACACCCTGTTCCTGCAGCCTTTCTTCATGTTTTAGTCTCCAGCTCCTTCATCATCTTTGTTGCTCTTCTCTGCACTTTCCCAGAATCTCAACGTCTTTTTTATATCATGGTGACCAAAACTGGATGCAGTTTTCCAAGTGTGATCTTCCCATGGCATTATAAAATGGTATTAAAACTTCACATGATCTTGATTCTATCCCTTTGTTGATGTGGCCTAGGTTTTCATTGGCTATTTTGACTGCTGCTACACCCTGCTGGCTTATGTATCAGTGATTGTCCACTAGAACTCCAAGATCCTCTTGTAGTTACTGCTGTTGAGTTATGTATTGAGCCATTGGAGTCAGATTTGTATTTTTAATTACAACTGGTGATACTACCTAGCCAAACTTGATACTTTCTCAGGATGACCTGAGAAAAACTGAAAAAAGATCAGATCCTAATTGTAATGGGATGCGGGACATCAGGAATTTTAGGACTATTAGGGCCTTTTAAAAAAAAGTATTGGAAGAATGCAATGGCAAATTACAGGTGTATTTTTGCCAAGTAAACAACATGTTTGCATCTTTAAAATTACTCAGGATTTAACTTATCTCAAGGGAGAATTTATTTATAACATATTTAAAGAATGAAATATATTATGTCAAATTCATACAGAAGAAAAATAAATCCAAACCTGTTGTAAAATAAAGAGAGTATTGGTTATAATAGTCACATTTGTAAAATAACCCAAAATCTCTTAAGATAAATTAACAGTCTGTTTGAACAGAATTACCGTTGGAGAGTAATCCAAAATTCAAACCCACATCACGTGCAGACAGAATCTGGTGACTAAATCATGGTTTCCCTGGCAACAGGAATGCATTCCATCAGCAACTCTTACACCAATGAGTAGCTAATGGGTTTTCATGAAATGGCACAAAGATGGCCGCAAAGGAGTCTCAATTTAGAATAAGGGTGAAGGTATTTGCAAGATATGCTTTCTCTATTTCAAACAACATTATGTATGATGGAATAATAATTGGAGCATAGATGCATTGTGAATGAAGTTTCTTTCTAACTAGGAAACAACAAGATATGATTCAGGTATGGTTCCCAGTGACAAAAAGGCACCACAATGTTTTTAATGGAGAGCAGAGATAAATATTATTTCTTTATCCAAATTCTTTACCAAAAGTATTATGTTTATTTTGATGTATGTTGTCACTAAAACTTAATTAAATAGAGCAATAAATAATAAAATATATAACCCATTATCACTTTTATGTTCAAAATATTACAGCATAAATTCAGCACCAGAAAAGTAAACACAGATGGCTGAGGCTTCATTTAACTTCTTTATAAATACATGAAGTAAATTTTACAATACCAGTTGTGGATTTCTCCAACAAGGAGCAAATTCAAACAGAAGCATACATGTTACGGATTCAGAGCAGAACAACAACTCAGGAGCTCAGAAACAGTCATCAGTTTCACTTTAGTTCAGCAGGCAAGCAAGATACACAGCAGAAGAGAAGCAGTTTCATTTTCAATAGACAGACTCAGAGTTGAACATAGCTTCCGAGCTGCAGAGCTTAATATAGAGCCACATCTAGGCTACTTCTAGTTTCAGTTTCCAAACAGTCCTCATTGGCTGACTTAGTTGCTATGCCTATTCATTGGCTGACCTTGTTACCATGCTCTATTCCAGTTCGTGAATATACTCCAACAATTTAGCAATAAAATACTACTTTTAGGATGGCACAAAGAGGGTATCCTCTACAGTGTTAGGTGCTTGATGGAATAAATAAATGTGAATTTTCTGTAGACTAATTTTTACTAACGTTAGCAACTTTAAGATGTGTGGAATTCAACTCTGCCATGACTAACTGGGAAATTCTGGATGTTGAAATCTGCAGGTTTTAAAGTTGCAAAGATTGAGAAACACTAAAATAGATGATATGAGAAACCTAACTGGTTAGATTCACCACAATAACATAGTGAGGATATTTCTATATTTTTCAAATATAGAAAAATATGCATCAGTCCCTAGTTTCTGTTTTTAATTGTTGCTCTTGATGTTTTGGAAAGGAAATATTTCAGTAAGGACAAATCTCTGAATTGCTCTCTAAATTCATCATCAATGTTTGAAATAAATAGAACTGAGAAGAACCAACTCCCTAAAATGGAGGCAAAAACCTTGTTGATCAAGAATTTTTTTTTTTTCATAGATATAAACCAAGTCTTCTGTGTAGCCTCTTTAGAAAACCTATATTCAATTTTAGTTGATATCCAAACATTTGATATATTAGTCCAAACAATGAGTAAGTTCCAATTATCACTCTAAAACATACTGTTTCTGACATAAATTACAAAATTCTATTCTGAAGATTGTTTTAATGAAGAACTTGTAACCCCAAAATTCCAGTCCCATTTCTTTATGGGGTTATAATTTGATCTTTAAAAGCTTGAGAATTAAATATTACTCTCATTGATGACCCATAATCAAATGATTAATATCCCATGCATTTTATTATTTTCTTCCCATTTTTGACATCTTTACTTTTATCAGAATTAATTATCAATCAATATGTGGCTCTTGAGTTTCCTGAGACCTATCTAGGTTTAAAAAAATAAAACTATGGAATATTTATAGAAAAAATGCTTTTCTTTGAATAGAAGAAGCAAAGAAACTCAGAACTCTTAATTTCTGAGTTAAAGCAGTATGTTTTTTATTTTATTTTCAAAGAGCCAATGCATAAATTTGTTTCAGTGTTGTTGTTTTTTAAGAAAAGGTGGAACTAAGAGTCACTTGAAATTGTATATTTGGGGATCAATGTAAGGTCAAATACATTTCGTCCAAACAAAGTTTTCTATCAATTGTATTGAATGCTTCCCTGAAATAAGTTAAATGAAACAATTTGTGGCATATGGAGATTTATGAAACAAAGGCTTTAGAATACAACAGTTATCAGATAACTTCACCCAAGAAACTGTTATTAGTCTGTACCCATTCTCCAATCATTCCTTCCAATCCCCAAAACTGTTGTAAAGAAATTATGTAAAGAATACAATGAATTTCACAATTACTCTCTGAAAAATGGAAGAATAGACAAAGTGAGGTGGGAAATGGGCCAGATCAAACTGGGGGTGCTGAAGGCAAAATATATTCCTGAAAATCCCTGTTCTTACTCCTGTGATACAGATTGCAATATACACCACACCAGAGGTGATACTCAGCAGGTTCTGAGCAGTTCTGGAGAACCAGTAGCGGAAATTTTGAGTAGTTTGGAGAACCGGCAAATACCCACCTCTGACTGGCCCCGCCCACATCTATTCTCTGCCTCCCATTCAGTCCCAGCTGATTGGCTGGGTCTTCTTTGGTTGCCCTGCACAAGAGAACAGAGCTGAAAAGCAGGTTAGTGGGGTGGGGAGGGAGTGGAGATTTTGCAGTAACCTTCCCCTAGAAGTGGGGTGGGAATGGAGATTTTGCAGTATCTTTCCCCTGTCATACCCACCAAACCACACCAACCAAAACACGCCCACAGAACCAGTAGTAAAAAAAAAAATTGGATCCCACCACTGCACAACACACCCTATGTTTCTCAGTACCTGTATGCACACAAACAATGAAACATTATTTGAAGGGAAAATAGAAAAGCATAGACACCAGCAGATGGAATATAATGCTTCATTAACCAGAAGAAAATATTAAGCAGGTAAAGGGGATTAGAAAGAATGATAAATGCTGTGCTTTGCATGCTTTTCCTATCTTGTTCAATTAGAACTAATTACGCATCTTAACCATATCACGGTATTTATCAAACCAACTGGTCTATAATTAATAGTCAGTGACCTATACATTTTAAAAAGATAAATATAACTATACTTAAATTCCATTCAGGCTATATGAGCACCTGAATATATTTAGCTAAAGGTTTTACAGAAAACTGACACCCAGTTCATGTTTTATATATTTCATGATATAATGTATGTTCCACAGAGCCTTACCTATATATAAAATGATAAGAATATCCACTACTTCATTATCTGTAACTGGAGGCTGGATGAGTGAAGTGCAAAAGATACATTTATCACCTGAGGTAATTTTTTATGTGTTAAAGATACAATTTATTTATTTATTTATATTTGTAAATCGCTTACAGGATAATAGGTATAAGTATATACATAGTTATGAATACATGAAATGGGTACATATAAGAAAAATAAAAGAAACAATAGGACAGGGAGGTTAGGCACATTGGTGCGCTTATGCACACCCCCTACAGACCTCTTAGGAAAGGGGTGAGGTCAATAGCAGACAGTCTAAAGTTAAAGTTTTTGGGGTTTGGGGAAGAAACCATAGAGTCAGGTAGAGTATTCCAGACATTGACCATTCTGTTGCTGAAGTCATATATCCTCCTATCAAGTTTGGTGTGGTTAATCTTGAGTTTGTATCTATTGTGTGCTCTTGAGTTGTTATGGTTGAAGCTGAAGTATTCATGGACAGGTAAGTCATTGCAATGTATATTTTATATACCATACTTAGATTAGACCGAAGACAGCGTAATTCAAGGTTTTCTAGGTCTAGAATTTAAAGTCTGGTGGCATAAGGTATTCTACAGTGAATACAGGAGTGGAGAACTCTTCTTGTGAAATATTTCTGGACTTTCTCAACTGTGCTAATACATAATGTGGGTTCCAGACCAATGAGCTGTATTTGAGTATTGGTCCAGCAAATGTTTTGTAAGCTCTTGTTAGTAGTGTGATATTACCAGAGAAAAAACTACGTAGCATTAGGTTAACAACTCTTAATGCCTTTTTGGCTATGTAGTTACAGTGGGCTCTAGCACTTAGATTATTAGAGATGAGTATTCCAAGATCCTTTACAGAACTTGGATCATCAACAAGGTCTTGACTATTCAGCTTGTATTTTATTTTCTGATTTTTTTTCCAATATGTAAGACAGAGCATTTATTTGTTGAGATTTGAAGTTGCCATTTGTTTGACCATTCTGATACATAGTCAAGATCTTTTTGAAGGGTAGCAGTATTGTCTGTGGTTTTGAACAGCTTTACACCATCAGTGAAGAGAACACAGTTGCTCTTAATATGATCACAGAGGTCATTTATGTAGAGTATGAAGAGGGTTGATCCTAGAATACTGCCTTGGGGAACTCCACTATCGACAGGTACAGAATTTGATAGGACACTCCCAATTTTGACCATTTGTTGTCTATTTGACAGGAATGCTTCTATCTCCAACTGAGAATTATTGAACAATGGGGCCAAGTTGGAGACGTTAAAGGACATTTATTTATGTTTTGGATTTTGTTACAATTGTGTTACACTCCGGGTCATCACACTCACCTACTTCAAGGAGCAACAGTGTTTCTGATAACCATAACTGTCATTTTAACAGATTGTTTCTTCTTTCCCCTGCCAGCAAATCTGCAGTAGTTGATCCACTTAAATAAGACTATGTTTATTTGATAGCCTATGATAAGGGTGAAAAGAACATCCTTTGTGGGACAAAAAAATAAAAATAAAAGAATAAAATCAATCAAAAGCAGCTACAAAGATAAAACTTCTAAACTGTTATGCCCCTGTTGGAATCTGATTCCAAGCGGGAGGCTGAGCAGCTGACAGGGAATGGGTGTGTGGCTCCATTGGCTGTGGAAAAAACTGGGGAAGGGATAGTCTGGCTGGGCAGAGCAGAGGAGAGGTAGAGCAAGGCAGAGGGAATTCAGAGGAAGATCCAGGCCCACCCCCTCTTCATCCTAGGGCACGCAGGGAGGAATGGAGGAGGGAGCAACATAAGTTGCATGGCTTACGGGGGAGGAAAAGGCCCTGATTTCCTTCATTAGCTGCAGCTGGGAACACAGTGTTTAAAAAGGGAGCTTGTGCACAGCAATTTGTTGGAAGCAAATCATGAGTTATCTTTTATTGTCGAGGCTTATCCTGGCATCTTCCCAACTGTGTGTGTTTTGTTGGCCTTTGAAGTCTGCAATTCCTTCTCCTGCCCTGTCCAGTTAATTGCTGCAGGGTGGTTTGGGTGGTTTTTTATTTACTGTTTATATGTACTTTGTTTTCGGACTGAATTTCTTCCACTTAAAGACTGTTCCTGGGAAAGTTTTTTCTCCAGCCAAAGGTAACTGGACCTTTGGGGCAAAGTTGGAGGTATTAAAGGGACTTTTCTTACTTCTGTGACTGTGTTGCCTTTGTGCCATGCCCCAGGTAATCACATTAAACCATCACATACTGCACTTCCAAAGCGCCATAAGTAGTTACATGTTTTAAAACTCAATCTTGGCCTATTTCTTAAAAAGATAAGCAGGGTCAGTTTGGGTTACTCAGGATGGGAGACATCAAGAAGGTTCTAGGACATGTGTGACAAACTTGCAGCGTCACATTGCCATCATGTGATGTTTTGTGATGTTTTTTTTTCCCTTTGTGGAGCTGGGGTGGGCATGGCCTGTGTGTGATGCATGTGGCCCATGGGCCACCAGTTTGACACCCCTGCTGTAGGACAATCAACTAGACCTGTAAGTTAAAAAGAGCAGCAACAGAAGGAGGAGGAAGATTATGACAAATCACTTTCCCATTTGTGTGTGTGTGTGTGTATTTGTTTTCTTAAGTTTTTGTAGATATATATATGTATGGTATTCAGCTTTGTTTGGGTATTTTCCCACGTCATTATAGTTGTGCTTTTAAAGTTGTAGCAATATTTCGGCAGAATCTCATCTGCCATCATCAGGCTTGTGTATTGGGTTCGTTTGTGTGTCTGGCTTTCACAGTCAGTTCCGTTTTTGTGAAAGCCTGACACACAGACGAACCCAATACACAAGCCTGATGATGGCAGATGAGATTCTGTCAAAACGTTGCTACAACTTTAAAAGCACAACTATAATGACGTGGGAAAATACCCGAACAAAGCTGAATACCATACATACATACATGCGTGTATGACCAATAATCAAGCTCACCTCAAAAAGCCTTTTATATTTTTTTTTAGTAGAATTCCAGAAATAGTTGGAAAAGGAGGCTATTTGCTGCTTCAGCTACTGCTGCCAAGATGGTAAATGTTTCTAAAGTTTTCAGTATCCCACCCCCATTTATGCCACTTGTGGGAAAAGTTTTAAAAGATTTACTAGAATGTTAAGTCAGTTCTCAAGTGAACACAAGAATGATTCAGCCCCCAGAGCCTGAACTAACTGAATATACATAGCTTGCTGTTCTCATAGTATGATCACTTAATCCAGGGGAGTGATAATCAGGAAAATCAAACCATTTTTATTGGACACCCAAATATCCCAAATGAGCTATGAGGCTGTCACTTTCTGTCACTTTACTTTACTTCTTGGGAGAAGGATTTTTTAAAAAAATTAAGGTTACCTTATTTAGGTAGGCATCACCTCCTGGCTGGAATTCGAAAGGTTTTCCTACTTCATCCTTTTCTACTTTCTTTGTCCTAGGGATGGACAAAGATGTATTTCATTTATTAAATGAAATTCTTAGAGCAAATCTATTTTCATTCTAGGATTTCGTCCTTGTGCCTACAGCAACAAGAGAGAGCTAATCTTTTGATCTTCTTCAGATAACATTTAACTCAGAGCAGTTTGGGGTTACAACTAACAGTTTAAAACCATTGTGACTGTATCGGGTCCACAGCTAACACTCAACACCTGATTGAAAGAAGACAATTGTACCAATAATGACTTATTTAGAGATGCCATTGGCAACTTCCTCTGAGTATAGAATGGTTGAATGACCCATTTGTACCAGTGCTTTATGGCCTTATGGTAGAATGCCTCATAAATTAATTTTCTTTAATTAATTGGAGGGAGGGAAGGGCCACAATAATTAATTATATGAGTCATTGAATACTAGGTCATCTCCTTAATGAATGGATTCATTGGGCTCCTGTGACTTTAATTGTTTAATTTATTTCTCAGAGTACACTTGTGTGTCTTTTGTGATACAGTAGAGTGCCCTTCAAATACACTTAGAAAATGACTATTTGAGAATTTCCATTTGCTTTTTGTAACTTTTTTATAGCTTTTTGCTAAATGCATTTCATTTATTAGAAGCTGTATATGTCATGCATTGCTTTTCCTGTTAAAATTTTTTCAAGGGGTTCATAATCTTGAAAAGAGCAAAAAATCAGTTATGACAGAGAACAATTTTACATCTTATAGAAAGTATTTTAAAAAGTATTTCCGTTACTGTTTAGAATCTTTGTTATTTGGCTCTCCAAATTCTCAGATCTTGGGTAAAAAGTATTATTATGCCAAAACAGCTCCTATATCTTTTCTACGTCATTTTAATGAAAGTTGATTCTGTTCTTTTCCCATTTATTTGGTTAAAAAAAGGAAGGCCTAGCACCGCGTAATGGAGTGAGCTCCTGTTACTTGTCCCAGCTTCTGCCAACCTACCAGTTCTAAAGCATGTAAAAATGCAAGTAGAAAAATAGGGGCCACTTTGGTGGGAAGGTAACAGTGTTCCATGTGCCTTCGGTGTTTAGTCATGCCAGCCACATGACCACGGAGACATCTTTGGATAACGCCGGCTCTTCAGTTTTGTAATCTGATGAGTGCTACCCCTTAGAGCCATAAACAACTAGCATGTATGTGTGAAGGGAACCTTTACCTTTAAGGGATTTATATGACAATCTTCTTCTTAGGAAAGAAAAATGGTGAATTATGGATGGCTCCAGGAAAAGCAGAGCTGATGACCACAGCAGAATGGAAAGCTGGTGAGTAGACCAGTTCTTTATAATTTTTCTTTGTACAAGGAGAATACTGCTTCTAATGAGGACATGAGACATTGAACTCTGGCAGACTTACAGTTCTGGGAGATAAAGAAATACCCATCAGTCCAAATGGTGGTTGGTTCTTTTAAAAGAACATTTAAGTTCTCATATTCCTTTTCTAATCACTTTTTTAAATTGTGTGTTAATTACTTTTCAGTGTTAGAAATCTTTAGATGTAAAAGTTTTACAGCATCAGGTGAATTCCTTTCAATTCTAATGAAAGAAGTTTTAAATAGAAGCTTAATGATATTAAAACATTTTGGAATAAACACCAAAAGATTGATTAAAATACTTTTATTTTAGAAAGTTACAAATGAACGAAATGCCCAGAAAAAGGATGCTGGAATTAATTACAAAGAATCTTTGGTGCAGATTTTTTTAATCAAAAAGATAAGATTATAATCAAAGGAGAATACTCCTCAACTCATAAAGACAGAAAAAAGCAAAATATTTTAACATTGGACATTTTGAAGAATATTTTTGAACAACGGACCCAGAAGTTAATTTTGGAGAGTCTGCTTCTCTTTTAAACTATGTTTTAAAGAAATCACAGAAAAGGAGCATGTTTTACCTGATATTATTGAGATGTTGATGATTTCAAAATGACAGGCTATATGAATGTGATAAAAAAATATGTTACACCGAACAAAGAAAAGAAACCAGCTAATGGCATAGTAATTTAAAGGGATATACAAATAACAAACAGAGTGAATTGGGTAATTTTTCTATATTGGATTTACAAAAGAGATTTGTTAAAGCAAGACTCTTCAAATTTGGCAAGTTTAAGGCTTCAACTCCCAGAATTCCTGAGCTAATGTGACTGAAGGGGGAATTCTGGGAGTTGAAGTCCACAAGTCTTAAAACTTTCAAGTTTGAAGAACCTTGTGTTAAAGCTTTGATGAATACATTGATGTCTAAGGTCTGCGTGCACTCACAAGTAGCACACCTTCTAACAAACCAGTTCAAAAACAATCCATTGTGGTTAGGATTGTTTGGAAGAATGTTCGCCATCAATACTCTGACACTGCATATAAAATCCTATATATGTTGCAATATAGTCATCCTTTTATTTTATTTCTTGACGTCACCAATTTTTAGATCTTCCTCTGCTGGTTGAGTGCTGCTATCAGTGTCAGAGAGAAAGTTGTTTCTTTCTATCAGTGATTGCAGGCAATCTCATTTGTGCACCAATCTAAAATGGCTCTGCTGGTTGCTGTCATTATTGCCTTATTCTCAATAACAATATAACTTTAAAGAGAAGCTCTTCTCTTGGGTGGATGCTTTGATTCCATCTCATAAATGAAGCAAAAACTTAGCTTTCATTGCATTCTAAACACAATTTCTGGAAACTGAAGTTGAGTTATACATAAATAAAAGCAAGGAAGTGTTTCTTTCTTTAGAAATGTGTATATTCTGTTCAACTAACCACATTTTAAAAAACACCCAAATACAGAGAATTGTTAGTTATCTGAATTTGGTCACTGGTTACCCATGGGTTTTATGCAGCATGCGTTCATGAGTCAATGAAGTGCAGAAATAGCATGGCCATGAAAAAACAACAGACACAGCTGGAATAACAATGCCTCTTTGATTTAATGCCAGTTCAATAACTGAAACAAAAGCTATAAGATTTTTAATAACTTGATCCCTGGCCAGCATTGCTGAAAAGACACACTAAAGAGAAAGATATATATATCCCTATTTGATGGAATACTTGACAAAAATTCAGCTGAATCCGGCCTTTATTTTCTAACCGTGGAGTGGAAGAAGAAGAAAAGAATGAGAGCTAAAAAGACAGATAGATTATAGATTTATTTATTCATTTATTTATTTTGATTTTGTCAATCGCTTACAAGATAATAGGTATAAGTATATACATAGTTATGAATACATGAAATGGGTACATATAAGAATAGAAACAATAGGACAGGGATGGTAGGCATGTTGGTGGACTTATGCACGCCCCCTATAGACCTCTTAGGAAAGGGGTGAGGTCAATAGTAGACAGTCTAAGGTTAAAGTTTCAGGGGTTTGGGGAAGAAACCATAGAGTCAGGTAGAGTATTCCAGACATTGACCACTCTGTTGCTGAAGTCATATTTCCTGCAATCAAGTTTGGTGTGATTAACCTTGAGTTTGTATCTATTGTGTACTCTTGTATTGTTATGGTTGAAGCTGAGGTATTCATTGACAGGAAAGTCATTGCAATGTATGATTTTATATACCATACTTAGATCAGACTGAAGACAGCGTAATTCAAGGTTTTCTAGGTCTAGAATTTCAAGTCTGGTGGCATAAGGTATTCTACAACGAATACAGGAGTGGAGAACTCTTCTTGTGAAATATTTCTGGACTTTCTCAACTGTGCTAATACATAATGTGGCTTCCAGACTGATGAGGTGTATTCGAGTATTGGTCTAGCAAATGTTTTGTATGCTCTAGTTAGTAGTGTGATATTACCAGAGAAAAAGCTACATAGGATTAGGTTGAGTAGATGAGTATTCCAAGGTCCTTTACAGAACTTGGATCATCAACAAGGTCTTGACTATTCAGCTTGTATTTTATTTTCTGATTTTTTTTTTCCAATATGTAAGACAGAGCATTTATTTGTTGAGATTTGAAGTTGCCATTTGTTTGACCATTCTGATACATAGTCAATATCTTTTTGAAGGGTAGCAGTATTGTCTGTGGTTTTGAACAGCTTTACACCATCAGTGAAGAGAACACAGTTGCTCTTAATATGATCACAGAGGTCATTTATGTAGAGTATGAAGAGGGTTGATCCTAGAATACTGCCTTGGGGAACTCCACTATCGACAGGTACAGAATTTGATAGGACACTCCCAATTTTCATCATTTGTTGTCTGTTTGACAGGAATGCTTCTATCCAGTTATGCAGTTGTCCAGAGATACCATAAGATTTTACTTTTAGGAGTAGTTTGTCATGTACCACTGAATCAAAGGCTTTACAAAAGTCTATGTAGATTGCGTCTATTGTTTTGCCCTGATCAAGTTGTGTAGTCCATATGTTTTTGCAGTGTAAGAGTTGCAGATTACAGGATAGTTTTTTTCTGAAACCAAATTGTTTATTAGAGAGTAGGTTGTTTGTCTCTAAGTGGAGGATAATGGATTGATTAATAATTGATTCCATGACTTTACAGGTGATGCAGCGTAAGGAGATTGGTCTGTAATTTTCAACTAGGCTGGGGTCTCCCTTTTTGAAGATGGGGATGACCGTGGCTTGTGACCATAGGTTAGGCAAGGGGCTGGTCCTGAAAGATTTTCCAAAGATTATGCTTAGAGGTTCTGCTAATGCAGTGGATAGCTTTTTTAAGAAGTAGGCACATATTCCATCCGGTTCAATAGAAAGAGATGGTTTTAGATTGTGCAGTGCTTTTTCAACATTGTCTTCTGTCAAATCGATAGGTATTAGATCATTGTAGTTTTCTGTGGTTCAGCTAGGAAATACTGGGCATGATCCATTGCTGTTTATAAATACTGAGCCAAAGAATATGTTAAAGATGTTGGCTTTAATGGTGTCGTCATTGCAGTCTTTACTATTAGGTCCTATCAGGGGTGGGATGGACCTTGAGTCTTTTAGTTTGTTGTTTACAAAATTGTAAAAAGTGCGGGTGGACTTGGTACGTAGAAGGTTTTCTTCTTGTTTAATCTGATAATTGGTGCATTCAGTCTTTATCTGGTGGCATAAATTTTTGTATTGGCTTTTGAAGTTGGCAATGTGACCAGATTTGTTTTTCTTCCAGAGTGATCTCTTTTTGGATTGAAGTTTCCTTATTGTTATGAGTAATCTGGTTTTTTTTGGAGGGGGGGGTTGTTATTGGTACATATAGTTTGATGACTCTTTTGACTTCAAGTAAAATATGTTGTAATGGTCTTCAAAAGTCCATTGAATAGAGATTGCCAATCAAGGGATGAGAGATTAATGTCTATAAGATCATAGTTGCCTTTTTTGAAGTTATAATTGGGGATTACAGCACTGTGATGATTTTTGTGTGGACGTATGTTGAGACAAAAGTCAATCATATTTTGGTCACTGTTGGAAAAGGGTTCTTTAGTTTGTATTCCATAAATTAAATTCAAACTATTGTAGAAAATGAGATCGAGGCAGTTGTTAAGTCTAGTATTGCTGGTTACTAGTTGTTCCAGTCCCAAATTTGTAACAGCATTGTAGAAGGTTGCATGTATGGGTTCAGCTGTACATTCGTTTAGGGTCCAGTTTAATATGAGGTAGATTGAAGTCACCAAGAAACATAAAAGCGTGTAGGAAGGATGTTGCCCATGTTAGTAGTGAATTTAGCTTGTTTACATGTTTGATGTCATAACCAGGTGCTCTATAACATAGTAAGAATCGAAATGTGATATTTAAGGATAGTTCACAGATGAAGCTCCTGGGTAACTTGGATGTATTTTAGATGTAAGGACTTTTTATAGAAGATAGCAATACCACCTCCTCTACGAATTTCACGATCTGATCAGTAAACATGATAGTCTTTTACTGTGGTAATGGAGACAGGGAGAGATGCATTGAGCCATGTTTCACAGACAAGATAGATAGATAGATAGATAGATAGATAGATAGATAGATAGATAACACAACAGTATTCCACATAGTAAGTATTGCCATCCAGAAAAGTTTTTTCTATATTTATACTGATTCTTCTCACACAAAGTATATATTGAGTAATTTAACAAAAAGAAATGGAAATTCAAAATCAGAGTATTCCAGTCTCCATAGGTTAAGCCTTTAGGATTATTGGCTAAAATGGCTGACATGGAGTAGTATTGCGGAATCAAAGCAAAAAAAACATTTTTCAATATTAATATCTAACTGGTCTGGGAGGAAAATTCAACTGGATTTAACTGACCATAACTTAGATGGTATTACTTTAAAGCACTGGAGAACATATTAGGCAGGGAAAGAAAGATATCCAGTGTTAAGTGTTAAGTTTGAGCAATGAGAGGCTGAACCAGAGCATGAGTGCAACAGTACTTTATTTTACAATAAAGGGCTGACCGTGCTTGCCACGCCTGGAACTGGCTCGCAGCAATCAGCAATCGGTTGGACCCCGCAGCCTGCTTTTATAGCTGGCTGCTGGGGAGAACCAACCAATGGGAATGGGGGAATAACTCCCACATAAAGTGAGTGGACCTGAGTGAGAACTTCTTGAGTCCTCAGGACATAACAGTAAGATTCTTTTTTCTTTTTCTTTTTACTATCGGTTCTGTGGGCCTGGCTTGGTGGGAGTAGTAGGGGAAGGATGCTGTAAAATCTCCAGTCAAAGGTGGTATTTGCCAGTTCTCCAAAGTACTCAGAATTTCCGTTACCGGTTCTCCAGAACTGGTCAGAGCCTGCTGAATACCACCTCTAAAGAGATCCCTAAACACAAACACTTCCTCTCCCTCTCCCTCTCTCTCTCTCTTTGTGTGCATTTGTGTGTGTGTGTGTGTGTGTGTGTGTGTGCGCGCGCACATTTACATGTATTCAGGCTGCTAGTATGAGCCACAATGATCATTTAACATAAGCCCTTTCCTGATAATTCAAGCAGTAATATATTGAAAAATACAATCGTAACTCACTCAGCAGGACCAAAGTTTATTCTACTCATTTATATGATTCCTGGTTGTGTGCAGCTTTTTAAGGAAATGATTGAAGCCTGGGAAATGGGC
>NW_020769374.1:5232559-5274372 GCF_900518735.1 Pseudonaja textilis | reverse complement strand
AGTGCTTAGGATTTCCAAGTTTTGTGAATACTTCAGGGTATGCCATCAAAAATCAGTTGGCCTTTTATTGATTAACAATCCTCTTCTCCCAGAAAAAAATATATTGTAGTTCTAACATCGTGGAATGCTTCCTTATAGCCTTTTTCTCTCTTTGTCAGTCAACAAAAATTGGATGAAGTTGGCTAAACAAGGACTCTGCACTGCACCTCACAGCTGATTTTTGGCCAGTTTGAGGCCTTTTTCGGCCTCCCAAAGGCTTGGGAAAGGCTTCTGCAGGCTTTGCAGACCAAAAACTAGCCCCATCTTGTCACTTCACTTTCAGAAAACATATATATATATATAAATTGAATGCCTGACAAAGACTAGGAATACAACATTCCTTGTTATGATGTGATTCCATACAATTCTTATGATTTTTATAACAATCATTTTATGCCTGACTACACCTACTTTTGTATGATGCCTTGAAAGTCTAGGAGTATCTACATTACAGAGAAAAACAAACATCATTACTGGAACGTTCCTTAATTCAGCGAGTTTGCCTCCTTGTGTGATGAAATGTTTTTTCAGCAACAGCCTGAAACAACTTTTGAAATAGTTCTTCTGAAGCCAACAAAATGATGTGCAGAATAAATTTAATAAAGACTAGACTGGAGCCACAAATAATTTGATTTGAGCTTTGTCAATATTTAAGGCTTTTATAAATAGAATAAGTTAAATGTACTGATAAGACTCTTGCAGAATATGAGGCTCAGTATATGAAGTTTTACTGTGGTAATGATAAATAAATTATGTGCTTTAATTAAGCATTCTTTTAAAAAAACAAACACTATATTTACATCTTTACACCTACATAATTACTTATTCCATTAATAAGTTTGAAAGGCACTGAGATTTTATTTGTAAACTCCAGGTGTAATTTTGTCAGACTGAGAGTTGGTTTAATTTACAAATGCTTTGGAGAAAGCTAAGTAGGTTTCCAAAGTTATTTCATTTCTAGTTATTCAAATTTAATTTTATTTTGTGGTGCAGTGACTGATGAGGTGTGTTGCTCCCAAACTAAAAACCTATAGTTTAATTTTTAAAATTTCCTACACCAGTGGTGGTTCTTTCTGGGATAAAACTACATCGTAAATCCCATGATTTCTGTTAAACTAGTACTCCCTCTAAACATCACAGATACAATCCAGAACATGTGGTAAAACAGTATAGTAACATAAAGGTAAAGATAAAAAGCCACTACCAAGGCACAGTCAGGTAAAAGAGGCCTGAGCCCAGGGCAAGTGTTGGAAGTTAAAACCCATCCCTCTCCTAGGAAAATGAAATATTTTTAGGATATACTAAAAAGGCAGAATATTTCCCCTAAAAAGAAAAGTAGAAACTCAGAAAAGCAGAAACTTAGCCCACCACCTTTGCTAATGGACCATTACTCTGCCCTAGGCCAGTTTATTTTACATAACAAAGATCTACTCCAGGTAGAGCTATAATAGGAATTGTCCAAAGCCCTTTCATTACATCATCATCCAGAAAGACTCAACCAAGTCTGGGACTCAGGAGACTCTTCAGCGTTGGCCCTGCATGGCCCCATGGGAGTCTGACAACCAATCAGAATTCAAGCTCAAATTCAAATCCCAACAGAGAGTATAAAACCAAGGGACTCTCAGCATTTCTGCCCCCTTTCTTTTAACCCAGGAGCTCCAAGGCATGTCATCCTGCCCACCATTAAACCATCTTTCCAAGCAGTCACCATGTTTCCAATGTCTTTCTTCCCCACTTGGAACTGAACCCAGAAGACTATTTCTTCCAACACAAGGATGTAATGTGAGTAACATCTTAGACAACCCTGTCCCTGGTTCAACCCAAGATAAAGGGAAATTGAGGGAAGCACATTCAGATTTGCAAGATTTTGTTATTACAATATAGGTTAGCAACAAAAGTAATATCAATCCACATGTCATTGGCTTCCTAGAGTCAGCTACCTTGAAGGAATGACACATACTCTTGCTATTATTGCATTGTCAAGTATCAAGGTAGTGATAAAATGTCTAGGAAATTTGGGGAGGGAGGTGTTTGGATCCAAAGACAACAAGCACATCACTGAATAAATAAATTTTAAACTTTTAAATTAATTGAAATGGATTTAATACCCCAAGGACAGCTGATTTACACAATAATCAGTGCCAGGTTCACAGTGCTGAAGCTCCCAACAAATAGCACCAATCCTAATTTTTTTTTATCAAAACCATGACTTGAGACTACAAGACTTGATCTTGACTAAGTGGCACAAAACAGTGGAATGGGAATCGAAAGTTTGAGAGTTTCACGGATTCACAGTTACATGAAGATATCTCTCTCCGCTTTCTCCTTTATTCAGAAAATAAGTGAGAAACAAGCCGGTTAGCTCTGATAGAGCTCTAGACTTTTCTTAATCTATAAAGGATAAATAAAAATATGTCCCTAAATGCCTCAATATAACAATGGTTGTCTGCACTGCTACTGCAATGATGTGGTAGGAAAGATTGATACTTTTTTTATTTGTGTGTGCTTTGTGCCATTTAGCTATTCAATAGAATGAGCTATTGAATCAAATATGGATAACTCAACTGCCATAGCGTTCAGGCTTGTGTATTGTGTTCGTCTGTGAGTCAGGTTTTCACAGCCGTTTCTGTTTTAAATTTGGGGCTAGCCTACTGCTGTGCCAGAATGGTTTTTTCTTTAAAACTGAAACAGCTGTAAAAGTTTGACTCACAGACAAACACAATACAGAAGCCTGATGATGGCAGATGAGATTCTGCCGAAACATTGCTACAACTTTAAAAGCACAACTATAATGACGTGGGAAAATACCTGAACAAAGCTGAATACCATACATGTAAGTACCTGCGAAAACTTAAGAAAACAATTATATATATTTGTTTTATATATATATATATGTATGTATATATGTATATATGTATATAATAAGTAACAACCATCTCTGAATAGTTTTTTTCTCCTTTCGTTCAATTATGTCTGATTTTTGGAAGCTGCTCAGAGAAATCCCAGCAGTTTGCTTGGCAAGGTTTTCAGAACAGAAGTGGTTTACCATTGCCAAAAAGTATATTACTGTAATAACTGATCAACTGATGGATGTACAGATATTTGTGATCTGATCAAGGTCCGGTATTTAGAAAAATCGGAACTGAAATCCTTGAAAGTAATGAATGTTTGATGTTTGGCTAACCAGTTGGAAGCTCATAATTTGAAACATTATTCCAACCAGTATCATTTTCACAGCTAACACATTTCAAGGGAGGATGAACCCTTTTTGAACAGCTTGTATGTTTTAGAATGACTAACTAATTGCCATGTGAAAAATTACTGCATTTCTGATATTCTACCTAATTATCACTTCTGGGCTATTTTCATTAAAAATGATTCTCATAATTTATTAAAATAACTTCTCTAATTGCATTCATGCATTAGTAATTACCATTTTTTTAAGGATTTTATTCATTAAATTCAAGCAGTTGAAGGTAATTATGGAAGATGAAAATGGCTGTGTGACATAGAGACTGGAACATCTCAGATGAAAATAAAAACACAGGAAATCTTATGATGGGCTGAAATATTGATATTTATTCTTCAGTTTGTATATAAAAAAAAAACCTTGCAGTTATAGACATTCTAGAGTATTCTGGCTCTTTGGGGGCCTAGCGCCTATGGTTTACATCAGAAGAAACCATTCTTCAAGGATACATCTTTGTCCCTTGTGTTAGATTTTAGCATTCAGAGTATCATCTTCTAATCTCGACCAAATAGTGGATCCACAGAGTGCTCTATAGAAGTCTTTATTTATTGATTTTCTATATTTATAGTCCTCCTTCTTGAAGCAATTTAGAATGAAAAAAAGCCGTAAAATGCACAATAAAGAATTCATGAAACAAGATAAGGCAACCGTTAATAAAACAAATTCATTAAAAATGGGGGGAAAGAATGAGTGCAGCAAAAATGTTCTTCTAATATTCATTGTGAGAAAGAGTTATTGAAGAAGTGAGATATAATATCTAGTCCCAAATACCAAAGGGGAGAGAATTCCTGAATACCAGGTATCACCACAAAGGCCTGTTCATAAGCAGCTTCAAGCTGGCTTTTAGCAAAGCTCGTGGTATGTATAACAGGATCTCCCCTGATAATATCAGTGACTAACTGAACCAATAATGGAAAATGTTTTTTATAGGAATAAACCACCTTCTTCAACACATTCCTTCCACACATCCTATTGTTTAATCTATTAAAAGGCTCATCAAGAATTCAGGAAAGAAAACTGGATTAGAACAATGTTACAATGTCACTGAGAAAAATGACTTCTGACCATTTTTCACACTTACGACTGTTGCAGCATCCCCACAGTCATGAGAGGCCAGGCGAGGAGATGCATGCCTCAATGTGAGGGATATTGAGTTGACCACACCCAGCCAATAACATGACCACCAAGCCATGTCCACCCAGTCACATGACCACCAAGCCACGCCCACCAACTAAGCCACACCCACAGAACAGGTTGTTAAAAAAATTGAATCCCACCCCTGTTCATATGCTGACTCCTTTTAGATTGTTACCTCTTCTCTGTCCAGCTGCTCATTCTGAAAGGATGTTCTACACATATTTATATAAACATATACACTTTCCATTAAAAAATCATGAGTCTTGCATTATAAGGATTTTAACTGATCTGAAAAAATGGTAATTTGACAATTCTTCCTATCTTAGACATCATTTTTATCATATTATTCTTTATTTATATGACTCACAGTCCATATTGCAATATAATATAGCACAACATTTCCACAATGGAAATTCTATTTTTCTTATGCTCAGTTGTTCCTACAACTCTTTTAGAGTAAACTCCAATGCACCAAATCTACATGCAATCATCAGAAGGAAGAGAGTATCAGTTTCTCCAAAAGTTTAATAATGCTGTTCATATCATAAATGAAATGGGGTGGGATTCATTTATTTATTTACAGAAGTAAAATTGCGTTTACTTTCCTTATTAAATAAAATGGTCATAGAGGTTAGAGCTGACAGATGTTTAACAACAACAATAGGTAAATATTAAAGTGATGTTTTAATGCCATATGGAATACTATAGCAATAATTTATTCAGCCTCTCAAGATACGTTGATCATCTTATCTTTATATTGTTCTAATGATAGAGCAATCTTGTTTATACTGATTTTTTTGTTAGACAAACCTTTTTTTTTACTGGTAAGAATCTTCAATGGTAAACAAAGCAGCATTAACTCAAAATGAGTCAATTGCCCCAAATACTTCCCTCTGAGTGTGCATAAGCACATAATGTTTGTGAAAAGTCAAAGTAATGTGACTACTGATAATGACATGTTCTCCTAATTTGCATAATGGCAATTTATTCCTTTTTAGTAAGTTGTTCCAATATGCAGCTAAGTTACCCCATCTATCATTTCTTCCTAGTTCCGATCCTTCTAGCAGTTATGTACTTATGGATGAATGGGATACTACTCTAATCCACAGGTGCTATTCTATCATCCATAATGGTGATAATGCTTTTAAAGGGTTCTCAGCTGGTATTGATATCTTTTGCAATAGATCTTGAGCTTTTTGCTCTCTTAACTGGTAAAATCAGTAATAGCCACACTTAGAGTACATACCCTTCCTCCTATTCTCTTCTGAGGGAAAGAACTTTATACAAAGTGCAGTAAAAGATGTGAAGCTGAGGATGAAAGAGCTTAAACACAGATTATAAATAAAAAGTAAATAAGATCTTACTGAATCCCACTTACGCCTATCACACTCATTATATTGTCCATACATTTCTGTGCTCATAAAACTTCATTGCTTCCAAAACCCATACATACCTATTTATATAGTTTTTTTGCTCTGAAATTCTTACTTTTATTGTAGACAATCTCTTTTGGATACCTCACCATAAATATCTCAGTCTTCCTCTTACTTTCAAAGCATTTACTCTTCTTTTATACACGTATCTTCTAGTTGATTTATATTCATTCTCTCTACAAGGCAAGATCTGCTCAATATTCTATTCTATTCTATTCTATTCTATTCTATTCTATTCTATTCTATTCTATTCTATTCTATTCTATTCTATTCTATTCTATTAGCACCATTTAGTTTTGATCCTATTTCTTCTAGTTTTACTACTCAGAATTTTAAAGTGACCCTGTTCTACTGTATTCACTTTACTTTTATGTTTCTCCGGAGATACCAGTTCTACTCTCTGTATAACAAATTGATATACACATTTCTTCTTTTCATTATTGTCATTAATAAACAACTTGAACACCATTCACTCCATTTTCCCTGCTAAATGCAACCATCATGTATTTCACTATTTGAATTAAAGAGGGAGTTGACTGTTTGATGAATTAATGTTCAGATTCTTTACTAAATCATATGGTCTAATGAATGTTGCAAGTCATTTGGGTTCTCAGCCAACAATGCATGGTCTACATACAAAAGTATGTTTGTTGTGTTTTGACCAATTCCTTTCTTAACTTCATCACATCTATTCTTTGCACATTTATCCATAGATGTATTAAACAGTTTCTGAAGCTGTCCTAACCTTACTCTCTTCTCAATGTTGAAAAGTAAATGAACTGTGTAATTAAATCAAAATTATTTTGGGTCTTGGAGTTCTGCTTCTTGACCACTTTGTCAATCCATTGCCCAACATACTACTCAAAGGCTCAATGTAGTCTTCAGTAGGTATTACTTGTGTACCACTGCCATAAATGATTTTGCCACATGAAAGCAATGCATATACTACCTGAACATGGATATTGCAAAATATAGCTGGCTAATTATTTTTTTTAAGTGTCTGTCATCTTATATCTTAGAGCCAGATGACCTTTTTTTCAACCTCTTGTTTCATAATCTTTTCTATCGTCTTCATTATTTTAATCAGGTTTCAGATCCAACAGACATTAAATCAACTAATGGAAAGGATAACTAGCAAAAACACATTACACATTAACTATAATGATTCTGGTTTATAGGATTATCAGCTGATAGTATTAGGCATGTCTATTACCATGTTCATATCAGTGCAAATGCAGCACAATAACATTATTTAAATGGATTTTAACCATTTAATTATGTAATAGAATTATATAGCTCATAAGAGAATCTGAGCCAGCCTAATGTTTAATCTATCATTTCCATCTTGCTCTAGATTCCAGACAAAAAAAGGAATAACTCAATCTCTATTTTCTGACTGATCTTCCCATAATCTTTTCTTCTTAGGTAGCTACATAGAAATGATGTAACCATTCTTCATAGGTTTTGATTTCTCAACCCCTACATAATGTGTAATCAGTTTGCTTGCAATATGCTTCATGATGACTGCTTTAAAGCATGACATGTGAAAGGAGACATGTTATTCAGACATGACTAGCTCTTAAAAAGGGAGGAGTAAATTGTATTCTCTTATGTGGGCTACTGTAATATAACACTGAATATAAATTAAGCAGCCACATTGCACAACTGTTTTGTATGTAACTTTTGATCAAGTAGGGCACCGCAATTTTTTCATGCACTGCTAAGTTAGGTCTCTTCATCTTAAACTTGAACAGTGTGTGTGGATGTGTGTGTGTCTGTGTGTACACGCATGTGTACAAATTTTAACAACTCTGCATTTATCATTCATGATATTTATTTTGCTGACTTTGTCCACTTTTCCACTTTATCAAGGGATTTTAGAAATTAAATTGGTGTTAGCTTTCCCCCAATTTTGTGCAAAGGTTCTGCAAGTCTGAAAAATATCCCCTCAATTTTCATATGTAAGTATTGTGGCCCCAATTCTCGAGCCTATGCTGTCAGAGGAAGAGGACCTGGAAGATGAGGAGGAGGAACTGGGAATGCCTTCCTCCCCAGGACCTTCCTCTCTGGCAATGCCTCAGGTTCCATCAGACAACTGAGAGGAACAGCCTGAGATTAATCAGGAGGAAGGCAGGGAGTAAAGAGGAAGAGCTCTTTACTCGATCCTAAGCAGTGTCGTAGGGAGAAACATGAGCAGCAACGTAGGAGGCGTGGGAGGGTCAGAGAGTGAGCTGAGTCATTGAGCCACACCCCATAGGGGGTAAAAGTGGGTGTGTTTTCTCCTGAAACTTTGTACGGGACAAAGTTTAACCTTACTTCAGATTTTCTTTGTGGACTGCCTTGTGATTTTCTGTGAGTAAAATTTTATTTGCTATCAGTTCGGACTTGCAGGCAGGATGTGTTGAAATGCCAAGAATATTATCAGTTCCAAAGAATTAACTCTGTGAAGTCCGAGCCAGCTTGCCTGCCTGTGTTTGTGTGAGTTTGTACTCTTTCATCTTTTGGGAAAGAGGAAAGGCGAGACAGAACACCTAGTTATCTATAAAAAATTATAAGCAGAGGAGCAGTCTTGTACAGAACTATGAAATTCTATTCAAGATCTCCCTTGAGGTTAACATGAAGTTATTAACAGGTGCTACTTGTTAATGAGAAATATCTAAATATATCAACCAACTGAATATGGATCCCACAGTCCTTGAGTTTGACACCCCTGCATATGAGTTTGATCAATGGATATGATGCCAACCAAAGAGCTTAAGTTGACATTTCTGTTTTGATTACAATGTTTTAAAAATGGAATACATGAGATCCGCTCAAAGCAGATGATGAAAACAGAAGGGTTTGTTCTCGAAAATTTCCATTTAGGTGGCTGCAGAAATATATCTGAGTGAAGGTTTAAGAGGCACATTCAAGGTTGCTTCTCAAAACAGGGTTTTTAAAAGAAGCAATTGTTGGTGTTAGGCCTCAAAAAGAAATATGCCAAGAGGGATCAGTGCAGCAGTGGGATCCTACCTGTTTCACTATCGGTTCAGTGATCACACACGCACACCTAACACACGTGTGCACCTAACACACGGGCACAGTTTTACACACACCAGCTGAAGCCTGCAGCAGCAATCAGCTGAGAGGATAAAGAAGAAAAAAGCACAGGGGCAGGTGGGAGGGCCGATCCTGCACTTTTCTCTTCTTTATCCTCTTAGCTGATCATGGGAGGATTTTTTTTCCTCCTCTCAATTGATTGTTGGAGGCTTTTTTTGCTACCGGTTCGGCCTACCACCACCGCCAAGAGGTATCATAAGAGTAGCAATCTGAGACTAGCTTGTTGGAAAAGTGGATGCAAACTTTATTAGAACAAGATCCCATATGTGGGAAATATCCTAGCTTATTGCATGTGCATATGTATATTTATGGTGTTTGAATGAGTATTTCTTTTTAGTTCAGAAAGTGAGTAAGAAAAGTACATTTATTTCTGGACCTCTGGGTAAGAAAAAACACTGAAAGTGTTATAACAATTCTTGACAGGCCTCCAGCATATAACAACATTAATGGCACTTATGTACCTCTTCATAGTGCTTTACAGCACTTTAGTTATGTATATTCAGGTATCCTTGACTTATGAACATAATTGAACCCAAAATTTCTGTTGTTAAGTGAAACATCTGTTAAGTGGGTTTTGTCCCGTTTTACAACTTTTCTAGCCCCTGTTGTTAAATGAATTATTGCAATTCTTAAGTTAATAAGATGATTGTTAAGTGAATCCATTTTCCTCATCAATTTTGTTTTTCAGAATGTCACAAAAAGAGATCACTTGGCTCGGGAAACACTGCAACTGTCATAAACATGAATCAATTGCTAAACATCTGAATTTTGATCACATAACCATGGGGAGGTTGTGATAGCCGTAAGTATGAAAAATGGTCATATGTCCATTTTTTTCAGTGCTGTTGTAACTTTGAATGGTCACTAAATGAATCGTTGTAAGTCGAGGGCTACCTGGCATGTGTTGAGCCCCATCTAGTGGCTGGGGACAAACCTTTCATTGTTTAGAACGTTGGTTTTGATAGCATTTTTTGATTGGGTATCCATATATCCTGAGAAGCCAAACTCCATTTTGTAATGTTCTGAGGTAACAAAAACATCTAGAAGAATCCAGCATAGTCTGTGACATGTTCTTCTGAAAATAAAATCTATAGCCCATACACAGCATTGCTGTTTCAACTTATCCTGTTCTTTAATAAAGCATCAAGATTTACCTTTGCGGACTTACTAAAGAATAGGAAGGTTTCGAACAGGGGTGTCAAACTGGATTTCTTTCAAGGACTGGATCAGCATTATAATTTTCCTTTGCAGCCCGCCAGCGATGGTGGGGGTGGCTGGGGGACATATGCCTCCTGCAGCACCCTGCCAGCCAAAACAGGGCACCTCTTTTTCTCCCTCCATGGCCTCCTGCAGCACTGATTTTAGCTTGTTTTGGGTCCTTTGTTTGGCGATTTTCAGCCCATTTCAGCCTGTTTTTGGCCTATTTTCAGCCCATTTTAGCCTGTTTTTGGCCTATTTTCAGCCTGGGTGTCACCCTGGGTTTCAGCCAGCAGACTGCTGTAGGAGACTACGGAGGGTGAAAACAAGGCACGGGGATGTGTGCACCTAGCCTGTTTTAGCTGCCAGAGGCATCGCAACCAGTCCCTTGATTTCTAGGCTGGCCCTGCAGGCCAGATTTAAGTACCCAGTGGGCCAGATCCAGCCCGCGGGTCTTGAGTTTGACACCTCTGGTTTAGAAGCATGTTGAACTACACACATATAGGGTAAAATGTAGTGAGGACAGAACATATTCTCTTACCATCCTTCTGCTGACATGCTCAAGATAGACCAGGTTGAATCTGTGGATTTTGAGGTACCATTGCTACCTATTGCTAAAATCCTGGGCATTACCAATAATTGGCAATGATAATGCTAGATGATCTATATTGATAATGATAATGCTATATCAATGATCAGTTGGTATTAGAACTTCTTATATATTTCTTTTTAAACAGTCCGGTTTGAACTAGAACAGTGTATGTCCTGCACAATATTATGACTGTCTATTCAGATGTATATTATCAATTTTATCATATTTAATTTTGGTAGTTATATTTAGAGTTTTATCATTAGTTGAAAAATTCTTATTCACTTGCATAAGATTTTGGATACAAGATATTGGCAGTGGAAGCATGTCGAGTTTTAGTTCTCTGTAAGAAACTTCCCCAAACTAATCTGCATTGAATTATTATACATCTTCAATTTTACAGGGGTCCTGCTCTAAAGTCAGATTCTTGTGTTCTCCTGCTAGTGATAATGGACTGGAAAGCTATCAGATTCATTATTTTAGCTGGAAGAGAGAGTTTGATTTCTGTTGTAAAACAAATTGATATTTAACCTTTGCAGTTATTCAGGGCCCACAAATGCTGACAGTGGCATTTGTACAACGTTGACTTAATTTTAAGCAATCCAACTTTTAATAGCACTATATTGCTGCAAACACTGGCCCTTTAAGACCTTGACAAAAAATACAGCTCCTTTGGGCAATGGTGGAAGTCACCATACCTAGGTTTATTTCTATATTTGTTCCTTTCTATATTATTATTTATTATGCACATTTATGAAGAATTTTGTATTTTTTCTTAGCTCAGCAATAGAGAAAAGTTGCTGTTTTTTAATGAGAATAAAGTTAATATCTTGGAATTGTCTTGTACTAGCATGCTCACAAATCCAATAACAATAGTCCCCCCTTACTACCAGTAATTGGAGCTGGGTACTACTTCACTAAGAGACATATGACAGTGATCCCAATTGCCATCATTAGGTGAATCCCATGAGTTTGTTAGGCCAACATTACAAGATAACCATTTCTAACCTCCTGTTGATTTCTTTATTGGCTTTGCTGCTTGTTAGAAGCTGGTGTGAAGACTGCAAATAGTGATCATGTGACCACAGAGTTCTACAACATCATAAATCTGAATCAGTTGCTAAGTGCCTGAAATACAATGAGGTAACTATGTGGATGATCCAAGAGCTACTATGAGGACGTGTCATAAATCTCCCTAATTCAATACCGTTGTAAGTTCAAATAGTTGCTAAAATGGGTAGTCATTAAAATTGGACTGCCTGCAAGTTAAAGTAAACCCAGAAAATTATCATATAATCAATATTTTCTTACTTAAATTATTTGGTATTCAATTCATATTTTATGTCACATGGGTTCAAATTGAAATGGTCCCGAGTAGACTTGAACAAGTTGCTATAAATACAATCTGTAGTAAAAAAAAAAAAATCAAAAGGCAACTGGACTGTTTTTTTCTCCTTGAGAAAAATGTTTGAGATAATCTTTGAGACAACTATGACCTGGATAAATCAGTAGAGTAGAGTAAAGTAGAGTAGGAATAGAAGGGGACCTTGTAGGTCATCTAGTCCAACCGTCTGCTCAAGCAGGAGACCTTATAACATTTCTGACTAATGGCTGTCCAGTCTCTTTTTCAAAGCCTCAAGTGATGAAGCTGCCACAATTTCTGAAGGCAAGCTGTCCATTGGTTGATTGTTCTCACTGTCAGAAAATTTATCCTTATTTCTAGGTTGAATCTCTCCCTGATCAGTTTCCATCCATTATTCCTTGTCTGGCCTTCAGATGCTTTGGAAAATAGGTTGACCCCCTGCCTTCCTTTCTGTGACTAAGAATCTCTACAGACAATTTGTGGTGATTTTGGCATGAAATGTTATCCTATTTTTTTAAAGTGAATTCCTTATTTGTAGTAAAATCTTATAATTGTGCTCAACTTTCTCTGAATGTTTTGTGTTAATTTCAAACTAAACGATGACAAGTACTAAAATAACTTTTTCTTTTTTCTTTTTTGGTGATCTGCCATAAGTCATTCATGATGAAATTCATAGTAAACTTGCAGAGATGAAGAGATTTTGATGGAATGTAGTAGGCTGGATTCCCAGGAAGAAGGAGGGAATAAGAGGCTGGATATTATGTGTGAGAAAAAAACAACGAAGACTAATAGTTTTCCTTAATAGTTATCAGAGTACATTTTAGATGCAGATACTAGAATACTAAAATTTGGAAAGATTTTGTCTATAAGTGTGGGATAATAGAAGAATTCTGCCTGGAAAATTAACCACTTATATTTCTTAGCTTTTTTAGACCTGTCAAAAATAACATTGATAGATAAAAAGTCCTCGACTTACAACAGTTCATTTAGTGACTGTTCAAAGTTACAATAGCACTGAAAAAAGTGACTTGTGTCCATTTTTCACAGTTATGACCTTTGCAGCATCCCCATGAAGATGTGATCAAAATTCAGATTCTTGGCAACTGGTTCATGCTTATGAAGTTATGTGATCGCTTTTTGTAACTTTCTGACAAGCAAAGTCGATGGGGAAGCCAGATTCAATTAGCAACTATGTTACTAACTTATCACATGCAGTGGTTCATTTAACAACTGTGGCAAGAAAGATTGTAAAATGGAGCAAAACTCATTTAACAACAGAAATTTTGGACTCCATTGTGGTCATGTCAAAGACCACCTGTACAGATTTACAATCACCTTTTCACAATGTGAAGTATATCAAAAGTGGACATGCAGTAGCACCTTTTCTTGTTTTATAAAAAAAATATTTTTAATATGCAGTACATGCTAGAAATTAAGACAGGCCACAATTCATCAAGAATTACTTGTTTATTAGTTGCAGGATTGTGTGATGCTGAGAATTAGACATTTTGGTCAGAGGGCATAGTATCTTATAGATAAATCTGTTGAAGTTGCTTCAAGAAATTGTGTGCTCTTAACCCTTATTTATATGTAACCCCAATTTATTAAATTCATGCAGTTAGAATTCAGTACATTATGGTGTAAATTCTTGTACCCAACCTCTTTCTGTATTACAACACAGGAAAAAAAAATGTATAACATTTTCTGGTTTCTGTTTCAATACACCATTCAGGAGAAAACAACAAAGAAATGACAATCAATTACCTATTATTGTAGAAAAGTCATAAAGCTTTATTCCTTTTCTCAAAAAGGACCTGTAGGTGAAAGTTAACTTGAAAACAGATCAACAAGCATTCTGTTATGATCGCAGCCATACAGCATTTACCTGATTTTTATTCTTTAACTAATTTTCACTTGTTGAAATTAAAAGGCTTTATTGAAGAGCATTAAAACCATTTATTCTGTGACTGAACTTCTCTGTGTAAATAAAGACAGATCCAAATAATATCTCAATTGCATGGGAAATGCCTAATTTAATGGGTGACAACTATATTAATGGATTTAAACGTATTTTTAGAATTCTTATTTAGATTAGTTTTATGAAAGTTATTATGTAGGAAAGGATGAAATTTAACGGTGATAGTAAAGATGTTGATGATGAATCCCTTCATTTCAAGGTTTGCCTTCAACCCTACAAGACTATTCAAGGTTGATACTATTATGGTCCACTAGATACTTCATGAATAGTATGTATATATGATAAATAGTATATGCCTTAATAAATATGGTTGTGCCAGATGTTGGTGATTCATCTCTGATATTTGTTTATTCTACACAATGGATATACCGAAATGGTTCAACCTAAAATTGTAGACTATATCCTTGTTGTTAGTTGCGAAGTCGTGTCTGACCCATCATGATCCCATGGACAACATTCCTTCAGGCCTTCTTGTCCTCTACCATCTTCTGGACTCCATTTAAGTTCATGGCTACTGCTACAATGACTCCACCCAGCCACCTCATTCTCTGCCGTCCCCTTCTTCTATTGCCTCCAATCTTTCCCAGCATTAGGCTCTTCTCCAGGGAGTCCTTCCTTCTCATTAGGTAGCCAAAGTATTTGAGTTTCATCTTCAGGATCTGGCCTTCTAAAGAGCAGTCAGGGTTGATCTCCTCTAGGACTGACTGGTTGGATTGCCCTGCAATCCAAGAGACTCGCTATATCCTACTTTGTGTCTGTTGTCTTATTGGGTTAATTTTGTTGCCATGTTACAGAAGACACCCATGGAAGTAGACTATATCCTAGGTAATCTAAAATCCATTTATCTGTATGATTTCTGTCTTTCTTGGCAGCCATAGGAGGTTTGCTGAAGTTTCTGATCATCTCTAGTTTGACCTTTTCCTACAAAGCAGAATTATAATGGTGTCTCAAAGCCAAGAGATTGTATTACATTTCAAAGTAACTTCAGGATTGTACTGAAAATGTATCTCTCTAGACTAGTTTATGAGGGCAGTAGGTTGGTCTTAGGGTGTGCAGTTCTAGGTCATAATAAAGAGGCTGTCATGCTCCTGGTGGAGACTGACTCTGAGGGAGAGGAGGAACAGTTGACAGGGAGTGGAAGTGTGGCTCCAAAGGTTATGAGGAGGCTGGGGAAGGGCAGAGGCCAGATGGGCAATCAGAGGAGGACCCAGGCGCATCCCCTCTCCATTCTAGGGCACGCAGGGAGGAGAGGATAAAGGAAAGACATGTTCTACAGGGAAGGAGAGGGTCTTGATCCTCTTCAGGGGCTGCAGCTATGACAACTGGATAGGAGGATGGACATGCATACGGGCCAGTGCTGGAAACAAAGTGTGGAAATATCTCTAGTTTATTGTTCCTCTCTGAGTTTGGCGTCCTTCCCAGTGTGTGTTCTGATAACAGTGGACGTATTCAAGCCCTTATCTTGCCTAGTTTGTGTTGTTTTTTACTCTTTATAATTTAAACGGCATTTCTTCCTTCTTGTAACTGCTTGTGTGGGAGTTTTTTTGTCTCCAGTCAAGGATATTTGGAGCTTGGAAGCAAAGTAAGGAATAAAAGGGGCTTCACCTGTTTTTTGTGACTGTGTTTATTTTGTATCCCACCCTGAGACATCACAGAGAGATTGAGAAGTAGATGCAGATGAATACTTCTGGCTTCTTTGTGTCTGCTGTCTCATTGGGTTAATTTTGTTGTCACATTACAGACGACTCCCATGGAAGTATTGGGGGAGATTTTCAAGGTGAAAAGGAATCTATTGTCGATGACACATAACTTTTCCTCTAATCCTAAGGAAATGTCATTCTCGTTACATTAACGTTGCTAGATGAGAGCTTGGTAATTGAAAATTCAGTTATAAAGATGTGCTTCCTATTAGACAGCCTCTGAACAAAGCCTCCTTTTAAATTTCATAATATTCCCCTTGACAAAGCATGTTCATCATTTGGGAGTGCTCACAGGTTCAGTTTTGATCGAGTAATAGCCAAGAGCACCTTCATCCTATTAAAGCTGATGTACCAAAAGTACAGTTAATTGTGACTATGGTGACATTGGAATTGAATCACTTCAATGTCTTCTGAATAGGATATAGCTGAAGATCTTTAGATACAGTGGTTCATAATGAATCTCTATTGCTGTTTATAGAAATAAATAAAATACTTTGCTCTGTGTCTGGATTCACTAGCTTCCTAGTTATTCTCTAAAACTGGAAAAATATTTTTATGTTTGTTTGTTTCTTTTTTTTGTTTTAGGAAGTCAAACTAAAGGTTAAGCCATAATTAGTTGCAAAGAATGATACAATCCCTTTAATGCTTGTGCCTGTGCACAAAACTTATATTGCGCTACAAATTCTGAAGAGTTCTTTCTTGGATGACCTTACATTACTTAATAAACATAACTTTTGATTCTGGTAGCTTTTTCCTTTTTGATGGCCGATAATTGCAAAGTGGAGTATTTCTTGATGCATCGTTTTAATTAAATATTGCTTTAATACTTATTATTAACCAGACATACGAATTATAATGAAACCACTTTATGGCAGGGATGGATACATCCTTAAGTTCCTAATATCAATAGCAATAGCACTTAGACTTATATACTACTTCACAGTGCTTTTACAGCCCATTCTAAGTGGTTTACAGAGTCAGCCTATTGCCCCCAACAATCTGGCTCCTCATTTTACCCACCTGGGAAGGATAGAAGGCTGAGTCAACCTTGAACCTGGTGAGATTCGATCTACCAAACTGTAGGCAGCCTTCTGTCAGCAGAAGTAGCCTACAATACTGCACTCTAACCACTGTGTCACTGTGGCTCCTAACATCTATCACAAAATGTTTCTTGCCTCCAAAATTATATATAAAATGGCATGTCTTTTCAGAAAGAAATACTTGGCACTATATAACTTCAGGGACCATCTGGTCCCATTTTTTTTTTAAATGATCTGATCCAGCAGATTGGGAATGCTTTCAGTCCCACCAGTCAGGGAATACCAATTGATGGAGCCCAGGATACATACCTTTTCTACTGTAACCCCTGCCTTATGGAAATTTTTTCCTCCACATATGTCAATTCTGTAGGCCCTATGAAAACTTAGTTCTGTGTCTGGGCCTGGAACCCCAGTTGTGGTTCTGTCTTCTGATTGTGCTAACAACTATCAATTGTGACATCTTCCTTGGCTGCTATATATTTTAATTTGTATATCTATGATGAGATTTTTTTAAAAAATTATTTTAAGATAGTTAGCCACCAAAGCCTCTTTGCTGAGATGGGCAGCATACAAAATAATAAATAAATAAATATTTTGACAAGTTGTACACAGAGAAGCTGCCTTTCAAGAACAATTGCATAAAAACATATATTGCAGAATGATGAATATGTCCCCATATATTAAAGGGAGTTTTATATAACAATTACAGATTTTGCATTAAAAAGAATCCAACAAGAAAACTTGAATGAATGATATATTGATGCCAATTGAATTTCAGCTGAACCACATAATGCTATCTGACATTATTGTTTGCTTGTATTGTATTGTATTGTATTTATTGTTTGCTTCAAAGAAAGATGTATTTTTTTTCTTTCCATCTTTTCCTCATTGTTCTTTGCCTTTAAACCTACGCACTCAATTCTACACATTTTGAGATAGTTTCATTTTCGTATTCTCTGAGTTTTCATATTCAGTGAGGTTTTTTTATATTCAGTGACACACAGCCGTGTTTTGAATTCTGGCACAGATGGATGTCTCCACTAACAGGATAAACATTTGAAGTGGCACTTGCTGAATGACTGACGTTGGTTATATAGTAAGCTTTTATTCTGTCAGACTTTGGCATGTCATTAGTTGTCAGAGTTAATCTACTGCCAGCTATTTGACAGAATTGTATTTGGTGCCTGATGCCAGATTTTAAAAAGTATGCCTCTTTAAGGCTGAATTCAAATAACATTTGTTGGATTGAATAAAATAACTGTTATCACTGGAAAGATGAAAGAATTGTTCTAACTGAAGAGATACACACACACACACACACACACACACACACACACACATGGTATTCAGCTTTGTTCGGGTATTTTCCCACGTCATTATAGTTGTGCTTTTAAAGTTGTAGCAACGTTTCGGCAGAATCTCATCTGCCATCATCAGGCTTCTGTATTGTGTTCATCTGTGAGTCAGACTTTTACAGTTGTTTCAGTTTTAAATTTGGAGCTAGCCTACTGCTGTGCCAGAATGGTTTTTTTCTTCATCCTGATTGCTTAGGAGTCTTGGTCTGTGTTTATTGGTCTTGGAGCCAATCAAGACACAAAAAAAGCCACAAAACAGACAGAAGATATTAGAAACACCAATCAAGCAGAACACAGCAAACTCCAAGACCAATAAACACAGACCAAGACCAAGTTATTGGGGTTTGGGGAAGAAACCAGGTAGAGTATTCCAAACATTGACCACTCTGTTGCTGAAGTCGTATTTTCTGCAGTCAAGTTTGGTGCGGTTAACCTTGAGTTTATATCTATTGTGTGCTCTTGTATTGTTATTATTGAAACTGAAGTATTCATTTTCAGGTAGGACATTGCAATGTATTATTTTATATACTATATTTAGGAGGAGGCGTAGACCTAGGTTTTCTAGGTCTAGAGTTTCAAGTCTGATGGCATAAGGTATTCTGCAATGAGTAGAGGAGTGGAGAACTCTTCTTGTGAAATATTTCTGGGATTTTTCAATTGTGTTAATATCAGATACATGATATGGGTTCCAGACTGATGAGCTGTATTCAAGTATAGGTCTAGCAAATGTTTTGTCTTGATTGGCTAGCAACATTGTGTTTCCTGTAGTGGAGGCTTTTAGTGCAGCTTGGCTTCAGGTAAATGGATGGCTATCATTTATTAGGAGCTAGGTTTCATTTCGATGCCTGGTTGGGGTGTGTTTGAGCTGGAGGTATGGGGGCGGGTCTGTTTCTCCCCAGGTATTTGCTTGGCTTGTGGTGTGGAGATTTTTTTTTTGCCAATAAAGACAAAAAAAACCTGCTACAAAACAGACAGAAGATATTAGAAACACCAATCAAGCAGAACACAGCAAACTCCAAGACCAATAAACACAGACCAAGACCACCAACCAATCAGGATGAAGAAAAAAACATTCTGGCACAGCAGTAGGCTAGCACCAAATTTAAAACAGAAACGGCTGTGAAAACCTGACTCACAGACGAACACAATACAGAAGCCTGATGATGGTAGATGAGACTCTACCGAAACATCACTACAACTTTAAAAGCACAAGCATAATGACATGGGAAAATACCCAAACAAAGCTGAATACTATACATATATGTATATATCTCAAAGGGAAGCCCTGTTGTTGATTGCAGCTCTCCAAGGTCAGACTAATCTTACAATTCCTTAGGCCATGTTACCTACACACTACACTATGTGAACTGGAGTCACACGGAATGTGCTTTGTGTAGTGGGCAGTAGGAATAAATAATCAGAAGAAAGAGTTTCAACCAGGAGAACAATCAGATAAAAGAAATGTGTCTTTGAGATAGAAATGTAATTTGAAAATGCCTCTCAGACCTGATCCCTCCCACTAGTTTTCACATTCCTACTTATGGTATGCCATGAAAGCTGGCAGTTTGCTTCTCCTTTTTAATATTTCCTTTAAAAAATAAATGTATTTATGAGAATTACATTAAAAGGCAAGGTAAACTCAAACTTGAGACCAACAAACTGTTAAATTGTGGGTGCCTCGTCACTGGAGGCTTTTAAGGAGAGACTGGGCAGCCATTTGTCTGAAATGGTATAGATTCTCCTACTCGAGTAGGAGGTTTGACTACAAGACCTTCAAGGTCCCTTCCAGCACTGTTATCGTATGTTTCTATGTTTCCTGGTGACTATATGGATCCATGTTTTCATTGCAACAATTATTTCGAATCCCAGTTTATTTTTTTTTATTTTTTAACTTAAAGTCTTGTCTTGAGATTTCTTCATAGTCTCCCATCCAATGACTAATCAGGCCCGATCCTACTCACTGGTTAATCATTTACTACATTTTTGGTTCTTAACAGATAATCAGAGTTGGAAAGGACCTTATAGGTCATCTAGTCCAACCCCATGCCCAAGCGGGAGACCCTACACCATTTCTGACAGATAGCAGTCCAATCTCTTCTTGAAAGTCTCAAGTAATGGTGCTCCCACAACTTCCGAGGGCAAGCTGTTCCATTGGTTGAATGCTCTCACTGTCAGAAAGTTTCTCCTTGTTTCCAGGTTAAATCTCTCCTTATTCAGTTTCCATCCATTGTTCCTTGTCTGGCCTATAGGAGCTTTAGAGAATAGATTGACCCCTTCCTCTCTGTGGCAGCCCCCAAAGTCCTCTTTGAAAAATGTATTAATATCTAGCCAAAGAAGATAAAAATGAAGGAATTTACCCCTTGAGATGTAATTCAAAAAAAAAATAAAAAGTTCCTTTCAACTGTTGAGAATTATATTGTCAAGGCCAGAAGTAGTTTATCTGAATCCAGACTTGAGGTTTGTCTTCTCCAAAGTAGAATTTCCAAGTCCTAAAAAGATCATCTGCATGATCTTGTCTGAATGATGGAAGTAGTTTTACAGCATTGCCCTGCAATGTCCAACACTTTTGTTTGGACGAGTGGCATCATAACACATGTAGAAAAGGGACAGGAATTCTATGGTGATGCATGACACCACTTTTTTGACTTCCCCACAGATACTGGTGAGTAGCAAACCTAAAAGCCTCAAGCAATAATGATGGATTCACAATTGATGGATTCACAATTTCCAATTTTGACTACTGGAAAATGCTTTTCATCTACAGTTAAAATGGACCTTAAAGGCTAACAGCAACCTGTTCAAGAAAGTGACCTTGGCTACATTATACCTCTTCTATTCCTAACTCCTGAAAGCACTAGATTTATTTTCATACTGACTTTTTTTTTTAGTAAGTCTATGTTAATTTATAGTATATAGACAAATTCATTGCTACATGTTGTGTTCATTTGGGGCTTTGTTTTCTTCATGACAAATAGCAAGTAGCAGGCTTAGAGATTCAGTACTGGGAAACAGGCTATAACTCTTAAGTTTTTGACAAATGTATGTTTCCATCCTTGCAGTGAAAATTGGGAGAATTTTTTGTTTTCAGTTTGGAAGGAAGGAAGTATGGAAATGTAAATACTTGAATGGCTAGTGAGGATACATTTCTTCTTTATGTTCAGGCTATAAAACAAAACAAAAAAATAATTTCCTAACATTTTGCATAGCAGTACTTAGTTGGACATTCTAAAAATAGCATGTAGTCTTGTTTTAGGATATTTTCTGAACAATTGCATAGAAAAAAAAGTGCCCAAATATAAGAGATACATACGTCGATATCTTAATGTTTCCCAATCTGACACTTTCCAAATGTTGTGTTGAAGAGTTGGCTATAATTAAAATAATTTAATGAATCAAGATGAATTAAATCCACCTTTTTTCCATTCATTCTGCTCCACCATCAACATCATCATGTTATTTTATTTTTTTCCTGACAATTTCCTTGTGAATTAGGTTTTACCGGGGGGACAGGGACAATTCCCGTAGCTCCCAGTGAGCTGCAGCGGATGAGAGAAGATTGAAAAATACCTGAAAGATATTTGGTCGAGTAAAACTGATGTATTCTAGAGCTGTGCAGATGCATAAGTTTCAGGATCAAACTATCAAAATAGAAATAATTTTAAAAAAGAATCAGGAAAGGTGAGAAACAACATCTGAGACTGAAAGAATTTGCACAATATAAACAGAAGCAATAGTCACAATTTTTAGCTGGTATTTTAAAAACTGTTCTTTTTGTATATGTAGTTTAAAATCTATTTTTTGTTTTGTATTCATTCATTCTGTATGCCTTATCAATCAAATTATATGTACTCACTATTTAAAGGGCTACTTCAGTAATCTCTAATTTCGTGTTGTACAACAAGAGCCCTCTGTGCCTACTTGTGTGATGTTTCTTAATGCCAGAATCCATGGCCATTAAGTTCAACACGATAAAACACGGCTTTAGGAGTTACCAGTGGTCTATCTGTGCACAAACTCCTGAAAGTAATCTGCAATGAATCAGTCCTGTTTTATTGCTCATGGCAAAGTGTTTAACATTTCACCAAGTGCATTGGAATTTCAGATCAAATACAAATATAATCACTTTGATTTAATATCTTTCCTTCAAACTGCAGGTTTTCAGAGCTGACAAAATGTCATTAGAGCCCTAATAATGCTCAGGATTATGATTTTGTCAGATCATTTCTCCCTGTCTACAGGTCTATGAACAAATTAAATAAGTGTTCTATAATTAGGTTTGCCATCAGAGGTAGTTTTATAGGGTTTTTAAATATGTAAATCAGGACATATAAATGTAGATATCAAGAAAGGAGAAAAGCCTGTACTCATGAGAATTTTTAAAGGTTTATGAATGAACATTTGCTCTTATTTACATAAAACCATTACCTGGATTCCATTTATGTGTTCATAAAATTTATACCTTGATGTTCATGTTTTAAAGCTCGATACAGGGTACATGGGATTTTTTAAAATACTTTTTCTGCTTATGAGGAAATTAGAATTGGAATGATAGACTGAAAATACATAAAGGTTTACTTTATGGGGGAATATGTCATAATGTGCACTGAAGATGGTGTTTGATTTCATTATATGATGTGCAATGACAATAAAGTAAACTAAACTAAACTAAAACTGAATGCTAACAATCTTGTTTTAAGTACCCTGCTCTGACCATTATACCAAACCGTCATTTTCTCACAAAATACAAGTAATGGGGGCACCTTTTTATTGTTGCAAAAGGCCTAATCCTGAAAAATATCATCAAAGTTAGTCAGCCAAGGAGAAGATTTCTTGACCCAGAGTTCAAATAAATATAAATGTTAAAAGTGCTGTATCCAACTTGCCTTCCGGAGGCAGCATATCTTTCTTGTTAGCAGAAAAATAGCTTCACTACCTTGATATCCCAAGCCTACAGATCTTTACTGAAATAACCCTCTTAGAGAAAGAGACCTTAATTTAGTTATAAAAAAAGGTGGGGGATACATATAATGCATAGAGCCATTTTCTAACAGGAGAAATTCGTTAATTACTTAAGAAAGCATACATGAAATAAATAGATTCTTGATTCTGGTTGCTAGGAGATACTTATAATGAGAAGAAGAAAAAATAACTTAGAAATTTGGTAGGATGCAAATCTGACATTACTGTTCCAATGTTCACTTTGCCAATTTCCTTAAAACCTGTACTGATAGGATAGGAGAAAAAATAAATAAATTTGTGTGCTAATTTGAGATATGGCATCCTAGCAAAAAGCAGATTGGTTATATTATATATACCATTATGACTAGCCATGTAGCATTTTAGAGGCACTGATCTAAAATAATTTTTTTTTAAAATGAAGTCTCCTTTGAATTAAATTCAGTTCCTGGACAATTCAAACATTTTATTTTGTTATCCTAGCAAAAGTATTAGACTTCGAGTCATTGCCTTTTGGGTTTTTGTTTTAAATATCAATCTAGCCCTGGGATTGCAGATGATCTCATATTCTGGTACAAATGAGATTTTTCCCTCATTAACTTGCGAGCCCAAATGAGGTCAGCCACTTGCTGAGATTAAAACAATTGCATGGATACAATTATCTTTATTTTTTTTATCTGATTTCAGATCAGATTTAGAGACTAACCAGTGGTGGGATTCAACGTTTTTTACTACCAGTTCTGAGTTCTAGTTCTGTCTTAGGCATGAAGCTGGCTGGGTGATTTTGGGCAAGATTTTAGCTCACAATGTCAGTCAATACCTGCTGCAACCAATAGATCAATGCTCAGTTGATTTTAAAAAGTGCATTTGCAAGAAAAATGCTAGGAAGTGAAAAAGAAGAAGAAGGAGAAGGAGAAGAAAATGGAAAAGTGGATTGTCTTAATTCTAGATATTGGAAAGGTTGATTAATCTGCCAGGAACTATGTATACCATGACACTTAATTGATTGAGAAAGCGATTTTAGATCCAAATAGGAATCCTCTCATCCTCTATAATTATGTCAGTCATCAAGTTATGCCTATGGACCAATTGTTACTACAGCATTGTCAAGAGCACCAAAGTGCTTCTGCTGAAAGGACTAAATCAGTGTTGTCTAGAGCAGGGGTCTTCAAATTTGACAGCTTTAAGACTTGTGGACTTCAACTCCCAGAATTCGTCCTCCAATCATGTTAGCTCAGGAATTCTGGGAGTTCAAGTCCACAAGTCTCAAACTTGCCAAGTTTGAAGACCCTTGGTCTGGAGGATGTCCCATTGGGGGCTTCTTTCATGTCCCTGTTAAGTTGTCCACCAAAGTGGTGCCCTTTTATCTACCCATGGTCTGCCGCTTTCAAATTGCTGGGTTGGCAGGAGCTCACCCCAGTCTTGAACACAAGCCTGCTAATTGTCAGCCCAGGGTCTTAACCCCATGAACCAGCATAATGGGCCAATATGTATCTTACATGCAACAAAGCTGCCCATGTTCTGAATGGTGCTTTATATCCAAGCCCTGAAATATTTAAAAGGACAATCTTTATGTAAACACACATACATGCACACACACACTTTTCAGTCCCTATGGGTAACGGTGCCCATAGTCTATATCATTCCTGTCTCTATCTAACTGATCGTAATGTTTGTCACATTGTGTACTTTAGTCTATGATGAAAGATTTTCAAAAACATGAATGCATGGAAATGCAAACAGGGAAATAAAGCAAATAAGAATGTTCTTTATTGCTTTCACAATGACAGCTATTTTCCAGAAATGATGCTTATTCCTTCAGATTTATATAACAAGGAAAATGTGTAAAACAACAATCTTCTGTCTGAATACTAAGCTGATCTTGGAGTATTGTAAATGTAACACAGTTAGTGTAAATATGGCTCTGTCTTATTTAAAAATAGAGACACAGCATGGTTTAGCCACCTAGAGCTTAAATAGAGAAAATACCATTCTTCACTGTTATAAACTGATGTTCCTAGATGAATCGAAATTCACTAGAGAAAGGAGGCAAATTAATATAATCAGAACCTTTAACATCCTCCCTTTTTTTAGCTGTCCTTTGCATTATGATAATTAGTAAGTATACTGATAAGTAGCAATTCTTTAATGCTGAGGGGTGTCTCAGAGTACCAAACAGATACTGGGGAGATTACTAGGCTATGCTATTTGCATAGTTAATGAGGAAGGGAATTTAATTTTGATGCTACAGCACTGACAGACACTCGTTTTCAAATATCTTTCATATATAGCAAGGTAAATGTCAAGCTGTACTTTATTCTAAAACTTGCCTTACTCTTTAGAATTAAATTCCTAGAGGAGGACAGGGGGCCACAAAACCGGAAGAGATGTTGGCAATGAACATTTACTCTTTTTCAATTAATTCCTGGATGCTTAATGACGATAAAAGTAACATCTCCCTTGAGACAAGTTTAACTCTTGTTGATTATGGACACAGCCAGCAGTTTTCTAAGCAACAGTATGTAATCGTTTGCAATTGCCTCCTACTCTGCGTTGTTTGACTTTTCAATCTAGCTTGTGTCCCTACTATTCAGCTCCTAACTGGACCTGGTTTTGCCTTTTTAGCCCAGAAAGGGTCATATAGAGGTGCAAGCCACTGATATTTTAATGGTTATATCTGTCTTTCAGTTCCATATCATTTACAAATGATAAAAAAGAAATAAAATGTTCTGGGACAAAGTTTCAGTCCTTCTACAGTGCTTTCCACAGGGGTCACGATCAATGAATGTTTTATCGTTAGTTTTACATGTTCTACCCTACACCCTTTGCTGCAACACATCATATCCCAAGATGTGCTTAAAGTCAAATTGTTACCATTGTATAACTTGCTCTTTTTTTCTTATTTTCTACCTGATCTCAACCCCAATCATTTTTCCTATCAGCAATTTTTGTTACTTCCAATTTATATGCTAACCTCTGATCCATTCCTTGGTTAATCACTTCTCTTCTCATGCAATATTCTCAATTTCCATTTTAAATGACATTCACAACCTGTTCTCTTCAATGCATTTTCCTGGCTCTCTGCCACTTTCTAACTTTCATTTGCTTGCTGAGATCATTCTCTAAAAAACGCCATCTTAATGTCATCAACATGCACATACTTGGGTTTACTAAATATTTGGAAGGGTTCTATCTGTTGTGACTTCTCTGATACATCAAGAATCTGTAAATGTTTATTAATAACCTATGGTTGAGTCAGGAATTGTTATGCCAGTGAAATTGTTACCCATCCCTACTAGTTTCCCCAAATCATAAATCCAACCTTCGGTCTATCTAACACAATAATGACAACTGTGACACTAATGGCTCTCCAATCTTCCCAGTTGCTCTTGAAGGTGCTATAGAATAGATCAGGGGTCTCCAACTTTGGCTGGCTAGCGAATTCTGGGATTTGAAGTACACAAATCTTTAAAGTTTCCAAGGTTGGAGACCCCTGATATAGATGGAACCAAAGCAGTGGTGGGATTCGAATTATTTTACTACCAGCTCTGTGGGTGTGGCTTGGTGGGCGTGGCAGGGGAAGGATACTGTAAAATCTCCAGTCAGAAGTGATATTTGCCAGTTCTCCAAACTACTCAAAATTTCCGCTACCGGTTCTCCAGAACTGGTCAGAACCTGCTGAATACCACCTCTGAACCAAAGATCTTTTTCATGTAGAATTGTAGTCTTACTACTGAGCTCCTATTTCTTATTCCTTTTTAAAAATTTAATTAAAAAGGGGAGCATTGAAGTAATACAATAGAGTATGGAACACATTTATGGGAAGTCTGTAACATAGCAACAAAAATTGCTGAGTTTTACTTGAATGTTATCTAAATGACAGTGATTGATCTTATTCAACTTTTCCATTGATATTGAATCATCAATTAATTTAAATCAATTTGATTTGATTGGACTACCAAGCTAATAATCAGATCAGGTTTATACAATTCAGAAAATCAATTTTGAAGGTTAAGACACCAATTTTGTTCAATGACTTGGTCCAAATCATAAATCATGTTTTACCCTTAAGTGCAAAATACACACTGAGTTTGGAAAGTCAAGACAACTGTAAGACAGTCAACTTCATTTTCAACTAAAAATTCAAATTAAAACTTCACAGATCCCTAACTGATATGCAATGTCATGTAAAGATTCAGAACCCATGTCATGGAACATGTTTTTTAAAAAAATATTTTCTCAAGTTTATATTAGAACTGTATACACACATGCACACATAAACATCCCAGAAGGAATGATAATCTCTTTACAGAGTAGTGAACAATAGGATTATAATATCCCCTAGATTCTCTAACCAGTTGAAAAGACTAAGAGAGAAATCCTGGAGATTGAGTCAAGAGAGGAATCAGTCTGGAGTCATTATATTCCCACAAGCAATCCAAGTCTAGACTCCACTCCTTAACTCCACTCCTTAGCACCAGTTTAGTATTGATTGTGAATTGATGAGATTCTTGGTATAAGCATGAACAATAAATGGAACTTAATGTGTAGTCCCGATTCTTTGTGTCTAACACAAGCTTGTGGAATAAATATATCACAATGATAATACCATACAAAATTCCCATAAACTTAAATCTGAATTTTGTTTCACTTCAATTATACATATTTGGAAAAAATATAGATAATTGAGAATGAAAACTTTCAACGCCTCTAAAAAGCAGGAGAAATTGTTGGTCTGGCAATGTGTGATAAATACAGAACAAAAGAAACTTCTAACCTAATAAATTCCAAGTTTGAATGAAGACCATATCTCGACTTCCCCAGAAGAATCTGTGCCATTCTGGATTAAATAGATAAATGATAATTCTGATTTTTTTTCTGAAATTATTTTAGCATGGTTTAAGCAGATTCATCTTAAGATAATATATATTTGGGGTTTATTTTAAAATCAATCCAATCCAATCCACTGGGTTGTGAAAAATCAAATCTGCAAAATGCCTGATGGAATCCCAACTTTATACAAAGAAACAAATTCCTTGTGTGTCTAACCACATTTGGACAATAAAGAATGTTCCATTCTATTCCATTCTATTCCATTCCGTTCTCTTCTGTACTGTTCTGTTCCGTTCTGTTCTGTTCCATTCTGTTCCATTCCATTCCATTCCATTCCATCTGACTGTGAATGTGAAAGCCTGTATTTGATCTAGTAGTGACATGGCATAATATCAAGAAAACAGGAATAATTTGTCAGAAGGTCTAAGAGCTTGGAGAGAAACAGATCTAGTTATTACCTCAAACTATTCTTCTTAATTGCTCATCATAATTGTAAGACTGATTGTAATTTATATGGATGAAAGCACTCGGACAAATGATTGGATAACTTCTTGAATATGCATTGATTGTGTGATCATCTGGATAATTTTCTTTCAAAATGTGTTTGTGTTAGAACAGAAAAGGGCTACAAGAACTCTGAAGCCCCTTGGCTGAGGAAGCCTCATTTTGATTTTACGTTGTCATCATGCGTTACAAAATAAAAGATAGAAAATATCACTGTGGTGAAGACATTGAGCTCAAGTACAAGAAATCTAAAGCTTCCTATTTATGCTATTCTTTTCTGAAATAACAGCATCCTATATTTTTAATAGTTTTGCAGAAAGGAAAGATATGGATCATCAGAAGAATGCAAGAAGTGCCACTTTGGATACATCAAATATACCGATTTTTGTTCTCAACTAGATAATTATAAGAATAGTATCCTAATAGTAATAGGATATTTAGCATGCATTCCTAAACTAATTCTGGGAAGCACACGACTCCGATAATAGACATATCACGAAGCTTTTGTGATAAGTACTACAGGTTGTCCTCAACTGATTAAGGTAATTGAGCCTGGAATTACAGTTGTAAGATGTGGTAGTCATTAAGCATGGCCGCATATATAATAAGCACGGATCAAATATATTATGAACCATGGTGGCACAGTGGTTAGAATGCAGTATGTAGACTAATTCTGCTGACTGCCAACAGTTTGATTCTCACTCACCCTTCCATCCTTATGAGGTCGGTAAAATGAGGACCCAGACTGTTGGAGATAGTATGCTGACTCTCTAAACCGCTTAGAGAGGGCTGCAAAGCACTGTGAAGGGGTATATAAGTTTGAGTGCTATTGCTATATAACCATCTCTGATTTTACTACTTTTTTTCAGCAGTCATTAAGCAAAATCCACCATTATTAAATGAATGCTATGTTGTTAAGCAAACACGGAGGTTTTAAGGGAACATGGTGGTTGGTTAGCGAACTGATTTTGTTCAATAAACTTTTAATTTTTTTTTTGCTGGAAACTGATAGTAAATGCCAGAAGCAGCCTCAAAATGTTGAAAACCGCAGTCATGTTACCTTGAGGTAAGATGGGTGGCCTATACATTTTATAAATAAATAAATGAATGTGCTCATGGGATGCTACAAACAGCTGTAAATGTGAACCATTTACCAAGCACCAAAGGGCAGTGGCATGACCCTCCCTCTCTCCCCCCCTCCCCCCCTTGCACAGCCATAGAAACTCCAGAACTAGATTATACAAAACTCAAAGGAGGTCTGTCATAACTTTGAATGGTTACTAAGGAACTGGTTGTTAAGCGAAAACAATCTGTAATCCATGTCTTTTCTTTCTTTCTTTCCAAATTAAAGAGCTGCAAATGCTGAAATATTTAATTATGGGAAAGGATTTCTAACCCTTGGTCATTTTGTTCATTTTTGTATATTTTCTAGCTCTATAGCATACTTTTCCAGGTACAACAACTACAACTGCATGGAGTGATCCAAAGCTGGTTCCCCTAAGAATTTTTGTAAAAAAAAAATGAAATTAGCAGTTTTATTTTCAAACCTTTTCCTAATTATCTCTAAAGTTATAAAAGTATCCCCAAAACTGATAACCATATGTAAGCCAGTATTTGATTCAGATATTGTTCAGAGTATTACAGCATAAATTCAGCACCAGAAAAGTAAACACAGATGACTGAGATTTCATTTAACTTCTTTATAAACACAAAAAGTAAATTTTACAATACCAGTTGTAGGTTTCTCCAACATGGAGAAATTCATACAGAAGCAGACATGTTACAGGTTCAGAGCAGAACAGCAACTCAACTTTTCAGAAACTGACATCAGTTTCACTTTAGTTCAGCAGGCAAGCAGAGGAGAGAAGCAGATTCATTTTCAATATGCAGACTTAGAGCTTAACATAGCTTCAGAGCTGCAGAGCTTAATGTAGAGCCAGTTCTAATATGGGCTACTTCTAGTTTCAATTTCCAAACAGTCCTCATTGGCTGACTTAGTTGCTATGCCTATTCATTGGCAGACCTTGTTACCATGCTCTATTCTAGTTCATGAATATACTCTGGCAAATATTCCTGACCAGGCAGAGCTAGTGTGCCTAGTGCAATAGTTAAGATTGTTCTGTTAAGGCCAGTGGTGGGATTCAATTTTTTTTACTACCAGTCCTGTGGGTGTGGCTTGGTGGGCATGACAGGGGAAGGATACTATAAAATCTCCAGTCAGAGGTGGTATTTGCTGGTCCTCTGAACTACTCAAAGTTTCCACTACCGGTTCTCCAGAACTAGTCAGAACCTTCTCAATACCACATCTGGTTAAAGCCAGAAAAAACCAGTTTCAAGTCCATGCAGCCACTGAGTAAGTTTGCACCAATCATCCATTTAGTCCTTATCCAACCTGTCTCATGGTGTCCTTGCTGAGATAAAATGGGAGGAAATACTGCTGTGTACATTATTTAGATTTATGAAAGAGAAACAAAATACAAATCAATAAATAACTACCAATCCTTTTTCTGATCATTCATTGTGAGATTTATAATGTGTGTGCTTAAAGATTCTCCCTCCCTCCAAAAAAGAAATAATCAGCATTAAATTCTACTTTTCTGCCCAGAATTTCACCTATATGAACAGATACAGTGAAGAAGATTCATAATGCTCTTAATACAGAACTACCAAACCAAATGCTTCAAATCAGAAAGGCACCCATGCGTCTCATTTTTTTTAACGAAAAGCTCAAGGATGGCCATGTGAGTTACTGTATGTTGTTAAGGTTTTGCCCACTGTGATGTTTTCCTGGGCAACAGAATGTATTTTTTTTTTTTTGTCTGCTAATATAAAATGGGAAAAAATAAAGCTCAAAACACACTGGTACCTTTGTTTATCTGAGATCAGAAGAAGGAACTGCTGTGATACAGCACCATCTTCAGGTGTATAACTATAGAATACTTGATCAAAGCACTGCTAGAAATACCTATGCATTCTCTTCTCTTCTCTTCTCTTCTCTTCTCTTCTCTTCTCTTCTCTTCTCTTCTCTTCTCTTCTCTTCTCTTCTCTTCTCTTCTCCCTTTTTTCTTTATTCTCTTCCTTTCATACCCCTTTTCTTTAAAATATACTCCCTAAAGCAAAAATAGGATCCGCATATAGGATGAAGTTGAAACAGTGGAGACATAACAGCAATAGCAATTATGTGCATAATTGGAGCTATTAGATTATTTATAGCTACGTGATACAGAGGCTTTCCAGAACAAAAGAAATGTTACGATAAGCAATAATGCTTTCATAAACTGCAATACTAAAAATATTTACACATTATATAAGCAAAAGAGGATATATCTTACACTTGTTTTTTTTTGTTTTAAAAATGTTTTGGTTTTATTTCATGTTTAAAGATAAGCAATATTTAAAACATTTGTAACAATAGATAGTCATTATCAAAACACACATGTTAAAATATGGCACAGGAAAAAGGAATTACTTTGATATGCAACTGCAGATTTTGCATTATTATTTTTTGCCTACTATTTATTTATTTTGTCAATTGTTTACAAGATAATAGGTATAGGTAAAAACATAGTTATGAATACATGGATACATATAAGCAAAACATTTTTAAAAAAGAAACAATAGGACAGGGACAGTAGACACCTTGGTGAGCTTATGCACGCCCCCTACAGACCTCTTAGGAAAGGGGTGAAGTCAATAGTAGACATTCTAAGGTTAAAGTTTTTGCGGTTTGGGGAAGAAACCACAGAGTCAGGTAGAGTATTCCAGACAATGACCACTCTGTTGCTAAAGTCGTATTTCCTGCAATCAAGTTTGGTGCTATTAATCTTGAGTTTGTATCTATTGTTTGCTCTTGCGTTGTTATGGTTGAAGCTGAAGTATTCATTGACAGGTAGGACATTGCAATGTATGATTTTATATACTATACTTAGATTGGACCGAAGGCAGCATAGTTCTAGGTTTTCTAGGTCTAGAATGTCAAGTCTGATGGCATAAAGTATTATGCAACGAGTAGAGGAGTGGAGAACACTTCTTGTGAAATATTTCTGGACTTTCTCCACTGTGTTAATATCTGATACGTAATGTGGGTTCCAGACTGATGAGCTGTATTTGAGTATTGGTCTAGCAAATGTTTTGTATGCTCTAGTTATTAGTGTAATATTACCAGAGAAAAGGTTATGTAAGATTAGGTTAACAACTCTTAATGCCTTTTTGGCTATGTAGTTACAATGGGCTCTAGCACTTAGGTCATTTGAGATGAGTACTCCAAGATCCTTGACAGAGTTTGGATCACCAACAAGGTCTTGACTGTTCAGCCTGTATTTTATTATCTGATTATTATTTTTTTGCCAATATGTACGACAGAGCATTTATTTGTTGAGATTTGAAGTTGCCATTTGTTTAACCATTCTGATATATAGTCAATATCTTTTTGAAGGGTAGCAGTATTGTCTGTGGTATTGAACAGCTTTACATCATCAGCGAAGAGAATGCAATTGCTCTTAATGTGATCACAGAGGTCATTTATGTAGAGTATGAAGAGAGTTGGTCCTAGAACACTGCCTTGGGGGACACCACTGTTGACAGGTACAGAATTTGATAGAAAACTCCCAATTTTGACCATTTGTTGTCTGTTTGACAGGAATGCTTCTATCCAGTTATGCAATGTCCAGAGATCCCATAAGTTTTTACTTTAGGAGTAGTTTGTTGTTTACCACTGAATCAAAGGCTTTACAAAAGTCTATGTAGATTGCATCTGTTGTTTTGCCTGAGTTGTGTAGTCTATATGTTTTTGCAGTGTAAAAGTTGCAGATTACAGGATAGTTTTTTTCTGAAACCAAATTGTTTATTAGAGAGTAGGTTGTTTGTCTCTAAGTGGAAGTTAATCGATTGGTTAATAATTGATTCCATGACTTTACAGGTGACACAGCATAAGGAGATTGGTCTGTAATTTTCAACTAGGCTGGGGTCTCCCTTTTTGAAGATGGGGATGACTGTGGCTTGTGACCATAGTTTTGGTAAGGAGCTGGTCCTGAAAGAGTTTTCAAAGATTATGCTTAGAGGTTCTGCTGTGGAAGTGGATAGCTTTTTTAAGAAGTAGGCAAATATTCCATCCGGTCCAATAGATAGATATGGTTTTAGATTGTGTAGAGCTTTTTCAACATTGTCTTCTGTAAAATCGATGTGTATTAGATCATTGTAGTTTTCTGTGGTTCAGCTAGGAAATACTGGGCATGATACTTTGCTGTTTACAAATACTGAGCCAAAGAATGTGTTAAAGAGGTTGGCTTTAATGGTGTTGTCATTGCAGTCTTTACCATTAGGTCCTCTCAGGGGTGGGATGGACCTTGAGTCTTTTCGTTTGTTGTTCACAAAATTGTAAAAAGTGCAGGTGGAATTGGTGCGTAGAAGGTTTTCCTCTTGTTTAATGTGATAATTGGTGCATTCAGTCTTTATCTGGTGGCATAAAATTTTGTATCGGCTTTTGAAGTTGGCAACGTGACCAGATTTGTTTTTCCACCAGAGTGATCTCTTTTTGGATTGAAGTTTCCTTATTGTTATGGGTAATCTGGTTTTTTTGTTTGTTTGTTTGTTTTGGGAGTTGTTATTGGTACATATAGTTTGATGACTCTTTTGACTTCAAGTAAAAATATGTTGTAATGGTCTTCAACAGTATTGCATCCAGTGAATAGAGATTGCCAATCAAAGGAAGAGAGATCGTTGTCTATAAGATCATAGTTGACTTTTTTGAAGTTATAATTGGGGATTATGTCATTGTGATGATTTTTGTGTGGATGTATGTTGAGACAAAAGTCAATCATATTGTGGTCACTGTTGGAAAAGGGTTCTTTAGTTTGTATTCCATAAATTAAATTCGAACTATTGCAGAAGATGAGATCGAGGCAGTTGTTAAATCTAATATTGTTGGTTACTAGTTGTTCCAGTCCCAAATTTGTAACAGAATTGTAGAAAGTTGCATGTATGGGTTCAGTTGTACATTCATTTAGGGTCCAGTTAATATGAAGTAGATTGAAGTCACCAAGAAAGATAAAAGCGTGTGGGCAGGATGTTGCCCATGTTAGTAGTGAATTTAGCTTGTTTACATGTTCAGTGTCATAATCAGGTGCTCTGTAACACAGTAAGAATCGAAATGTGATATTTAAGGATAGTTCACAGATGATGGTGTCAGGAAGAGCAAACTCCTGGGTAACTTGGATGTTTTTTAGATGTAAGGCCTTTTTATAGAAGATTGCAACACCACCTCCTTTACTAATTTCCTGAACTGATCAGTAAACATGACAGTCTCTTACTGTGGTAACGGAGTCAGGAAGAGATGCATTGAGCCATATGATGTCGAATTTTGCCATATTTAGTAAGAGGAGAAATTCAGGTATTTTATTCACAAGGCTTCTTGCATTGAGTAGCTTGCATTTAAGGCCAGCTGTAGTTGTAATTGAGGTAGTTAGGGGCGTTCATGCCTACTCTTGGGTAATAGTGGATTGGTTGGAGTAGGGTTATGGTTGAAGGTTAAAGCTGAGTTGCGGGTTGTGTGACTTACTTTTGATACAGCCAGCACAGTAGTCAATATACAGATCCTTCTCTCCATTGTTTAGATGTTTTTTGAGTTCTTTGCAGAGTACACGGGAGCGGGCATGTTGCTGTATGGTTAGGCCAGGGCAAGAATGGAGGTTCTTATGGTTGGTGTTGCTTTTGGCAAGTGAATTTATAGTATAAATGTATTTACATTTGCTTGATTCATTTTTGCAAATGACCCTGCAGAAGCGTGGGGCCACAGAGCCGTATCTATTTTTGAGCTCTCAGCCAATGCAGGAAATGTCAAGTAATTCATCAGGAGAGATGGTTGATGCTTGATAATCACTGATGATGTTTTGGACAGTTGTGATGTCATCATTGTCATTGATGTCCTCTAGACCAAATAAGATGGTGTTTGGACGTTTCCATTTGCACTCAACAGCTTCTCTGATGAGGATTGGGACATCATTATTTGTCTGATTTATGTTTTTTTGTGGATTGGGTTGTGGATTGGGTTGTGGTTGTTGGGTAGAGATGTGGTTTGTAGCTATTGGATGTTCAGGTTTTTGCATTGTGTCTTTTTTTTTCAGGGTTGGATAATCTTTCTTTTAAAGCATCCAGGGATGCTACTATGGTGTCAAGGGATGTTATTCGTGTTTCATTGGTATCAACTCTTTCAATCAGATCCAGTTTGGGTCTGCATGATTTGCAGAGGTATGGAAACTCATTGGATGATTCTAGGTATTGAATCATTTGCTCAGGTAATCCCAAGCAGTCATGATGAGCATATTTGTTACATAGAGAACAATTGATGTAATTTTCATTATCCTTTAGAGTTTTATAGCATTTAAGGCATGTGCAGGAGTCTTGTGGTTCATTGGTGGGGATTACTTTGTCTTTAGGTTGTGGTTTGGCACTGGATTTTTTTCTTGGCATGATAGGTTTGTTAAGATGGTTGATTAAATTACTTAATGAAACAATTTTGGGTAATCAATATAGCCAATATCACACTAATCAATCAATTGCAATAATCTCTCTAGTCAAATAAATTTGCTAAGCAACGATCAGCCTAATCAATTAATTGCTAAGTAATTTCTAATTAATTACATTAATCATTAATCACACTGTTCAATTAAATTCACTAAATCACTAATTTTACTAATCAATTAAATTACATGAATCTTGATCTTTTAAACTAATCAGTAATCACACCATTTGCACTAAACACTCTAATCACACTAATCGATTAAAACAATAAATCAATTAAACATTTATAAATTATTTTATAGAAATTGATTATCTAATCATTGATATAAGTAATGAAGTAGAAAAGTTGTAAGTTTTGAGGTAATGAATTAATTAGTGTTTGATTAAAGTAATGAGGTAGTATTGAGAGTCTGCAAGGAAAGGGTTAATTGTTTTACTAGCAGCTTTTATTTACTGGGTGGGAGGAATTTATTGCTCCGATGGCTGCTGCTATTATGCTGTAAACAATAGGCTGTAACAGGATGTTCGAAAGCACGCTGGATTATTGAAAGAGAGCAAAACTTGCTGAATTAAAACACTTTAACTACAATCAATATATCTCTGAATAAGATTGTTTTGCAGTAGTTTCCCAAAGTTCTTCAAGTTGAGTAGTAGTAAAAATACAGTCCAGAAATTTGGGTTAACCAATCCAATCTGTCCTTTATTTTAAAGTTACTTCTAGCTGCAATATGTTTTTTTTTTTCTTTACTAAATCTGACAGTCACTCCTGATCATTAATTGCAGCTAATTTCCTCCTTTGAGTCCCACTTTCCAAGAAATTGTATTGAAATGGTGCAGTATTGTCATGCTTTCTGCCCCATCCCTGTGGTAACAATCAGAGTTATAAAAGTTACAGTTATCAGGGGTAAAATTCAATTTTTTCCCCTACTGGGCGTGGCTTGGTGGGCATGGCTTAGTGAGGCTCAGTCTCTAAAAGGAAGAAGCCAGGCAGACGTGGGCGGGGCCCACGGATTCAAATCATCCCTAACACCTAAGATGGTGCAAGGTGGCTGAATTTCACCCCTGAGTTAAATTGCCTGAGCAACATCATCTATTTATTAAGGTTAATTGTGTAAATACATACTGAACATAATAACAGTGTTGGACTAGTGTACTTCCTACACAAACAAGAGCCTATACCATTCCAGATAAGTGGCTGTCCAGTCTCTTCTTAAAAGTCCCAAGTGATTGAGCACCCACCACATTTGAAGACAAGCTGTTCTAATGGTTAATTCTTCTCACTTTCAGGAAAATTCTTCTTAGTTCCAGTTGTTTCTCTCCTTGATTAAGTTTCCACCTGTTGCTATTTGTCTTGGCTTCTGATGCTTTGGAAAATAGGTTGACCCCCGCTTCTTTGTGGCAGCCCCTTGAATATTGGAATCAGGTCACCCCTCGTCCTTCTTTCTACTAGACTAGACATAATGAATTCCTGCAACCATTTTTCATATGTTTTAAAAGAGGTATTTTTCTCCTTCATACAGGAACAAACTGAGTGGTGAAATCTGGAAAAAAAAATAGATGTTAGGAGAAAGTGAACTGGATCATCATGCATTAAAAACCCAGAACCATAGCTATGAACTATTTATTTTAAAACAAAGCTGAGGTTACATGGTGCTTATGTCATTGGATTACTTTTTAATGACTTAAACTAATAATAGTTATTTTCTTCCCTACCTATCTATTAATGCAATATATAAAGAAGAATAACAAATTCAAAAAAAAAAGTATTATTGTGATGTTCTTTAGAAAATGAAAAAAAGCTCAGTATATAATGCAGTCACAGTACCACTAGTAGCCCCACTTTTCAATGTTCTTATCATTGCTACATTATAGAATAATGACAACATTCAATAATATACACCTATATTTCCTGAGTACTGAACAGACAGGAAAAGTGGGATATAATCAATACAAACAAACAAATAAAGCCTGACAACTTTGGAAAAGAAATACAGGGGCTTGGGGTCAATTTTTTTCCACCTACCTCCATTTAAGTTTTTCCCTTTTTTTGAAGGGGTATGGGTTTTTTTGGAGGGGGGAGTGAAGCATTTTTGCTTCATCAAACCTTGTGGCATGGCATTTAGGAAAGATGAACAATAATAATGTTACCTCAGATTGTTTAACTGCAGATAAACTAATATTTGTACGCTAATATTGCATTTAACACCCTTGTGAACTTGTCAATTTGTATATGATCTTTTGGGGAGGTTGGAAATGAACAAGCCTTTTCATGGATAAACAAATTTGTAAAGATTGGCAGAATGTCAGGGACAAAAATCGCCTTTTGTAACAATCCTTTTTCCCACTCATCAGCTCTGAAAACATAAGGGATAACTAATTTAAAAATGAATGAGATTAGATTGTGATTATAATTAACTTTTGACAGGCTGTTTGGAATGGTTTCCATTAACTCTCCTTTTAATTGCTGTAAAAGTTCTGGAAAGGTTAGTTATCTAGCCTTCATAGTGATAAAGTTGAGATAGCTTCAGTGGTGGGATTCAAAACTTTTTACCACCAGTTCTGTGGGCATCACTTGGTGGGTGTGGCCATGTGAGTGGGTGTGGCTTCTTCTTTTTTATTTGTTTTGCTTTTTTTACTTTTTCTCAGCCACCCCCACCTGTTTTGGGGGCCTTCTGGGCTTCAGGCAAATCTCCTTGCTCCCAGAAGGCTGCCCTGGGGCTCAGGAAGAAAAAAATGGAGCCTGAAGGGAGTATGCAGCACCCACCCACCCCCCACTCCGTTTTGGGTCCTTCTGGGCCTCAGGGAAGCCTCCTGAGGGCGTTTTTGCTCCCAGAAGACTCCCCTCATGTTCAGGAAGAAAAAAACAGAGCCTGAAGGGGGCACTCAGCAACCCCCCTTCCTCTGTTTTGGGTCCTTCTGGGCCTCAGGGGAGCCTCCTGGGTGAAGCAGTAAGAAGCTAGGGAAACCCCAGCACAGCTGATCATATGAACAGCTGATTGTCGGGAGGAAAAAAAAAACCTTAAGGAGCAAGTGTCAGGCAGGCGAGGTGAGCAAGCATCGGGCGGGTGGGGCAAATGATCCAGCATCAACCAGGCAACCGGGTTGGGGGCATGGCCAGCCAGAGCTTACTACCAGTTCGGTGACCTATGCCAAATCCTTGCTATTGGTTCGCCTGAACCAGTGCGAACCGGCTGAACACCACCACTGGATAGCTTGCCAACCCAGATACTTTGCTTAAACTAACTTGGTTCTTTCTGTCATGATACACTTATTCTGGTGTTTCATACAACTAAATCTGCAGTTTAATACATTTTGGACGTGAAGTGGTAATTCTGATTTGTTGCTCAACTTCCTAGTTGATGTGGGCTCCAATGAAAAGCCATCTTTTTCAGGGATAAGAAGAGAATGCGCACAATGGTAAAGTAATCCTATGGGTGAACTGCATTGCAAAGAACCCCAAGACTTGTAACTGAGCTTTTAGGTACCCTGTATGGAGTGTGTGTGTACTGTATGTCTAGAGTTTTGATCTAATTAAAAAGAAAACAAAGCCTATTTTAAAGTAGCTTTGTTTAATAATTTGTTCCGATTGAACATTTCTCTTGTGCTTACTATTGCTATTTACATTCTGGCTTGTGAACAGCCTCTGAGAACACCAACCATCTGTTGGCTTTGTCATAAACAGAACTCTACCTGGCAATCAACATCATGGATATCACAATGCACTACCAGTAGACACCAAGAAAAATACCCTACACAAATGATAGATTATCCTGCTAGACCTTGTGTGTATATATCTATGTTTAAGGGATGCGGTGGCTCAGTGGTTAAGTTGCTGAGCTTATTGATCAGAAAGGCTGGGAGTTCAGTGGTTCGAATCCCTAGCACCGCGTAACAGAGTGAGCAACCATTAATTGTCCCAGCTTCTGACAACCCAATAGTTTGAAAGCATGTAAAAATGCAAGTAGAAAAATAGGGACCACTTTGGTGGGAAGATAACAGCGTACTGTGCTTTTAGTCATGCCAGCCACATGACCATGGAGATGTCTTCAGACAGCGCTGGCTCTTCCACTTCGTAATGGAGATGAGCACCGCATCCTAGAGCCCAAAATGACTGACATATATGGCAAGGGGAACTTTTACCTTTACCTTTATCTATGTTTGTGCATTTATTGCTAATGCTCACAGACATTCAGGCTGTACTTCGCTCCTCCCCTCCCACCCCAAAATTCAAATTGTTCTAAACCTGAGCTCATGCATCAAGCCAGTTTTCTTAGGCGATGTGATACAAGAAAGAGAAAAGTAGGGAAATGTCATTAATACGGCGCATTGTACTACACTCTGTGTGCATGTATGCTTTGATCAAAGGATGAGTTCTGAGTAAGATTTCTGGAAAATAAAAGTTGTCAGTCCTTTAAGCTGCAAAAATGATCTGTATCCGGAAAATATTTTTGTATCTATTTGAGCCATGCTAGTTAGAGAAGAAAAGGCATACCACAGTGCACACCAATCAAAGTAATGATCCCCAGGAGGATTTGAGGAAAGGGTCAACAAAAGAGACTAAATATGAATCCAGACCTTTGATAATATCAAGGTGAAATAGACCAAGGCAATACACATTTGCACCTGAGTGTGCTGGTTATTTATTTTCTTTCTTAGCCTTTTGAAAAAAAAGTTTGCCATAGATCCTCATCATTATAATGAATGAATGTAATATTTATGAATCCAGTACCAAAACAATGGCTGCTTTTAACAGGACTAAGACTTCAAGAAATTCTTCACACAGTTTTGGGGCCAAGTGAAGGCCTTGATTTCAAAACTGCGAGAGAGCATCTCCTCTAGGACAGGAGTCAAACTTACAGTGTCACGGCAGCATCGCGTGACATATCAGGACTTTTCCCCCCTTTATTAAACCAGGGATGGGAGTAGCCAGCATGTGATGCATCTGGCCTACTCTAGAAAAGAATAGTCCAACCTTGGCAGGTAAGATCTGTTGGCTGGAGCAGTGGGTGCCAACCAGTGGGCCGGGGACCACTGGTGGTCCATGAGAAAATTTTGGTGGTCCACAGAGAAATGTCCCCCCAAAGCAATTAATCCAGGCTGTGTGGGAACACAAGGCTGTGCTGCCCACATAGCCCACAAGAACACAAGGCTTGCATCACTTGCATTGTGAACAAGATGAGGTAGTGAGGAGGGGGGGAAAGGGCAGAGGGGGGAGCTTGCCCCAGCTTGTACCTTGCCTGGCCACCAGACTGCTTCTTTCCACTTCTTTCTTCTTCTGCTTTTGCTGCACACAAGGAAAGCAGCAAAAGTCTTTTTTTCTCTTCCCCCAAAGTCCATCAGAAATGAGTCTTTGGGACCCTGCACGGCATCCTGCTCCAAGAGGTTGTGCCAGCAAATAGTCATTTCTGGCAGAGTTTGGGGAGAGAAAGATTCTTGCTGCTTCTGCTGCTTTCCTTGTGTGCAGCCAAAAGTCTCTCTCTTCCCTTCCCCCACCCCGAGAATGGAGCTGGAAATGGTAAAGAGTGATCCATCAGTAGGAAAACGGGGTGGGGAATTTTCCTGCAGATTTTTTGGGGGGATTTTCCCAGGGTCTCTGCAGACAGACACAAAAGTCTGCAGGAAAATCCCCCACCCTGTTTTCCTACTGATGGATCATTCTTTATTTGGGATTGCAGAATACCATCGCTCTGTCTCCCCCCCACCTCCCACCCCCAAAAAAAAACAGAGCTGAAAAGCAGGTTAGGAATGTTACTGCCTTGGAGGGGGTGAAGGACCTCTGTGTCTTTGTGTGTGTGTGTGTGTGTGTGTGTGTGTGTGTGTGT
>NW_020769374.1:5211134-5232459 GCF_900518735.1 Pseudonaja textilis | reverse complement strand
AGAGAGAGAGAGAGAGAGAGAGAGAGAGAGAGAGAGAGAGACCAGCCCTCTGAGGTTAGATCGGATCTCTCTCTCTCTCTCTCTCTCTCTCTCTTTCCCTCTCCCACCAACGTCAGCAAGCCACCCCCAGTCAAAATTCATATTAGTGGTCCGCAGGATTTAAAATTATGAATTTGGTGGTCCCTGAGGTCCAAAAGATTGGTGACCCTGGGCTGGAGAATTCTGGGAATTGAAGTCCACAAGTCTTAAAGTTGACAAGGTTGGTCACCCCTGCTCTAGGGAGTTTAATATATTTGAATGCCTTCTCATTCCTCTACATGCAGATGAGATGCTTTACTACTGCTTAATCAGATGATGTTTAAAGCAGCCATGCCAGGCCTTCTTTAGGACGTAGCTTTCTTAACATTTTGAGTAGGAACATCCTGTTGTGCCAGTTATCTGATGTTTCCCCATTTCAATGCCTAGCACTAACTCCATTTGTAAATCCCTCTTTACAAACAATTAAAGACACTTATTTAAGAAGTTCTTGTCCTATGTTTATGCTGGGTTAACTCTTAGTTTGCTCAAAATATTTTGTCTAGCTTGAGGCAAACAATGATTATTTGGAAGTTGGTTTGTCTATTTCAGGTGAGTGGGAAAAATAGGAAGCTTGGAAAGAAAAACAATATTTAAAAAAAAACCACTTCTGCTGGGTTGTAAACCAGCCACTTTCCCCTACTATAACAAAAGAACTGTAAAACAGTCACAAAGAAAGGGAGGTGTAAAATGTATTAGAGCTGATGGTAAGCACTGGCCCAGTGTTGTTCTTAATCTGAACTCTAGAGGAAGAAAAAGAGATAAATATGATCCTGTTTGATCCCATGATTTTAAGTTTTATTACCATATCCAGGACAGCTATTTTCTTGTGTAAGCATGTCTACTTGTAAAGGAAATTAAATCATACCTGCCTTTTTTATGCTAGAAGAAAATAATTGATAAAGAATAAGATGAGAGAAAATCAGATAAAACACTGGAAATTAATTCAGATAAATTGAAAAGAGCTCAGGTAGTTTGGGGAGTCACTAATTTTCAATTGATGGTCACCAAGTTTCTAATTGAAGATATTTTTGCGACATTTGCAGACATACAGACCTCATTAGGGGATTGAAACAAATGTAGAATAAGACCTCAATTTTATCGCTAGTGGCACAGTCAGTGGGTGAGAAGAGCTGTTCTGTTATTAAGATGACACAGATCAGCCCCTTTCAGGCCAGTGTGATATCCCATCTGCCCATCACACGTTAATTTCTAATTTGAGCGAGGGGATTCATTCAGATAGCCTTTCAGATAGTCTATCTCTGGTTGGCTGCTGGTTGTGCGTAAACTACTGATCTATTCTTCAAAGGTAGAAATCGTTAAAACCATTTTGAGATTTTCTGGGCAAGGACTCAAAATGCCCACACCAAGTTTTCCCGCTGCTGCTTTGTGGCCTTCAGGAATGGATCTGGGAGATATTCCATTCATTCAATTATTTGTATAGATCTACTGCTGGGAAACCTTTTTCAGATGAGACTTTATTAGTATAGAACAGGTCCAATAAGCCTGACAATAATATATTTCTAGTTCTACTTTGTAGCTGCAAAAACTAAGGGATTGCAAACGGTTGTCTGCATCTGATTTCCTATTTTTCAGTATTATTTAATCTAGTTTTTTTCCCCCCTGTGGCTACACTAAAAATCAAGATGTATTATAATTAGTTCTTGTTATTTGTGATAGCTCCCGTTTTGCTAAACTTGTGCATTGTAACTTATGTATTACCTGACACTATAATTTGAGGAATTGGACGCTGATCCAGATTTAGTAATATTTGGAGCAAACCCAAATATTATAATATTGTAACAATTTCAGATGTGACTAAGATTGGACTCAATCCCACATTTTGAGTTTTTATTATACAACTATGAAAACAGGAAGAAAAACAATATACAAAATAAGGTTTTCAAATTGAACATCCAACAGGTATGTACCAAATATAGACAATAATTATGACAAAATATACATATCTTGTGCCAGACATGTTGCTGAACAATATTTTTAATTTTTCCACAAATTATAAAGAAAACAGTACTTAGTCCAAAACACCTGTAAGGAATCTGACAGAAAAAATAAAATGAGAGTAACTACTTTCCATTTTCTCAGCTTTTAGAGTTCTGTTGTTCCTTAGGGTTTTTCTCCCTTTGTGGTAAACTCATATTAAAAGAAAGATGAAAATTAAGATGATAATTTGTTGCCCTAGGTCAGGGCTATCAAGCTTCCAGCCTGCGGGCTGGATGAGTCGTGCACTGCTTACACCTGGTTTAACCAAGGGGAGAAAAGTCCTGATAGGTCACATGCCGCTGCCATGACAACATGAGTTTGACACCCCTGTCCTAGGTAGCAGTCCTGACTAATTGTTGAAAATCAGTGGAAACTAGTCACTATCATCTTTGACTAGAAAAAGGCATTAAAGGATAAAAGGATTAAAATGGAGTTCATAGGAGAATAGCACAACAGAATTCACTGCTCCCTAAGAATAATAGTTATGCTCATTTCACCTTTGCCAGAAAACACCTGGATTATTCTCCAGATGTTTAGAAAGACTATTCCATGGACAGATGGAATCAATTTGGATGCTTTCAGGCTACATAACTATTAATACGTATGGGAAAAATGAAACACTGCATTCCACATTAAGAGCCTTATTCACAGCATGAAGTTGATAACATGTTGGTTCAGAATGGTTTGCTGCTTTAGGATCTGATTGGCTTGCCACCACCAAAGTAAATGGAAATGGTCGTATGTAACAGTGAAAATCATAAGATAGCATTAAGTCTTGTGTCCATTACCTAAGCTAAAGTTCTAGTGGGTCAAGAAGCAAGTATTTTGGATCATCTCCAAAATTCAACCAAGTCAACAAAAATGATGAAGAACAAATCAACAGAATGGCTGCACTAAGTCAAAGCTCAAATTAAACTTCATAGAAATATGGCAGGATTTGCAATTAGTAGTTTATATTATAAAACCTTCAAGTGTTACTGAGTTGGAAGGAATGGTCTAAATTCCTACATAATGAGTGAAAGACTGATTGGTAATTATAAGAAGCATTTGCCTGATGTTACCACAGCTAAAAGTGATGTAACTTGTTACTGAAACTAGGGGCTAATAATTTACTCACTTTGGCATACTACATGTTGGATGACTTTATAGATGATCTCCTCTCCCCCCAAAAATATTAAATTTCAGTAAAAATATAGAACAACAACAAAGAATAAACTAGAAAGGGAAAAATCAGGGAGAGAAAGATGCAAAAAAAAGTAATTTCTGAATTTCTTTGATATACTTACAAATATGAAATACATAACTCTCACTCTAAAAATCATGATAGTAGTTTCTATAATCAAACAGATCTAATAGTCAAATCCCCAAATTAAACTTTCATTTCTTTTAGTTTCAAGTAAAAAAATCAAAAAGTGGTGGTACCTAGAAGCAAAGCTAGACAATACTTTTTTTTAATGAACTTGATTAAACAAGTAATTTGGTGTTATTTACTCATGCAGACTCACTTTATATACAGTATCAGCATGGTGCACATGAATCTCTGGTAATATTTGATGACGAAAGTATAGAAAGATTAATAAAATCTGGAAAGTTGCTATGGGGGAATTAGCAATTCCATATGTAAAATCTGATGTAATCTCAGCTTTGTGGCAGTTTATTCTTTATGTTGAAAGACGATAAAGGATGAACCAGATAAAGATCATTTTGGTATTTGGACACAGGTTTTCCAATTGCAAGGTATACAATTTTTTTTCTCTTTTTTTGCAGAATTGGATAATTGTTATTAATCAGGAATATAATCTGTATTAAATATAGATACATACATAATCAATTCTGTGTTTTCAAAGTTTTTTCCAATTTTGCAATCTGTTTTACAAGACAGAAGTATGGTCTTTGTAATAATCAGGGAATGCACTGAGAAGATCAGCAATGATTTGTTGTTGTGTAACTGAATGCCAGCAGTGAATAATGAGGGCTGGCATCTTTGCTTTTCAAGCTGGTAGATTTAAGCCCCAAATGTCTGCTTCTGTCATTAAGAATGTGCCGAGGCAGGACATTCAGCCATGATGTAGGAAGTTGGAAATTAATTTACATAAACATTTCAAAATACAGCCAAATTATAAACAAGAAGCTGGTATAATTATGTCTTTGGTTTATAGCATGCTTTAACCAATGGTAGGATTCAAAAAACTACCAGTGGCTTGTTTGGTGGCGTGGCTTGGTGGTCATGTGACTGGGTGGGCATGGCCAACCGGGGAAGGTGGTATGGCACCTTGCTGTGAGTGATGTTGAGTTGGCCACACCCACTCAGTCACATGACTGATGCTGCAGAGACAGGGTGATTCCCTACATACCTCCCCCCCCCCCCATCCTTGGGCTGACAAAAAAAAAAGCCCAACTAAAGATCACAACTGCCTGCTGAGTCTGCCTGCTGAATGGGTTTTGTTTGGGGGTGGTTTTTGTTTTGTTTTTTGCCAGAAGACCCCTGGAGATAAATTTGCACCACCAAATCTTACTGTACCTCATTGTTGCTGTGCTGCCTGTTGCTGCTGTGGCCATCTGGTTGCTCAAGTAAAGAACTGCACTGGCAACTGTGAGGAGCAAGAGGGGAAGCTAAGGCACTCACCTCATAGCAGTCAACTTCACGCTCTCTCTCACTCCAGTTAGGTGCTCCCAGCGTGCACAAGGAGCATGAATGAAAACTTCTCGTGAATTCAGGGGCTACACCTTTCCCAATGATGAGTTGGCCGTGATCTAACAATACATCTTCCAGCTCTTAAAGATTGACTTTAAGCGTGCCTCCATGGAAGAAGCTGAGAACGAGAGCAAAAGTAGTGGTGGCAGGGACAACAGGGGCATGTGATTTCTTTCAGGAAGACAATTTATCTTGTACACCATGAGAAAAATAAAGGGAATGATCAAACATAATTGGTTGGAATGTGAAATACCTTCAGTTCAGTTCAATTCAAAAGTTGAGAGTTGATTTTCTTCATCCTCCCAGTTCAGTGGAATAAATTCACATGATCAGAACACTGTTTTAGTGAAAACTGGGCATGTTTGAGCAAATATGTCCATTGAAATCACCACAGTAATTTGAAAATCCAATCTGCAGAATTCCGGTTCAATTTAAAGAAACAATCAAATCATCATTCTGAAATCACTATTAGAACAGAAATATCTGGTATTGAGTTTATTCTTTATGACATCTAACAAGAAGTATAGTGTAATCAACTTTAGAAAAGACCCTAGGGAAATTATTCTAGGAAATTTAAACACTTTAAACTGAGTTTGAGAGAAAAAAAGAAAATGTATAGCATCCCCTGAATATGAATAAATTAATTTTTAGTTGCCACTGTAACTCAGTCAGTAACTCAACCACAAAATGCTTTCCTATTTATGTCAACTTCTTTTTAAATATTAGATTGAAAATTCCTTATGAACTTTCATGTCTTGCTCATTTTACACACCAAAGTATCATATTAATCATTAAAACATTGAAATAATGCAAGAATATGAATAGTATCATTACAGGGCCCGCAACAGGACTGTGCAAAACATTTGAAAGAGGTACTATGAAAAAAGAGTTAGCATGATTAAAGGACTTCTGAATTAAATATTAGAGCAAGGATCTCCAAACTTGGCAACTTTGAGACTTATGGACTTCAACTCCCGGAATTCCCCAGCCAATTCCATCATTCTAGGTGAACATGAACATCCCTGAAACCACAAGGGATGATACAACAAAAGTCTATACTCTCATAGAGGGATTGCTCAAGAGAGCTTGAAAGTAGCTACATGAGTTTTTACAAAAGAAGCAGCTGTTTTAATGCTTTGAAGACTGGCTTTATTTCTTTCATTTCTCTGTGTATTTTGTCAGGTGAGTAAAATAAGGCAAGATAGAAATGAACATAAATCAAATCTTTATTTCAACCATACTGTAGATCTGCATGAAGAGTTGGAGGTATGGTCAATTTAAAAGGATAGAAAAGACATCAGAATCTTTGAAAAATATGAAAATATATGTGTTAAAACAGAATGTGTCTTTGTGTGTTTAAACAAGAGTCTAAAAGAAGGGTCTTCAAACTTGCCAAGTTTAAAACTTGTGGACTTCAACTCCCAGAATTACTGAGCTAACATGATTGGAAGAGGAATTCTGGGAGCTGAAATCCACAAGTCTTAAAGCTGTCAAGTTTGAAGACCCCCTGGTCTAAAAGAATCTAAGAGGAGGAGGAGGAGGATCATTAGATGGGTGTATGGGATCCTAAAGACTAGTACATGCAGGATTACATCTATCAAATTAGACAGCACTTTAGAATGGTGAACTAGATTGGGGTCCCCAACCCCTGGGCCACAACCGTATACTGGGCTGTGTGGGCCATTTGGAACAGGGCTGCAGAAGCAGTGGGAAAGCACTTGCAGATCCAGTTGTGTGATCAGCAGGCCTGTGTACCTGCTGCTTGTGCAAATGGAACTGTGCATGCTTTTATACGCTGCTCACATTGGACCATCCTCCCCCACTCCACTGGTCCCCAAAGTCAGAAAGGTTGGGGAACGCTGAACTAAATGAAAATGATGACTAGTCTATGATATAGGTCATCATCCAACAAATTTTAAGCACTTAATTGTCAACTTCAAAACGAGCCTATGCTGTTGCAGCCATCTTTTTGTTTGTCAGCTTGTCAGAAACTATGGCGGGAGGGAAAGGTTTGGAATCCTAGTCCAGACAACAACAAGAAATCATACCATGGGAACCAAACTCTTCTCAACAGATGTTTGGCAAGGACTTGAGGGAGTTTCCATAGAGATATCAGTATACCTAATTGGCCAATGTGACCTGGATGAAGGAGGGGAGGAAATAATTCATTCTTTAATTAGGCAAAAACCATGGGAACTAGCTGGAGTTTGTTTTGCTTCATGCGTGCCGAAATGGTGTACTCAATAAAGTTATACTTAAAGAGCTCTGACTGTCTCAACGTGCTGGCTTGGTTGGGTTCATCAGTTGGAAACTTGACAAGGATACCTTAAGAAGAAGGAACATAATTCCAGGAAATGTTTTGGCTTAAAAAATATAGAATCCCTATATAGGCAATTCTGTAGATTGCCTTGTTTGGGAAGAAGGAACAAATAATGAAACAAAATGTTGCAATCCATATGAAATGGCAGGGCATGCATGTCATAACATACAAAATCATTCAAAATAGTAATTGAAATAAATGCATGTAATGTTATCCAACGTTAAGCATTTGTAAATTTCCTTAGTTCAGTAGGAGTTAAACATGTCTTTAACTTTCTTCCATTAAATTTAATGGTTCCAATAGTTTGAGCTCTCTTTTATTTTATTTTTATTTTTTATTTAAAAATGTTTGATAGTAATTTGAAATAGTTCTTTAAAGCGTGCTTGAGGTGAGTTATCATCACAAGTGAGTTTTGCTTGTGATTTTCTTCTTCTTCTTAAAAAACCCTGGCAATAAGATTGAAACTGAAATGTCACCTAGGTTAGTAACTATATCAACAAGTATATATCACATTCATCTCTCTTTAATATGTCATGAACCCCCCTTGCTACCTGGCTATGATACCAGTAATACCAAATACAAATTTTCATCCTTTAGAAGAACTGAGAGAAAAAAGGTATCAAAACTCATTTAACAGGAAAACTCTGAAATCTTCGCTGTAACCAACTTTAAAAAATTGTTTCATTGAGTTATGCAACCATTTTGATTGATATGGTCAATGAAAGTCTCTACTTTTGAAGGGGCTGTTTGGATTTCAGTCCGTAGTCATAGAAACAGAAATAAATTGGAATGGGAAAAATACCACTGTGGAAATGCATGTAAATTGCCAAGGTCAGGAAGAGCACTAACCATGAAATATAACCAACTCTCTGAAACATTTATATTTTAATTACAATTCTTTAGGAATCAAATTTTTTATGCATAGATAAATCTCCAGTAACCATTTCAATAGTGTTCTGGTAAAAGTGGATTGGAAAGCAAGATATTTTTCTATTATGTATGTTACATGGTCTATGTTCCAGAAAAAAGACGCTCTGTTGCTTTCCAAATGTTCTGAACCTACAACTGTCATTATCTCTGGAATGAGCCTGCTGGCCAAATCAAAACTGATCCAAAATCAGTCCAAATTACAGTCCCAAAGATCTGGAAGACACTACAAATGCTCATTTAAGCGGTCTAAGTATGAAAATTGAAAGCACACAATTGCTCTTTAAAAATTCAGATGCCACTCAACTGTTCCTGTTTGTTTTTCAGATTGGCTGACCTTTATGGTGCAATGATAAAACAGAATAAATGGATCTATTGTATCTTTTGCAGAAGTTCAAGAGATATGATACCCTTCAATTGCTGGAGCCTTAGATGGCTGGAAACCTAAACAGTGCATGAAAGAAGTTTTCTTTCAAAGCCAGAACAAAACTATCTATCTAGAACAGTGTATGTCAATCATGCAACTTTAAAATAAGTGGACGAACTCCCAGAATTCCCCAGCCAGCATGCTGGCTGGAGAATTCTGGAAGTTAAAGCCAGAGTTGAAGTCCACACACCTTCAAGTTGCCAAGATTGAGAAATACAGATCTAAAACAGTATGTTGTGATGTTCCAATTGGCTGATTTTTATGGAACAAAACAGAATGGAAACATATTCCAAATGCTAGCAATGGATAACAACCATGTCTGAATTGGGATTTTTGTTTGTCCATTTCCTTGTGACAAAGCATGCACATATTATTCTCCTCAGCAAAAAGACAATTTAAACAATTTGGTTTTAAAATGTAGTAATATTATTGTAAGTTGTTTCATGAGTTGAAATGTCAAGGTGCCTTAGACTACCCTGCCTTTACCCATTGCTAGTGGTGGGATTCTTCTTTTTTTTTTATTACTGGTTCTGTGGGCATGGCTTGGTGGGCATGGCAGGCGAAGGATACTACACAATCCCCATTCCCTCCCCACTCCTGGGGGGAAGATTACTGCACAGTCCCCATTCCCTCCATATCCTACTAACCTGCTTTCCAGCTCCATTCTCCTGTGCAGGGCAACAAAAAAAGATCCAGCCGATCAGTTGGGACTCGGGAGGCAGAGAATAGATGTGGGTGGGGCCAGTCAGAGGTGGTATTTGCCAGTTCTCTGAACTACTCAAAATTTCTGCTACCGGTTTTCCAGAACTGGTCAGAACCTGCTGAATACTACCTCTGCCCATTGCCCAAGAGTTGCAAGGGCTTTTAACTGCAAGGCATACCTTGAGTTTGTGGCAGAATTTGGTTGTATATATAATTAACAGCACAGTTCCTAAACTTATGATCACAATCAGGAGAAGACTTTCAATTGTTAAGCCAGGTTTAATGAATATAACCCAATTTTACAGTTCTTTTGCTAATTTGCAATTGTTAAGGGAATCATGTACTAATTAAATGAATCTGGCTTTCTCTATTGACTTTAGTTGTTGGAAGTCAACTAGGCAGGAGCAAATGATGATCACATGATCCTGGGATGCTGCAACCATTATAAATACATGCTAGTTGCCAAGTGACTGAATTTTGATCATGTGGGGATAGTCCAATGGTTGTAATCAGAACTTACTGATCATAAGCCTCTATTTTCAGTACCATTGTAGCTTTGAACTGTGGCTTAAACAAACAATTGTGAGTTGAGGGTTAAAATATACTACCATAGAGTATTTTTCTGTCCCGTTTCGTTCAATGAATGTTCTGCAAGGGGACAAATGGAAGTTCCAACTATTTGTATTTGTGCCATGATGTTGCAGGCATGTATAACAGGTGAAAGGCAAAAATCTTTGGATACTGTGGAAGCTTTGGATAGGATGGCATTACAGGATTAATGCATACATGTAGACAAGATCTAATGTTTATATAGGCTGTTCCTAACACCAACCAAACTTGATAATATCACATCTACCAATAACTTGAATTTAGCTGCGTCAGATGTTTGACAAATCAGTGAGGTTTCAGAAAGGTATCTTTCAGTAGGAGAGAAAGGGAAGTTCCATTAGCTTTAGAACTTCATTACATTTACTTCAGATAGCCTGCACTGTCTCAAGAGTCTATGAATGACAGATCAAATAATAGTTACATATTATTCTCACATACAGGATGCTTTCTGCTGTATGGCAATTAACAAGGCATAGCACATTGAGAGACAGGATTTTTGCTTTATTTTCATTGCATTTATTTTATTACACCAAGCCTACAATTTTGTACAAATAATTATCACAGGGGAGGGAAGCAAGATCTTCTTGATTTGACATGCTGCTTGAGTCAGACAAGTGCAAATTCATTTCTGAAGGGAAAAAAAAAAAGACACATAGCTGTTATTCTCCATTGCAAAGATGAACTCATTCCTTGGGAACACCTTATATTAAAGCAAAATGCCCTGCTGATCAGTAACAAATTGATAAGGTGCTTTTTCTTTGAATTACTCTCTACGGCTTTTGTAATCTTACAAAATGAAATGGCAAAAATCAGAACAAGCAAAGAGGAACATTACCCGAGGCTTCGATTTAATCAATAAGAAAAAGAAACAGCTCTTATTTTGCAGTCAGATCTGGGCTTGAGAGTGAGGCAAGAGTTCAGCACTTGCTTTGAAACAAAATGAGAGCAGGACCATGTAGTACAACAACGTATGTAACTCACTAATATCTATCTGTCTCTCTCTCCCTCTCTCTCCTGCTCTCTCCTCTCCCAAAACTTTTCTCATTTTATTATTTTCCTATTAAGTGTTGCGTGGTGTCATAAATGTTGTATAAGTGCTGTTTTCCGTGCCCCATCCTACCAGGAACTTTTTCAAATAACTGCAGTCTTGCCATTTTTGACAAAAAGGACATTAGTAAAGGTAATTGGTTACTTTATGCAATATTTAAAGGAAGCTTTAAAGACTTTTAAGAATTGGTTTAATTACGGACTTCTGGTTTGAAGGGCTTCGGCGACAGACAGAAATCCACGATCATGCACAGTTTCTGTCTGGGCTCGCCACTGGAGCGCCCCGAACCGGCTGGTTTTGGGGCTAAGCCACCCCGTAGAGATGGTGAAGAGGGCGAGAGATGCACCAGCAGGGTTGAGGAGAGCCTCATCTCTCGTCCTCACCTGGCCATTACTCCCTTTCCCGAAAGCAGTTGCAGCAGTGGTCAGAAATGGCCACCACAAAGGAGAACTCGACCAGAAAAGAATGTGCAGGCAGAAGATAAGAAGTGAAAGTTTTGGCTGACTGGGTTAAATTGTAAAGCAACAACTAAGGTACCCTGGAGTTTAAACTTACAAAAAATAACATTGCTCCCAAAGAAGAGTCAGAAGCAGCAAAGGAAAGTGAAAAGGGAAAGGTTTGGCTTTTTTTTCTTCTCTCTCCTTCCCTATACTGACAACTAAGAGACTTAAATAAGAAATAAGAAAAATCCGCTTTGACATCAATAGGCAATTAAGCTGAAAATAAAACAAAATGCCAAAGGGATAATAAAGATTTCCGGACGTTAAAATTTTTCTTTTTCATAAGCAGGAAGGGAGAGAAAAAGAATAAGGGCAGGATCTGGAAGAGGGAGGAGACTGCCTGGAATTAAAAAGAATCTACAGTAAAACTTCAACAAGACTTCATTTTTCAATTCTTAGAAATGGAGATTTGGAAGTATGAGAAACAACAAGAAACGACTGCAAAACACGAAGATTGGGACAAAGAAGAAGCCATCTTTAATGAACAAGCAATTTTATGTGGGGAAGAAAAAGGAAAGGGGGGAAAGAGAATGGAGAATTTAAGACTTAAAAAAACAACCAAAGAAAAGAAAAATAACTTGAAAAATAAGTATAATACTCGAAAGCAACAAAAAAGGGGAATACAGAAGAAAGAAATAGAGGTAGAGAGACAAGGGGGTAAAAAGGGGAGAGAGAAGAAGAGAGGGAAGAAGGAAAGGAAAAGAAGTTACAAAGGACCGGAGCAAGATATAGAGAAACAGGACCTATTTAGAGATAATGGGTGAAAATCTAACTGAAAAAGGGATTCTGTAAAGTACATAAGATTATATTGTTATATTAGTAATAGAAATAACTTTAGAAAATTGGAAACAATGTATGATTAAAATGAGGGATAAAACAGTTAGTGTAATTTAGTGAAATGTTTGTGAATAAAATAAGTGAATAATTAGTTAATGTTTTATAAAATATAAGTGAAGAGGGGGGGAATTAACTATGGAAAGCTTATAATTGTTTCCATAGAAGTATGATATTTAATTGAAAAGTGATGTTAAATATGTTAAGACTTTAATGAATATTAATATTAATGATAGAATTGAATTGGAATGGAATGTTGTTTTAATTACGTACATTTATATTTTTTTCTTTTTTTAAGAATACAGTGTGTATTTTAAGAATGTACCAAGCAGAATCTGAATGGAAGTTATGTATTATATTGAATGTTACAACTTTAGGGAAAAGATATAAAGGTGTCATACTCCAATCATTAACTACAGGAGAAATTTTGTTTAATAAGAAAAGATAATAGATAATTGAAACAGGACAGACAAAAAATATAAATACAATGATTTGAATTGAGATGAGATAATTAAAATAAAAGTGAGAAAATTAAAAGAGGGGAGAAGCTACGCAGAAAATGTAAAATAGTAATAAGATATGGAATAGAATATAAAAATGAGCATGAACCTGAATTTATGTCTGTACGAAGAAATGTAACCCGGGATTACGCTACTTTCAAAAAAGATACTTTATTTGTATTTTTTTTCTCTTTGTGAAAACTCAAATAAAATTTACAAAAAAAAAAAAAGAAGAATTGGTTTAATTACATGAATTTTAAAGACAATGTTTTAAAGACAACACTTTGTGTTTTACTTTTTCTGGGATATAGACAGCCATTTTTGAAGTAATCATCAGTTGTAAGACTTTTTAATGGGTCTCTTTAATGTACCAAAATTTCTTTGCAAAAGAAGAAGCAAGAAAGAGCAACACCTCTTTGTTTAGAATGTTAAAATCATCATATTTGATTTGGAGAAAATAATACATGTATAGGCACATATACAAAGGAATTAAAATAATTGCATTAAACCACAAAGTAGTATTTGCAAATGATTTCAACCCCATGATCTACTCTGCCCAAGATGTTGCTAGAAATGAAGAACTTGACAAGAGATCTAGAAGAAACACTTGGGTAGTTAGACAATCAACTCTGGGAAATTAGAAAGATCCAAAAAGATGGAAAGAAAACACGAGAATTAGCAAATTTAACTTCACTCTCTTAGAAAACTACAGTTGGACAAGTTTTAAAAAACATGGGCATCACTGATTAGGGTTTAGAATTTTTTTAAAAAATACAGAAAGTCCTCACTTAGCAACTGCCTTATTCAGTGACTATTCACAGTTACAACTATGATGAAAAAATAACTTGGTGACCAAGCCTTGCATTTATGGGTTGTGTAAGTCTTTAAAGCAAAGGGAAGCTAAAGTAATATGATTGTGGCTTCACTTAGCAGCTGCTGCACTTAATGACCAAATTGCCAGTCCCAGTTGTGGTCCCTAAACAAGGAGTACCTGTTCATTCAAGTAATGTGTATTTTTTATTGTTTTAGTGGTGATCATGTTTAGCAGATTTTATCTATGATAGCCTCTTTTCTTTCTATTTAAAAGGAAAAAAAATCCAGCAATAATTTGGGTTTCCCAACTCAGATCTACATGTATACTGGTGTCATAAGAAAGGGAGAAAGAAATGAAAACAAATAGCAGCTGAACTTCTCTCCCAAGGCATTTGGTAGATTTTTGCAAGGACAGTGAAGTAGCTAGAAAAGATTAGAACAGCTATTCACTTATCTCAGTTAGGCTCTGCAGTCCCAGTCGAGATTCAGAAGGAACTAAAAAGCTTATCCATCTATTTTTATATTGCAGTTGTTAATAGAGATAGTCAATGTACATTAAGTCAATTCTGTTGAATTTTCCACGTCCTTTGAACTGTTTCATTCTTATTCATTTCTTTTATCAGATAAAGGCAATCACATTAGCCTACCATGTGGCAAAATTTTAGAAAATTTTATTCCAGGGATGGAATAACAATGACAAGAATTCATCATGAGGTGCACATTAGAGGGGTGTCTTTTAACTTTTTAAAAGTTACATAAATTATTTATTTTTCACTGCCATTGACACAAAGAGACTCCCAGCAACTAAGAAGGTTTTAACAAGTTAACGGAGTTGGAAGGGACCTTGTAGGTCATTTAGTCCAATGTTCCATGCAAGCAGGAGACTACACCATTTCGGCCAGATGGCAGTCCAGCCTCTTCTTGAAAGTTTCCAGTGATGAAGCTCCCACAACTTCTGTTCAGCTGAAAGAAATATCCTTCTGGGTTCAGTTCCAACTGACACTGGAAACATGGAGGCTGCTTGGAAGGTTTAATGGTATTAGACAGGACCACATGGCCTGGAGCTCCAGAGAAGGGTTATCACATGCTTTAAGGTGAGAAGACATCAAGAAAAACGGGGTGAGGTGCTGAGGGTGCCTGGGTTTTATACCCTCTGTTAGGATTTGAATTGGAGCTTGTATTCTAATTGGTTGTCAGACTCCCAGGGGCCACTCTGTAGGCTGTCCTGAGTTCCAGGCTTGGCGTAGCCTTGCTGGGTGAAAGGGCTTTTGGCAATTGCTATAGCTTTACAAGGAGTTCCTTGTTATGTAAAGTACTCTGGCCCAGGCCTTAATGGCTCACCCATTAACAAAGGTGGGGGTGAGATTCTGCTTCTGGGGTGAGTTTCTGCTTCTGAGTTTCTAAGCTTTTTAGAGGAAATATTCTGCCTTTTTAATATTTCCTAGGATATTTCAATTTTCTAGGAGCAGGGTGGGTGCTAACTTCCTACAGTTCCATTGGTTGATTGCACTCACTGTCAGAAATCTTCTCATTATTACAACACAAAAGCAAAAAAATGAAAGATAAATAAATTGTATACTACATTGGGAACAAATCACAACACTCACATAGTTTGAGAAGGTTGATGTATAGCCCAGTACCTGGGGAAAGAACTGGTCTTCAAAACCAGTAGGTTCAGGGCTCCTCAAATCTTATGAGTATGTTGTTGTTCTGTAGGGCAAGTGCAATAACAAAGGAAGCATGTCTTCTGAATCCTATCAGGTGATATCAACCCTTTCAGATTATGTGGGATTAGCAGAGACATACGGTATCTCAAATACCCATGCTTCACATACTAGGGCTTTATATTTCCCTACCAGCACCTCAAACTGCAGTTGAAAGCCCACAGACAACCAAGGTAGTAGAATATTACATAGTCATGCAGAAATAACCCATAATACTTGCACTTCCACATTCTGCACCAACTCTGACTTCCAAGTGGTTTTCAAGGCAGCCTCATATACTATGCATTGCAGCCAAATAAGAGGTAACTAAGATATTAGTGACTACATGAATTAGCACAAGGAACTTTACCTGTTAAAAGTTAATATAGTTGACATTGGCTGTACTCAGGTTGTTTGTCTTAGTGATGTTCAGAGTCCCTCATTTATAGTTGTACAGTGAAAAATACGGGATTCTAAGTGTGATTTTTTTTTTTTATCTAGCGTAAGTTGTAGGTATAAACTCTTTCAACTTTTTGGGAGGGTAGCTATAAATGACCAGAGAATTAGGAGATGTCTGATTACTGAAACATTTTTTTAAGTCCAGAACAACAAGATAACATTTGAAAGTAGTTCAGGAGATACCTTCCTGATTCACTGAAGTATAAGAAAAAGTAGGAGGTACAGTGGAACCTTGGGTCGCGAATGCTTCTGTTCATGACCAAATCGGGTTACTACCAGAATTTTCAGAACAGTTTTGCTTCTGGTTACAAGCAGATCTTCAGGTGATGACCAAGCTTTGGTGCCATTTTGTTTTTGTTTTGGTCTACACATGCACAGATGGTCATGCCTGATTTGGTCATAACCAAATCAGGTTGCAACCTAGTCCTGGAATGGATTATGGTCGCGACCTGAGGATCTACTGTACAAAACAATCAGACTTGCAAGATTATTATAGCCAACCTAAATTAAAAAAAAAATATTTGCTATGAAATTAATTCCCTGATTTGATTTATATACTAGATGGGATGATCGTTTAGCCTCAAACAATTATAGGGAAATTTTTATTTCTTAATTATTTTTCTCAATATATCTCAAAATTGTATCAGCATTATGGCTGTTTGATTCTGTCCAATCCCTTTTTTTATTTTATGAGTTTTTTAAATGGTTTTCTAATAAAGGTTTGCATCCATCTACTGAATCCATGTTTTTTTCCTAATAGAGGTCTTATGTAATTTATTAAATTTTAATACATGAAATTAATGTATAAAATAATTAAACAAATTATGTAACTAATTTAATTTATGAATATTAATGAATATTCTCCAAGCACATTTTAAACATAAGTATCTCAGCAAAACTTTGATTAGAGAATAAACAAAACTAAAGGCTGCTGCATCTTTTTTGCTGTAGAAATTGGTAGTTACTGGTTGAACTACAGAAAGAGGCTAATTTGTTTTTTAGTCCGAACCTGGAAAATTAATGCATCAGGAAACGTTTCCTAACATTTTCATTGTCAACACTGTGTGATGAAATAGCCTTTCATCAGAATGCAAACTGATATTCACAAGTGACCTAACTCTGACTCTGATTTCTTACCTAGTGGTGGAATTCAAAAGTTTTTACTACCGGTTCTGTGGGCATGGCTTGGTGGGCATGGCACAGGAAGGATACTGTAAAAATCTCCATTCCCACCCCACTCCAGGGGGAAGGTTACTGCAAAATCCTTTGCCCTCCCCAACCCACTAACTTGCTTTCCAGCTCCTTTCTCCTGTGCAGGGCAACAAAAGAAGAGCCAGCCAATCAGCAGGGACTTGGGAGGCAGAGAATAGATGAGGGCAGACGTGGTATTTGCTGGTTCTCCAAACTACTCAAAATTTCTACCGGTTCTCCAGAACTGGTCAGAACCTGCTGAATACCACCTCTGCTGCTGACCTGATCATGTTTCTGTTTTTTTTTCTAATTATCTAATTCTCACATGTTAGGTAGAACAAACACAGAAAGAAAGATAAAAAGAAACCACCATGGAAAACAGATTCTGTTATTGTAAAATCACATAGACACACTCATTTCTTTCACATTTTACAGTAGCAAGATTTTTGACTGTTATGATATTCTAAATTTTTTTGACTGTTATGGTATTCTAGTTTCAGAGCCATCAATGCAAATTAAATAGATTTAAAGTTTTCAATAATCTGTATTGATAACAATTTCCAGGATGGAAGAAGTTGTTCCCAGATGACAACTTGTGTCCTATACTGTTGCACATCATACAAAAGAACACAAGATGCAGCACAACTATTTTGTGGAATTCCTGAGGGATATCTCCATTTATTCTATTATAGAATAATAAATAATTCATTTCCATCCTCAAAATTTCCTGCTAATTGCAAAAAAAAATCATACACAACAAAATTGCAACAAGGTACACAATAAAAGATACAAATGTTTGTTAGGTTGCTTTAAACTAATTGACAAAAACATTTCAATTGTTTTCTAGGTCTCATTCATAAGATTTTTAGTCAAAATTACATGCAGAACATAATTATGAATTACTAAAAGCAAATAATAATAATAATAAAAAGGAAAAGTCAGAAGCAATTTCATTTACTAAATGTACACGTGGGACAATTATAGAAATAGCTGGATAATTTTTTCATCCCTCTGAAGTACTGCTCATAATTAAAGCTATAACACATAAAGCAAAATCATTTATTTATTTATATATTTCTTGGAATGGCAAAATTACAACTCTTCACAATTATGTACTAGTTCCAGTACACACACACACAAAGAAACATTTATTTTATTGTATTGGATAATGTAACAATTCTTTCTCATTCAAGGCCATCGTTTTCCCTTTAAAAGAGATAATGTCTCTAGATAGTTCTATAGCTCAGCTGGAAAATTGCTCATCTCTCCTCAAACCAGAAAACTATAACACAATAAAATTTGGTGTCCCCACTATCAGTCACCACAATGACTTTACACCAGAGGTCCTTAACCTTTTTTGTGTCATGGACTCCTTTGAGAGTCTAGTGAAACCTACAGAACCCTTTTTTAAAAAACGTAACTAAATGCATAAATGAAAATGTATAGATAGAAATTTAACTACAAAGGAATGCGATTATGCTCAACTATCAAAATATTACTAAAATAAATATGTAACACAGGAATACAAGTATTTTCTTTATTATTATGTCAATACAAGCTCATAACCTTTTTAGTTACAATAGTTTTAGATAAATTTACTGAAGTCAACAAACATTTTTCTTTTGGAATTTCAAGGTCATCAATAACTTTGTTGCCTACTGAAATGCTAAATTTCAGTTACTGAAAATAAAGTTATAATTGTTTTCCCATACAAGTTTACATAACTCCTAAATTCATCTATGAGATCTACCAACATCTTAATTCCAGGTTAAGATCTCCTCTACACTCCTTCTGTTTTCAGTAGATGACCGTGTCCTGATTTTAGGTCTGTGGGGCATGTTAAGAAAAGCCATTGGTGTCACCCTCTCTCAGGGTGATATTAGCCAATGGGAAACCAGTGTCTATTATAAAACAGCTCTGATTGAGATTTGGCTTTAGAGACTTTTATTAGGTTTTACTATTTTTCAGGGAATCCCAGGGGTGGGATTCTCCCAGTGCAGAATGGTTTGGGTGAACCTTTAGCTCCGACGATCAATTCACAATCACCAAACCAGTTGTTAAACCAGCAGCATCCCATCACTGGGGCATCCCCAATTATTCTTGCTTTGCCAAACTATCCCTATACTTTTCAGCAATGGTTCCAACTTCCAGGTTTTCCATGTTACAGGGGCTGTTTTCCACAGCACTCAGTTGGAAATTAAGTCACATCTTGCCTGTGCCTTAAATTCAAAAATATTGTCCAGAGAGGAAATAGGAATAGGAAACAAATATGCCTGCATCTTCCTGGTGGTATGGGAAATAAAGCACAAGAAATAATGAAAATCAGGTACTCAACAACCTGCTTAATTTCAGCCAAGAATAAGTGTCACTATTTCAAGGTTTTTGGGTCAGTATTAATCAGTCTTTGTACAGAAAATGGAATTTTGATCCATATTCATGACTGTTGTTGTTTTTAATGGAAAAGGTATTATTAAAAATAGAATTCTGCAAACCATGGAATGGGCATTCCTAAATATTGAGAGTTATAATAATGTGCATACTGGACAGAATTTTTTTTTAAATGTGGTACATAAAGACCACCTGAATAAGAATTAATATAAGAGCAGATTTGACCCACTGTTCCTTTCATTATCCCACATTAGGGGAAAGCAGGGGTGGGATTCCATTTTTTTAACAACTGGTTCTGTGGGCATGGCTTAGTTGGTGGGCATGGCTTGGTGGTCATGTTATTGGCCAACTCAATATCACTCACATCAAGGCACGCATCTCCTCGCCTGGCCTCTCATGATTGTGGGGATGCTGCAACAGTCGTAAGTGTGAAAAATGGTCAGAAGTCACTTTTTTCAGTGCCATTGTAACTTTCAATGGTCACTCCACACAAGCAAAGTACCAGCAAAGGAGGGAAAAAAAACTCCAGAGAAGTTCCTGAGACAGGAAGTCTAGTCCTGCCAAGAATGTAATAAGGCTTAATGGAGAGGCAGTTTCTGTAAGCAACACCAGAAGGTTTCCTTCCTGCCTTCCTTACAGGATTAGGCCAGTAATTTATTATAGCAACCAGTTCTCCGAACTGCTTATGATAACAACCGGTTCTAGCAAATGGGTGCGAACTTGTAGAATCCCACCCCTGGGGGAAAGGAACATAGAATAATAGAGTTGGAAGGGATCTTGCAGATCTTCTAGACCAAGGGTCTTCAAACTTGGCAAGTTTAAGACTTGTGGATTTCAACTCCCAGAATTCTTGAGGTAACATGACTGAAGGAGGAATTCTGGGGAGTTGAAGTCCACAAATCTTAAAGCTGTCAAGTTTGAAGACCCCTGTTCTAGTACAACTCCCTGCTCAAGCAGAAAACTCTATATCATTTCTGACAAATGGTTGTCAAGTCTCTTTTTGAAAGCCTTCAGTGATAGAGCACCCACAACTTCTGAAGGCAAGCTTTTTCATTAGTTGATTGCTTTCACCGTTAGGACATTTCTCTTTAGTTCTAGGTTGCTTCTCTCCAGGGGAGAGATTCAAATTTTTTAACAACCGGTTCTGTGGCATGGCTTGGTGGGCATGGCTAGGTGATCATGTGAGTCAAAAGAGAGAAACTCACTTTAACAATGCTCTTGGAGCAGGGGGTTAGACTAGATGATCTCCAAGGTCCCTTCCAGCCCTGGATTGCTGTGCTGTTTCAAAGCACCCTCTGAAGCTGCATCTAGTGCCAGGGTCTGTGATCCTTCCTTCCTCTCCTTTTTCTCTCTCTCCCTCCCTCCATTCATATCTCATTCACTTTCCCTTCCCTTCCCTCTTTCTCCCTTTCCTCCCTCCCTCTCTCTCTCTCTCTTTCTTTCTCTTTCTCTTTCTCTCTCTCTCTCTCTTTCTCTCCCCCCTCTCTCTCTTTCTTTCTTTCTCCCTTCCTTCCTTCCTTCCTTCCTTCCTTCCTTCCTTCCTTCCTTCCTTCCTTCCTTCCTTCCTTCCTTTCTTTCTTTCTTTCTTTCTTTCTTTCTTTCTTTCTTTCTTCCTCTCCAGCCCCCACACCCCATTTTGGGCATAGGAAACCTCCTTGCAGCCTCCTGGGCGCAAAAATGGTGTGTGTCAATTTTGTCAAATTTTTTAAAGTGGATTGGATTGGTTTGTTTAGAAGTAGAACTTATAAAGTGTCTGAGCAAGATTTTTAAGTTACTAAAAAGAATCAAGTTGTTAGTAGAATCAAAACTGACCTCCAAAATATCCAAAAACCTGAGCATTTTAAAAAATTTAAGCAAAGTTCTATTTCTCTGTATGATGATATGGTGTTTTATATTGATATAAATAATATAGATAAATATAGCAAGATGACATACATGTGGATATGGTTATGATACGGTTTCTTTCTTTCTATCTTTCTTTCTCAGATTTGGATAAGGATAATTCTTATAAGTTACACATAACTGCTGTAATATAAAGTCAGAAATCATTCCTCCTTCCTTCCTTTCTTTCTTTCTTTCTTTCTTTCTTTCTTTCTTTCTTTCTTTCTTTCTTTCTTTCTTTCTTTCTTTCTT
>NW_020769374.1:5150486-5201619 GCF_900518735.1 Pseudonaja textilis | reverse complement strand
AGAAAGAAAGAAAGAAAGAAAGAAAGAAAGAAAGAAAGAAAGAAAGAGGAAGGAAGGTGGGAAGGAAGGAAGGAATTCTGATTTTATATTACAGCAGTGTGATTCTACCAATTCAGCCCAATTTGGGAAAACTGGTAGCTCCGAGGATCAACTGTGAGTGAACTGGTCCACTCCAATGATCAGCTATTGGGTCCACCGGCCCACCCTTGCTTGATAGGTCTATGCTTGATATCCTGGTTTTCAAACTCAGCTGATTCTCATGGCACAGTGGATTGTCGTGTGTCAGCTGTTTAACACAGAGAGATTTCTGGAGAAGGTCAATAGCTAATGCTCTGTGAGCACCCAGTGAACTGGTTGTTATACCAGTTGAATCACACCCCTAGTTATAAATGTAAGCTAATCTCTTATATGAATGAAGGCAAATATATATGTCCCAGCATAATGATGCAAAGTTGAATCTGTGGTTCGTGTTTATATGGCGCCTTCCTATTGGAAGTATTTAGGAGCCAAGGGCTTGGCAGTACAAGGAAACAGCAACTAATCGCCAGCCAGCCATATTCCAATCTCCTACTCTTTGGATGCCGCATAGCTTTCCTTTTTTTTCTATAATACATAAAATATTTTATAGCATATATTATATACTTTTTTCATGCATAAAGCTTATAAGGGGTTTCTAGTCAGGATTAAACTTTGCTTTTCAGTACGATTGGGCTAACCCTTCTCCTCTCCAGCCTAGTCAAATAAAAATCTATTGTGAATTCATCCATCAGCTTTATGTTTCAGGTCTGAACTCAATCCAATGCATAGACAGATATACAATATCTATAAATTATGTAGTCATTTAAGGAAGAAAGACAGCAAAAACAAAATGGCTCTTGGCGACCATCAGTTAATTCTAACTGCAGTGGTCCATCAGGGTGGTTTAGTTCACTAATAAATAGAGTTCCATTCTTTTTCTCTACTCGCAGAATAGCAGGTGGTGATCTGCCATTTTAATATGAAAAATGATAATTTTATATGAAGCTTGTTCATGTTGTTCCTGAACTCTAATTGGTTTTAGTCAGTGACAGGGAAGAAAAAAAATCATAACCAGCATGAAGGCCATATAAAGCAACACTTTCTGAATAATAATAGAACAATGAAGTCAAATGCTGGCAGAATATACAAACTGTATAGTAATTGCCATTGATGTTGACATTGATAATTTATTTATGCTGAGATCTTAGTGTGTTCCAAATGCTTGAATACAATACTATAGATAATTATGCACTTCTACTAAATGTGCTTGTTAGTAACATTGGAATTAATTTATATATTAATTATGGATGCTTTACCTTTGAGGAAATCCATCAGACTACTATAAAACACCTGTCTTCACACAATTTAATGGTGCATCAACCTCATTGACAAAAGTTTCCCTTGAGCTTTGCAAAAGTAATTATAACCCTGGGAAGTAAATGCAAATCTTTCTGGAATGAAGCTCTGCGTGCATTAAGCAACCATCGCTAATTCCTCTTATGATGAGAAATCATATTGTTTTCTAGTTACTAACACCATTTTAAAAGTCCTTGGGACAGAACAAAGTAATATAACCTGCATATTTTAAAGCATATAAGAATTGATACACAGAGAAAGTAGACCTACAGGTTGTCCTTGGCTTATGGCCATTTACATAATGACTGTTCAAAGTTACAATGGTGCCAAAAAAAAAAATGACCTGTGACTTTTCCTTGCATTTACAACAATCACAGTATAAATCAATCAATCATTCAATCAGAATAGAGCTGGAAGGGACCTTGGAGGTCTACTTGTTCAACCCCTTGTTCAAACATGAGACCCTATACCAATCCATTTCAGATATGGACTGCCGCCACACACTGCTGGCTTATGTTTGACTGATCGTCTACCAGGACTCCGAGGTCCCTCTCATAGTTAGTGTTTTTGAGTCATATTTCACCTAAACTGTACTTGTACTTTTGGTTTTTCCTGCCTAGGTGTAAAACCTTGATTTTCTCCACATTAAATGTCATGTTATTGCATAAGGCCCATTGTTCAAGTCTGTCAAAAACTTTTTGAATGCTGAGCTTGTGTTCTGGCATGTTGGCTATTCTTGCCTGCTTATGTCATCTGCAAAATTGATGAGTACGCCTTCTATTCCCTCATCTGTCATTTATGAAGATATCAAAAAGTACTGGGCCTAAAACAGAACCTTGGGGTATCCCACTACTTACTTTCCTCCATGTATAAATAGTACCATTAAGAACTATTTGCTAAGTATGATTCGTCAGGCAGTTACAAATCCATCTGGTAGTGATGCTGTCTATCACACGTCTTTCTAGTTTCCCGAAAAGTAGGCTGTGATCTACTTTGTTGACTGCCTTAGTAAAGTCTAAGTATACTATGTCTACAGCATTTCACTGGTCTATTAATTTAGTCACTTTGTCAAAGAATGAAATAAGATTGGCTTGGCATGATCTGTTTTTAACAAACCCATGCCGGCTTTTAGTTATGACTTTATTTGTTTCTAGATGTTTGCAGTAGCCCCAGGGTCTTGTGATAAAAATTTGGGCACTTAGCAACCAGCATATATTTATTATGGTTGCAGCATCCCAGGGTCACATGACCACCAGTTTGCTACCTTCCTTTCTAGTTAACCCTTGAAAGGACTTATTTAACAACCACATAATTTAATGACCAAACTTCTTGCCTAAATTGCAGTTGTGAGTTGAGGAATAACTGTATTTAGTAGTATTCATATCAGTGGTGGTATGCTACTGGTTGGGCCCGCTTCTGGTGTATGGGTAGCACTGAAGATCAGCTGGCAGAGAACCAGTTCACTCCGAATCTCTCTGATGCTCTGCAGTTGGGCCCACCTGGGCTCCCATAGTGACCTTTATTTCCTTTTGAAGTGCAGCTGCTTCGCACGGCACATCAGATTGCCACATGTCAGCTGTTGAAGCTATAGGGAGAGTGCAGGATTGCAGGAGGTGAGTAGGAAATCCTTTGCACGTGTGCAAAGTGCGCATTTGGTACATTCTCACAAAGTGTGTTTGTGCAAGCAAAGCATGCTCACCAAGTCACGTCCACCAAGCAGGTGGTAAACCACTTTGAAACCCACCACTGATTGATATAGTTTTAATTGCAAACCATCATCCCCAAATCCAATATTTTGTCATACAGTATGGTGCATCATAGGATGTGTAGAATTATCAGTGTGATGCAATGAACTGGGGCACCCTTGAATATAACCAAAAACAAAAGGATGAAAAGTATATATTACTATCATCCTGTCATTTCAATAAGGTGTTTGAAATCATCCAATAATCTAGTCAGGTTCAACAATACATCCAATCTCCCCTACCCAAACTTACCTAGATCTCAGTCTACCAAATTCAGTGAGATATTATTTCAGGCAGACTCCCATAGGAGCACCTAATGGCCCTGCAGTGAATTTGTTAAAATGTATTGATGAACTGCTTCTGGGCTAGGCACCATACTACCTACAGCTACAGCACAGTCACAGGCTACCTGTTCATCCACGTGGTTAGGAAACTTGCCACTTTAGGTTGTAAAACAAGCCTTTTCTCCAATTTATACCGACTTCTGAGATTGAAAAATTCCACATGTACTGGGGAGAGAAGCAAGGAACAATTTCCTGCTGTTTCCTGCCCACATCAAATAGAAGTTCCACTCCTGCCTTACGCTTCACTTGCTTGTCTATACATATAAGTGAACTGTTAGATATTCAATGGGAAAAGTCAGTGATGTCAGACTTCCCCCATTGGTTCATTTTCCAGGTGGGAAAATGAACAGCCATCAGTGGCTGAAATTGTGGACAGCAGCCTGTAAAAAGAATAGCAGGCACACTGGGCAGCAGTCTTTTGTTCAGCGCTAAATAAAGAAATCCTTTTCTTCTACCGTTGTCCTGCCTCTTCAGTCTAGCCATATCTAACACTGGTGATGAGGATGGGATTCTAGAAGAGAACAAGGGAAAGAACAACAGAATGCTGCTATCACCATGCTGATCATCAGAATGTCCACCCACGCTCAACCAGAACCTTTTGATCCAAAAAAGCATGACTGGGTCACGTACATGGGACAATTTCGAATGTTTTTAGAAGCAAATTCATTGCAGGATGCAACAGAACAGAGGAAAAGAGCTCTATTCCTGGGATATTGTGGGAATCGCCTCGACAAAACGGCTAGAACCCTAGCTGCTCCCAAAGATGTGGAAACAGTGGAATGGAAAGAATTACAGAAGACGTTAGAAGAACATTATGCTCCCCCTGCATTGTCACTGGCTCACCGACTTGACTTTTACTGCAGAGAACAGAAACCAGGTGAGACCATAAATGATTACCTTACAAACCTCCAAGATATTGCTGCAGGCTGTGAGTTTGAAAATGTGGAAGTAACTTTAAGAGATTGAATTGTAGTTGGAACGAGGGACCTGAGATTGCAAAGGAAGTTGATAACTAAAAAGAGCATCTCTTTAAAGTAATAGAGGTAGCCCGAGCAGCAGAAATATCAGAAAAACCAGCAACTAAAATTGAGAAATCTGAGAGTGTTCACACAGCATGAGGGACGACCAGCAAATATCAGGGAGAGGTGGAGATTGGAGAACTCTCTGAAGAAGAGGAGGAAGAAATACATAGAGTGAAGCCTGATAGAAGATCATGGCCCCAAGGGATGAGCCAGAGGCCCCTATGGTCTGCAGGCTGTAAAGGGAACCACCCCCGGGCAGTCTGCAAATTCAGGGATATAATCTGCCACCAATGCGAGAGAAGGGGGCATATTGCTGAAGCATGCAGAGCAAATCTGCCAGCATACCCCAGTCAGAGACAAGCAGGGTTCCCTAATCATCCACGTGGCCCACAACAAAGGGGATTCCAGAGATCTCCTCATTCAAATTACAGGAGGGAAGAGAATAGAATGGAGAAGGACAGAGACTATGAACACACAATAGTAAATGCAGATATTGAACATAGGTCAATCGGTCTATGCTCACAACTATGCAGGGGGCCACCATGGGTCCCTGCATGAGTAGTGCAAGTCACAGGCCCCTGATCTTAAAGAGTAGAACTAGAAGATGGGAAAATGTGGAGCAGACACATAGAACAACTCTGGGGACATTTGGAATGGAATCTGAATGACCAGAAAACCTCAGAAACAGAAACACAACATAGAGAGGTAAGACCAACCCTAACAACTACAAATACTGCAAACACAAGCCTTCCCACTCTAGGGTGGGACTCAAACTCAAGTACACCACAGGATAATTTAGCTGAAGGGCAGGAAATCCAGCAAAGAAACTCAGAGCCCTCTGTTCCGTCAGAGCTAGCCCTACCCCTGAAAAACCCTGAGGCTGGCTCTGGAGTGACAACAGACCCAGCTAGTTAGGTTGCCACCTCTGTGGAGTGGGGGAGTGAACTGCAAAGGTCCAGTCGCACTCACAGGAGTCCCTCCTATTTACGTGATTATATCTGTGAGTGAGAGCTGATCGGATGAATGCTTCTTCCAGGACGGGAGGGGTGTTAGATATTCAATGGGAAAAGTCAGTGATGTCAGACTTCCCCCATTGGTTCATTTTCCAGGCAGAAAAATGAACAGCCATCAGTGGCTGAAATTGTGGGCAGCAGCCTGTAAAAAGAACAGCAGGCACACCAGGCAGCAGTCTTTTGTTCAGAGCTAAATAAAGAAATCCTTTCCTTCTACCATTGTCCTGCCTCTTCAGTCTAGTCATATCCAATATGAAACATGAGTGGTATTATGCTTGAACAGCAAATCTTAAATTACTACACTAGTTCTTATTTTTAGGGTACATAATGAGAAGTATAAGGATGATGTACATGTGTAGGATATTTCTTAGGATAAATCGTCTTTTTTTTCACTGTAACAGGAAAATATCATAGAGCAGGATGGAGCCCATCAAATAGCTCATGTGATCTGCTGTTGTCGGGGCAGGGTGGGTGGGAGTTAGGAGTGATTTTTTATCTTTATTTTCCCAGATTTTGTTCTATTGTATTTTATTGATTTATTTGATTCTTTTTGTTAGTTTTTATTGTGTTTTTTTTTTTTTTTTAAATATGGTTTTACATTCTGTAAGCTGCCTTGAGTCTCCATGGGTGAATAGGCAGCAATATAAATTAAATAAATTAATTCATAAATATAATTTGTGGTTCCTTATTGTTTTAACTCTGTAGTTTATGCTAGAATTCAACTGAGATTTTAAAAGCAATAGTAACATAGCAAAAGCAATAGCACTTAGACGTATATATCACTTCACAGTGCTTTACAGCAGAGTCAGTCTATTGCCCCCGACAATCTGGGTCCTCATTTTACTGACCTCAGAAGGATGGAAGGCTGAGTCAACCTTGAGCTTGGTGAGATTCAAACTGCTAGATTGCAGGCAACTGGCAGTCAGCAGAAGTAGCCTGCAGTATTGCATTCTAACCACTGTGCCACCACCACGCAGTAACACAGAAGATGAATAATGAAACATTTTCCTACAAACTGTCCTTAAAATACATGCAAATAACATAACAAGCATTTTTTTTGAAAGCATGTATTTGATACCTATAAGTAAAACAAAATGTTGTTTGTTTTAAATATTTGGAAAATTACTTAATATTGTTATTGTAAACCTGCTCTTATAAAAACATTTATTTGCAGTGGCAGCAGATTTTGTTTACGGACTCCTGCATTAAAATTCTGCTTCAGTTGAAGCTTTTTTCTTTGACTCCATATATTTCCACTGTCCAAATAGCTAATCCCTTTTCATATCTTCTTTTTGATTGATTAGGAGGCAAACAGCCCCAGATCACAAGGAAACCAACAGTTCAAATATATGCCTTGCAGTCTCAAACTACTTTTTCTCCTCAGGGTATTATAACTCCTTTAGGAAGGTATAGGACAGGAGAGGACTCAGACAAATTTTCCTTCGGCATGTCAACCAGAAACTTTTATGTTGTGAAACTTGAGATTTGTTGTTCATAAACTGCAGTTGAAAAGGGTCGAAAAGCTGATTGAATGATTGATGGGACTCAGGTCAAATAAGTCCTGCAGATGAATCTGGGGAATCTTGAAAGTATGTGATACTTCATATTCCTGTCAAGAAGCTTCAGAAAATGAAAGTTGAAGGGCATAGGAAAAAATGAGATAAATTTAATTCAGTAGGGAAAGTTAAAACAAAAAACTGAGGATACCATCCTATATTCCCCCTTGGACAGTGTCCCAGAGGCTATAAAATGAGTCAGATCTTTCTATAAAATCAGAAACATGGTTTCAACTTCAGAGAGTTGAAGGCTAATATTGAATTTTGCCTCTCTACCAGGCATAACATCTGCTGTTTTTGGCATCTGGAAATTTAGAAAATAGAAAGCCTCAAGCACTGATGGGAATAAGGGAAATGTTAATTGAGAAGTCCACATGTTGCCTTGTGCTGATACTAAGGTGTCCAAAGTAAGCATTTTTATTGTTTAATTGAGAAAACAGATGGGTATCAGCACTATTGCAACCTTTTCCTGATATGCCAAATAGAAAGGATTACAGTCATCGAGTCTATTTTTTAAATTATCTCCCTCCAGTCAACAATGGGAAAGTTGTCCAGAGATTTTCTCATGGAGGCCCAAACCTCAAAATACAATCTGTCCCACACAAAAAAAATCATGCAGGCTTTCTTGAGAAAATGAGGGTTTTTTTTTTTTTAGAGAATGGGAGAAGATGGTCTGTCTTCACAAGATTTCAGAGAAGGGTCGTTGTTCCTCTCAATAGCCAAGCAATAATACCAATTCCAGTTTGCAGCTTTTCTTATCTGACATTTGTACTTCATGACTTGAATTTTTCACAGCTTTTTGAGGATATGATGGAGATCAAAGTTAAAGATGCTTTCACTGCAGTTTTGCCACTGTTTATTCAAAAGGCAACATCAAATGGTCCCCACTCCCCCTTGGCAGTCTCAACACAATTTCCAGTCTGGCCATACTTGTCTGGATTCAGAAGATAAGTACAGTTAGATCTAACATTGGGAAATGGAGAAAAACATCTTAGAAGACAATGGGAAACCAGTTTTGTATTGTTGCCAAGAAAAAAAAAACATGTACAGTATGTGTCCATGAAATCACTAAGATTTGAGCTTAACTTGTAGGAGAATTCACTGTATATCACCATCCCTATGAACTTCAATATGTGGTTCCCTCTTATTGATGTTGTCTCCCACGCTACCATATTTCTTTGGGGATGTCATTCTTCTTCACGAATATTAGATCTGAGCTGACTTTGGCTAAGAAGCTAGTAGCTAAAGATATTGTTCAAAAAAATGAAATGATATGAATTGAATCAGATGCTTTCTTTAAATACTAGCCGATAACCCAGTGTTGCCCGGCTATTTATTTATCCCAATCCTGTATTAGACAAGAAAATCCTGTAGTCGGGATTAATGCTGTTGTACTGTCTCTCGCACAGCATTGCAATTTTTCTATTCCTCTCCTTGGCAGTTTCTTGTCTACGATGGTGTTTCATTTTTTTTTTTATTGCACTTGGCCAATTGCCTGATGTTTCCTTGGAGGACTGAGAGGGAGCCCCCTTGTGGAGTACTGGAGTACTGTGAAGCCGTTACCATGGAAACCCCGCTGTGCTGTACAGTAGAAGACATTTACGGCACCCCCTTGAGGGGTGTTAGGAGTGTCTTACCCCCACAGTATTTGTTTCTAGAGGGTAAGTCATATGTGTACTAAGTTTTGTTGAAATTTCTCAAGGTATTCAAGAGTTATGTTAGAATATACATACAAAATACATCTAGTTTTTTATATAGAGAGATTTAAATAATTTATATAATCAGTGCAACAAATCTTTAGAGAAATGGGAAAAGTGTTAAATTATAGCTAACAAATACTTGGTTCTGGAACACAAGAACTGCAACATATTTTTAGTATGATCTATTCACCTATAATTAATTCTAGACTGTTCCATATGACCAACAGTGCTTAAAAAAATTATCATTTGTTAAGAATTGTGATGTAAAGTTTTGACATAAAAAGCCCAAAATCTATTATACTTCTGTGCCCCCCAAATCTTCCCAATGTTTATGAATTTTGAAAATGGATTGTGCAAGTCAAAGTATTCATTTTCAAAAAGATGAGAAATCAAATAATGTATCCATGCCACTGAACGATACTCGATGAAGCAGAATTAAAGGCACAGCATGTGGGTTTGTGATTTTAGGTGTTGTTTTTTTAACAGGTGATGTTTCCTATGTAGAAAGCACAAACTTCTGATCCATATAAGTTGAAAAATCCTGTTTTTTTTTTTTAAAAAAAGAAATGTTACATTTAACAAGCATATGATATGATGTTCTTTGTACTTTATTCTAACAGATTAATTGAACAATCTTTTAAATTCTCAAAAACCTGTAACAGCATACAATATTGACCTGTGTAGATCTAATGTTTACACATGCTCAGTATAACAAATTGTACATTCCCAATTCACCATAAACTGATTTCAACAAAATAACTATGACTGACATACAGGCTATGTACCAACAATTATTATCTCTGAAAAACAATTCAAAACATCAAGGTTTTGCTATAAGGTGAAGGAGGTATATAAAAAGGAGTGGCTGGTGTTGAAGAAAGTAGCCATTTCTCAATCTTTCTATGAGGCTTGGCCAACTGACTCAAGAGGGATGATTTCACAATCCTAAATCTACCAACTTTGGACCATCAAAGAATCTATCAGGCATGCTGGCTGAGGAATTGTGGGAACTGAAGTCTAGTCTTAAAATTGACAAGATTGAAAAATGTTTTTCTAGATGAATAAGATTCCATTCCCATTTTTTTCTCTATTCTGCCTAGATAAATCCACATAACCAAATTGCACATCCAGATTGCAGAAAGCTACATAAGTTTATAAAATGTGAAGGCAAAGAACTTTATGTTGGAAGGCTGTAACTTTAATCAGTAATACACCTATAGAATGTGTGTGTGTGTGTGTGTGTGTGTGTGTGTGTGTGAGTGCGTGCATGCACACATACATATGGAGAGGAGAGAGAGAGAATAATAGGACAAAACAGTGAAGGTGAAAATAATAGGAAACTGAACTGGATGCAAAAGCAAGAAACACAGTGATATGCTCTTAGTTTATGGAGATACTATTTTAGAATAAATCCAGTCCTATTTGATAATAACAATTGCATACTGTTGTCCTCTCAACATGCAAAGTAGAAGAATACATTTCTTGTTCATTTCTATTCATTATTTGCAGTAAACAAAGTATCTGCGGTTAGAGCATCAGTCTTATCATAAATACTGATAATTTATCATCAGGAGAATATAAGACAGCTGTGGTAGGGGGAGAAATGGGGAGAGGAATCTCACCACAAGGTCCCTGGTTCATTAAAATTGCATTGGCCATCTCTTCCATTCATGTTTTACATTTTTTCCATTCATCTCTTAGTAGGTTTCTTGCTTTTACTGCTGTTGTTCACACAGACAACATGAAAAAAATATTCATTACACTAGAGAACCGGGCCATCTGTCTATTTACAGCAAGAGCATAGTGCACTGGTTTTGGAGACATGCCGACAATGGACTCAACAGAAAAAGAACAAGAAGGTCCCTTGGTGTGGGATGTTGTTTGATGTAAATATGTTTTAGGTGTTCTATTTATTACTGTTAGCTTTTGTTCTCTGCTTGGTACTAGCATCACTGCTCTGTTGCATTCATCCTGAAACTGAGAATTCATCTTGAGTATGTTAGGAGAGTCAGTTCGGTCTCTATATATTTATTATTTTATTTATTTTATTTATTATTTTATTTATTTTATTTGTAAATCACTTACAAGATAATAGGTATAAGTATAAACATAATTATGAATACATGAGATGTATACGTATAAGAAAAATAAAAAGAAACAATAGGACAGGGACAGTAGGCATTATTGGTGCGCTTATGTACACCCCTATTGGCCTCTTAAGAAAGGGGTGAGGTCAATAGTAAACAGTCTAAGGTAAAGTTTTTGGGGTTTGCGGAAGAAACCACAGAGTCAGGTAGAGTATTCTAAACATTGACCACTCTGTTGCTGAAGTCATATTTTCTGCAATAAAGTTTGGTGCGGTTAACCTTGAGTTTGTATCTATTGTGTGCTCTTGTATTGTTATGGTTGAAGCTGAAGTATTCATTGACAGGTAGGACATTGCAATGTATGATTTTATATACTATATTTAGATCTGACCGAAGGCGGCATAATTCTAGATTTTTTAGGTCTATAATTTCAAGTCTGGTTGGCATAAGGTATTCTGCAATGAGTAGAGGAGCAGAGAACTCTTCTTGTGAAATATTTCTGGACCTTCTCAACTGTGTTAATATCAGATACATGATATGGGTTCCAGACTGATGAGCTGTATTCAAGTATAGATCTAGCAAATGTTTTGTATGCTGTAGTTAGTAATGTGATATTGCCAGAGAAGAAGCTACGTAGGATTAGATTAACAATGCTTAATGCCTCTGGGCTATGTAGTTACAGTGGGCTCTAGCACTTAGATCATTAGAGATAAGTACTCTGAGGTCCTTGACAGAGTTTGGATCATCAACAAGGTCTTGACTATTCAGCTTGTATTTTATTTTCTGATTTTTTTTTTTGCCTATATGTAAGACGGAGCATTTATTTATTGAGATTTGAAGTTGCCATTTGATTGATCATTCTGATACATAGTCGAGGTCTTTTTGGAGGATAGTAGTATTTTCTGAGGTGTTGAATAGCGTTACATGATCAGTGAAGAGAACGCAGTTGCTCTTAATATTAATATGTAATTATAAAATAATATTAGATTAATATGTAGCATAAATTGAGATGGTGAAACTACTTAGTAGAAGACTTTCTTATTTGCACTGCTTTGAATTTTCTCCCTGTGTTCCTTTAGCATATCTTGTGCCAAAGAGGGCTCCATAATCTATATATTATGGGGCCATTCATTCCATGTTTAATACTGGAAGAACTAGCCTTCTAGTTTTCTGAATGGTGAATGAGCAGAACTTCAGTCGGGAATGCCATAATGGTCATAATACTAACAGTGGTATTCATCATTGGATAATAATTATGGGCTATAAAATCTAAATGAGTAGAATAGCCCAATAAATTATCCGTATGATGCAGTATGCTATATAGTAAATGTACAATAGTCTTTGAAGAAGTTGTATTACTCAGAATTTGTATTACTCAGACATTCTAAAACAACAACAACAAATCCCTGGAAGAAAGACCAACCCTCTTCACAATATTATACATTATTTTATGCTTGTCTAGAGAAGTCATAACTTGAACATTGCACAATACAATCATTAAAGAGATGGGGTAAGGAGACAAAAGGAGAGCATCAATTTGTCAACTAACAGGGAAAAAAAATAATTAAGCTAAAACTCTCTATACTTATGTGTGGGTATTGCAGCTAACCCCAATGTGATTTTGAAATTTTGAACTGAATATGCAAGAAGCAGTTAATTGAATAGACATTTTTTTAATTAAGTCACAGACTGTGTAGCCTTAATTAAGGCATGGAAATTGTTCGTTGCTTTGTCTAATAAAATATTTGGGAGGAGGGGTCCAGATGCAGTGGAGGCAGCAGCTCTGTTTCAGATCTGTCAGAGTTTCAGCAATCAACAGATTTTGTATCACGGGCTGTGCAGGCTTGAGTTGACAAAGCTTTAATGCAGGCAGAAAAGTTTGAATTTGAAATATACCATCCCAAGATAAAGATGATGAAAGGGCTACCTTGTCTATAGAGAACCAAGAAGCACCACACATCAGAGATCACCTGATAGGATATTTGCATCCTTCACAGATAACGGAAAGGCAGAATTTATAGGAGGGAGTGCTTCAATTTGGACATCTTTCTTTCTCACTTTTCCTGAGGACATTTAGGTCATTATTAATAAAGATCTATTGACATATTGATTCCCACTGTCTGCTTTTGGCAGCTGGCTAGATGATCCTCTTTCCCTCGCTCCTATAAATAGCTGCTTGAGATCTTTGGTATGAATAACCAACAGGCACATTATTTAGGAGCTGGCTTTGTTAAGCTGTGTCATCTCTTATTAAAAGCAAGTCACAGCAAATGAATGTTGAGGTCTCGGCTCTGCCAAAGATTCAATCGCTGATGCCAATCATCATCAAAGTGACCTGTGGTTCCTCATCACATTTTCCCCTCATCAGAGGCCTGCTTGATTGGTAGGTTTTATAAAAGTGACTTACATTTTCTTTCCTAATCCAGCTACAATGCAAAAGTCCACAGATATGTATCTGTTAGACCAGAAATGAGTGGTGGGCTAATTCTCTGGTGATGTGGATAATTAATAAGGTGGAAAAAAATGTTCCACAGGCTTCTTTTGAACTTTGAGACAAAAGTTTTCATTTTCAAGGATTCTCTGGGCGACCTCCATCACTGAAGTTCAATATTGAGAGGAAGACTAATTAGTTTTGACATTGTAATTGGAGAATGATAAATATCCTCCAAACGTGCTCGAAACTGTTCACAAATGACTGATTATATAGGATTATTAATCTACTACAGCCTCTAGGTATCCAATGAATATCGTCTTAGCTGAAAGTTAAACAAGATAAAAAAAAAATCTCTATTTTTATTCACATTATGGTTGCTACTAATCAGAATAATTTATTTAGAAGTGGAAATGGATTTTTTTTTCTCCTCCTGCAAACAGGAGAAATAGTTGTGGGTAGGGAATAAATACATGTGAATAATTGCAGGAAAATATCTACTTGTACTTGATGTGGTGAACATGCTTCAACAATAGTTTCAGTTTTTGTATGATTCTTTCATGTGTGCAGCCTAGCCAATAGGTACCGAACAAAATACGTTGCCATTGTGTAAAAATTGAAAATTTCAATAAAACAGTAAGTGGTAGGTTAAATTACAGGATGTTATTGTAATTAGAAGCCAAAAATGTATAAGTCACACATTCAGGAAGCAAAAACCTTGTTATTCAATGTATTCCTTGGTGGGAATGAGTAAACCAAACAATAGACTCTTATCAAAGTAATAAGTAATTTTTATACACAGGGTTTAAATTAATATTATTAATTATTGGATATTCTGAATAATGTGAAGCTACCTTTATAAAATCAAATGGAGTGGTTAGTGGAGAACACTAACAATTTTTAGCCATGTCAGAAACTCTATAGACAAGTGGACCAAAAATCCTGGTTTGTTTGTTTTAAATTCTATTAGAATTAAATGGGCTGTAACTGATCAAAAGAAATGCACTAGACTGAGACTGACTATAGCAATTATACTGTTTACTAGTGAAATGTTAGACTTAGAAGCTATGTAGTGAAGTACAACATGCATACAAGAACCCTTAATTGTGGAATACTCAGGAGTATTAGAAATTATTAGAGAAGTTACACAGCTTGCTATAAATCTTCAATAAATATTATATCGACTTCATTTATTCATAAATTAATATCCTCAAAAACTAAGATAACAAAGTTGAACACATTAAAAATAAACACATTTAAAAGGGGGAGGAGAGACTTTTCAAGTGAGTTGGTGTTAAACTTGAGTATCAAAAAAGCTATTTGTAAAATATCACATTCTATTCATTGCTTTTGAATAATGCTTTCATCAGGAAACAAAAACAAATGCAAAATGAAAAAAGTAGTGAGATACAATTTAACAGAAGATGAGTAGTAATCCCAGATGGCCACAATAGTAGTTGTTGGCATTTGCTGTTTCAGGGATTCTACAAGTTGATTTGTACTGAAATAGTTCTTAGCCTTTTCATGAATTTAGGTTTAATCTCTGCATTTTTAAAGTTTGATAGATGCTTTAAAGAAGAGGTTGACACTTTCAAGAGTGAGCATGATTGCAAATATAATACATTAGACCTTAAAGAGAACTTTATTTTACACTCCATCAGATAGTTGCAACCCAAGTATGATCATAGAATGACTGATAGACTGTGAACAAGCAGTACACATGCATGCACACACACGCATACACACACACAAACACACACAGAGAGATCACACACATACCACCAAAACACGGAAGTTCCATTATTCACACCTTATGAAAACCATTGATTTTTCTAGTATTGTTCTAGGTAATTAGGGTATATGCTTTTCCTGGTGGATAAAGTTCTGGGAAAACAGCATCAGTTAATGTAAAATACTGAATCTTAAAAAGCTATAAGATTCAGGCTTTCAGAAATAGGCAGTCTCCATTGGATTTCACAGCTCATGATGGATTGGATAAATCTGGGGGCTGAGGCTGAATCTCAGCCTTTCAGTAACACATCAAAGAGTATTTCTTAAAGTGAAAGGAAATGAGGCAAAATTTAAATGTTCTCAAATTTCAATGTAATAAATATTAACAAGGGTATGATGGCTCAGTGGTTAAAGATACTGACTTGTCAGCTGGAGAGCTGACAACCTGAGTTTGAGACCTGAGCGCTGTGCAGTTGGGTGAGCTCCCATTATTGCCTCAGCTCCTGCCCACCTAGCAGTTCAAAAGCATTCAAATGCAAATAGATAAATAGGCATCACTTTGGTAGGAAGGTAACAGTATTCCATATAGCCATGCTGACCACATAACCACATAAATTGTCTTTGGACAACACAGTCTCCTTTGGCCAAGAAACATAAACGTTTTTGAGTCAGGCACAACTGGACAACTGGACATAGAAAACTTTGCCTTCAATGTCAATTAATTGAATCAAGCCGAAGCAAAAACAAAACCTCTGTGTAGTTAAAGGCTTCCTCATTTTCATACCTAAATTTATTTATTCTCCACTGACTTTTGAAAGAGCTCCTACCCTGGACTTGACAGGCAACTGCCTTCGGACTACAGTTACTACTACTTAGTGCCTCTTCACATTTCCTTTTGGGTGGCTTGATTTCTAATTGTAAGGTAAAGGTTCCCCTCGCACATACATGCTAGTCTAGGAGGCAGTGCTCATCTCCATTACAAAGGTGTCCAAAGACATTTCCATGGTCATGTGGCTGGCATGACTAAATGCTGAAGGTACAATAAATGCTGTTACCTTCCCACCAAAGGTGATCTCTATTTTTCTACTTGCATTTTTACATGCTTCCAAACTGCTAAGTTGACAGGAGCTGGGACAAATAATGGGAGCTCACTCCGTTACGTGGTGCTAGGGATTCAAATTGCCGAACTGCCGACCTTTCTGATCGACAAGCTCAGCATCTTAGCCACTGAGCCACCATGTCCCTTTGTATCATGGTTTAATTAAAAGCTAGTTTTCATTCTCCTGACAATCTTAATTAATCTTTTGGTCAGAAAAAAAAGCTGGGGATGGAACATTTAGTACACCCTTTGATGCATGTTTTTCCTACATCTTCTGGTGATTGTCAATGGTTTCCAAACAATGGATATTCATAACCTTGTTTGACAAAGAGCTCACAGGACAGGATATTACAGGAATAGGAAAATAGCAAAGTGCAAAGGTCCTACATATTGAAAGCTATTAAATTACATCTTTGTAGTGGTGGATTAGTTTTCTAGAGCTTTGTTTTCTTTATTTTTTTATTTTGGAATCTTAGCAGTCGACCAAGTGTAAGAGGATACTGGGTAGTAACCATAATAGCAAAAAAAAAAAAGGCCTATTAAGATGGGGTCAAGGAACTGAATGTGTTGTCAAATTCCTAATCTGGCCATAATCTCACAAATAAGATCTAGTTAAATAGCTATGATTTATTTAAACATTGGTGATTTACTATTGTAGTCAGTAAGGTTGCCCAGATAGTGTTATGGAGGCAAAGAAATCTCTCCCTCAACCCCCTCTCCCAAATCATTTACAGTGGAATCATTTATATGTTTGGCATTAAAACTCCTACCTGCAGAAGTTGTTTTTCATACAGAAATACTTTATCTTTGTGTTCTTCAAAAGTCATTTGATTAAGGGTGTATAAGTAAACATAAAAATGGTTTGTCAGCATGCAACAATATTAATCTCACTTTAATGTCGTGGTGTAAATCGACCTTAACATGCTGATGCAGCTTGTTATACAAATTGGCATATAAATGCTTATTCAGAAACCAGAAGACTTTTTATTATTTTGACTAATGGGTACTAATTTGAGGTAGTTGTCCTCTTGATCTTTGTGTTATACATCAACATGTCAGTTCTGCTCCACTGTATTCATACTTCACTCGTGTGAACATTATGTCTATTTATAAAGCTCCCTAAAATTTTCTGGCATTTTTATCAGTTCATTGCAAAATCACAATATTTATGCTCCTCCTGTGATTATATACATGGCATTCTACTAATGTGTTGCAAAGTAGGCTCCTATTGACTTTGTTTGCTAAGCTAATAGGAAGGGAAGAATGGAATACTTGAAAGGAATCTCTCAGCAATATCGTACCAGAGGCTGAGGAGGTTTGTGTGTCTCTGTGTGAGTGAGTGAAAAATTTGCAGGCTTTTCACCCACCCCCTCCCCAGGAGACACTTATATCTTATAAGGTGTTAATAAAATTTTATAAATTCATTTTTGTCCAATATTATGACTCATCTTTTTGGTGAAATAAAACTTGGGGATTTACTTCCAAGCAAACTACATGCAACTATGTTCAGGGAAAAAGGGGTTTGGACTATGTACAACACCCTCTGATAGCTAGCTCTGATTTGAAAATGTAAATGTGTAAATGTATCAAAATTTAGACTTGATATATTCAGCAGTCTAGTTCTATTAAAACATTGATTTATTTGCATTCATAGTAAGTCAGATAGATGTTGGTATTTTAAAAGCTTTTTTTCAGTTTCCAAATGCTTCCCTTGTGAGTGTAACCAACCTTGGATGGATTCCCAATGCTGTAATTATGTTCAAACTTGCCATTAGCAAAACTAGTTCATAATTTGCTATTGTGCAAAAAAAAAAAAAGCTTATTTCATAATTAAACAATTTTACTGCTGATAATATATTCAGCAATGATGTGCTATCAATAGAAATATCAATAACCATATCAGTTGATTGTTTCCTACATCCTGACTGGGACGGAAAGTTAGATGGTTAAATACAAATTGGAGACTAAGTGTGGTTATTCTGAAATTTTAGCATGACCTTTACATTTGCCATCAAGATGTGGTGATGTGACATCAAAATTTGCTGCCTAAACTCACGTCAGGCCTAACCCAAACCATAACACAATCGAGCTAAAGTTTGGTTCTTACATTATATAGACAGAATCTTGCCAGAGTAAGTGTATGATACCTTAACTTAACAGATATACCCTGGCAGATTCTAGGGAATGTCTTTTTATAAACTTCTTCCCATTATCCACCTTTGTTTTTTGTTATTTTTTAACTAATTTTATTCAGTTGTTCACATTAAAAACAAAAATCTCTTTTTAGTGGACAACATATTTCCGGTTCATCACCTTTACATACAAATATGACAGCAATTATACATTCATATATGCATACTTAATTCTATTATTACCTTTTCCATTCCAAATTTTCAGTAAGGAGAGAAACAAACACGTTAATTCTAGTCTCTTTCATTTATCTCAGTCGAAACATCTTTTTGTTTCATTTCAATTATTTCAAATATAATCCTTTAATATTTATTTTAAAAATAAAAATAAACAATATGTGTTTGAATAATAATAATAATAATAATAATAATAATAATAATAATAATGTTACCAATGTCTCTCCTTGCTTTTAATAGTCTATATTAACTTATTAATTTAGTTGGTTCTTTAGTCTGTCATATTCCCTTTCCATTACACATTCCTTTTATAAATTCTAGATTAATACAAATTTTAACACTAAAGAAAAAAAAAAAGTATAGGTTTCCCCCCTTTTACTGCTTTGAGTGTGACACCTCAATGATTAAAATATACCTTTATTCCCTCATCTTGATTCCCAATAAAACATTTTTTAAGAAGTTACAATAATAATTACATCTTTTCATTTGGATTCCGCAGCATATTTTCCCCCCTTAATTTTTAATAAGAGTTATCAGTATCCATATTACCCTATTTTCTAAATATTTTTAATTGCAGAAATATTCTTATTACCCCTTGTCACCCTGCAGAATTCCCTTTTTAATTCATCAACCATTATCTCTGAAGAAACAGTTTCTTTTCAACATTTTACTATTTCCGTATTTATTTCATGCACCTGTTTCTTACTGCTTCTCCTCCCCCTCTTTTCCCCATATCTTTTCTCATTCCAGTTTATATCCCTCTCTTTCTTAATATCTTCCTTTTCCTTTTTCTGCTGAGTCTTTCTGCCTTTTCTGACTTCACAGGTATTCCCCCTTTTGATTGCCTTCTTAAATCTCAACTTTTTAACCTTCCTTCTTTCCCCACTTCTTTGTAGTGTTCTTTGTGTTAATTGTGTATTTAAAATGTCTTCTCCTTGAGCCAACTCCTCCTCCTCTGAATCTCTTTCTTCTTGTTCTTCAATCGCCATTTCCATTTTTTCTAACACAGAGCAATGTGATTCGCCTCTTTCCTGTAGTAATTCTCTCATATTTTTAAGTTCCACTTTTAATTCCTGAAAAGATATCATTACAGACTCTTATATTTTATGATTGTTGAAGTCCACAAAAAACACTTTTACTTTCCTTCTTTCTTCTTTCAATTTTCTAAAGTTCTCAATTATTCCAGCCCAGGGTCTATACCAAAAATATCAATCAATCCCACAGTCAGTCTTTCCTTGCTTTGTTCCTTATTATGGTTCTGCTTTCACTTTCTAAGATTCTTACTTTGTTTCAATATTTCTTTAATGTTATATCCACACAAGTTCATTCAGAAACAGGATGCTTTCCCTTTTGTTTGAGCTCAAGTTTTTTGTCAAAAGGTAGCACTCTCCATCATACAAAGTCTTCACCCTTTTCCCCTATTTTTTTATTTAGGGTTTTTCGAACCTCAATATTCCAGCACAGTCCAGTCTCCAATTTGTAAACTTTATTATTATTATTATTATTTGACAATCTTAAGTCCAGCTTTGTTTTATGCCTGTTTATTGCCAAAGTATTTTAGTCCAATTTAGTTAAATCTTTAGTTCTGGCTTCTTCCTTTCCCGGTTTGAAGCCTCGCTTAGCTGTCAAAAACATTTTCTTATTTTTTTCCCTGTCCTTTTGTAATTTTGCTGCTCACTTTTCTTTTCTTAAAAATTCAATGTTACCTTAATCCTGGGGTACTTTTGTTTAGTTGTATTGCCCAGTTGTCTCAGTTCAGATGTTATCCACCTCTTTCTTCCCTCCTGCACAAATCTTAATCCAGCTGAGTCCTCCTCTTGGGGGTGGCCATTTTAAACCACACTGCAGTCTTCTTTGTGGGGGAGAAGACCAAGCCTGGGGGGGAGATGCAGTTCCCCTCAACCTGGCTTGCAGCTTCCCCTTATTCCACCGCCCCTCCAAGGTAGCTTCAGCCCCTAATCATAATGATCAGGGTTCTCCAAGGAAAGAGCATGGACCATAGCCGCAGAGAGTCACGATCTATGGTCCGTCAGCGAGGAGGCTCCGCCTTCTTCCCTCTACCTCTGGATTTGTTATCTCTTGTCTTTCCCCCCCTCTTTAGAATGTGCTTCCTCCTTCCTGGGAACCTGTTACATTACTGTAGTCCCTCACATTGCCTACCCCATTCATAGACACACTCCATCAGAACTCAGTCCCATATTTTTATGACAAGACACTTGAAACAGTCTCAGTACCTGAAAGGCTAAGACAAGGAAGATGATTTTGCCAAGATGATATGGATTGAGGGATGAACAAAGGTGAACTACTGAAATATTTTGGGCTTATACAAAAATATATAAAAAATATATCTATATTTCATATTGTTAATGAAATTTCTTGTTCTGGCCCATTCCCCATTTTTGTATCATTTATCATAGCCTTGCCCATTCATCTTAGAAGCTATTAATATACCAAAAAGATTAAATATGTTCCTAGGACTAGGATGTTCATAGGACCTAGGTGTTCATAGGTTCAGAAGAGATGGGAAGAGGAGAATGTAACATAATATGACCTATCTCAAGGGTGCTTTTTAAAAGGATTTATATTCAAAGAAAATTATCCTTTTTTGTCTTCAAAGAAAAAAAAAACAATAAAGTCCAGTTGCCTCCTGAAAAAGCACCTTTGGGACAAGCATGACCTGGATGATGGAGAATCTCTACAGACTTATAATATGACCTCATGACTAAAGGGTGGAGTTTGCATCATAATGTCGCAATGCACAATTCATTATTTAGGCTTTCATAGCTCTGTCATGATTAATTATTTACCAGTAGCTTAGAATTAAATTGTTTTAACAATAACCATTGAACTAACAAGGGCTACCAATTTATGGATCAAGAAACCATATAAGCACTAGCTCTCCAAGACTGTTTTAGGCTCATTCTTGACCTCATCATAATGTGCTTTTGCTGGGTAACACACAAATTGTAATAAACAGAAATTCTCTGTATAAAACCCTTCCCGTGCTGCTGAATGAAAATTTAAATTTCTATCTGGATCCATCATTACATACTTGTGGTAAAGCCAATGTTTTGAATCCATTAACCTTTCATTGTGTGGTGCTACCATCCAGTGCTAAAGATTAGCTACTGACACATTTACCAAAGGATGATAAATGAGCTGTCCTTTTAGATGTCTGATTATTTGACCTTTATTCAGTTAAAAGCAAAGGGAGCTGATGATGTTAAGTGGCTGCCACTTTAGAATGAAATTGAAACTCAGGAAATGAATCTTTGGAATTGTCTCCAACACTGTGAAGTTAGGATGTCAATCTAAGTTTAAATTAAACAAAACAAAATCAGATGTAAACAGTTATTTCATTAATGTGGTTGTTATGGGGGAAAGAAGAAATTACTATTTTTTTATTTTAAAAAAGAAGGCCCTTCTGTACCACATAGGGCCATTTTCATTGATGCTTTCTCTATGCTCTTAATAGGGGCTGAACAATTAAAGCAATATTAAGAACATTGAGACCAGACTGTGTACTCCGTTAAGGTGTCAGACCACCATTGGGATACTGAGGTTCAATTTATTCTCAACCACAGAAGCTCTTGGGGTGAATTTGGGACAGTTGCTGTCTGACAGTCAAATCTATTTGGTAAGACTGTAATTATGGAAAAAAAATGGAGAATGCTACATCTGCCTTTCTGAAAGAAAGGAGTGATATAAATCTAACCAATCAACAAATAGGTAACACAATGGTTCATGGATCCTAACTAGCTTGGAAAACATAGATTGGCATTGCGATTGACACATATAAATATTGATTATTTAAGAATGTTCCATTTAGATGGAACTAATCAATTTCATCCTTTTTAGAACAAAGTTCAAAGTTAATCTTAGTAGTGCGGAAGTACAATACATATATTATATTTATCACAATAGAAATAGAATAATTATAAACAGTACATATTTCTTTTCTTTATTGATGTGTGTGTGTATGTGTGTTTCTGTGTGATGCATCTTCAAATCAATCATGACCCATGGCAAGTATATAGACAATTCTGTGCACTTTTTTTCCAGTATGGTTTAATGTTGCTTCTTCCATTTATCTATGCATATCATAGTTATTTTTGTATGTAATTCTTTTTCCAAGACATAAGCAGGTGTATAAAACTTGTCATTCAATGTAATGTTATTATTCTGTAACATTTCTAAAATAAAAATGTGTGACCTTTAACTAACATATTTAAATATTGGCATAGTAGTTATGAAAACTGCAGTTTTCATAACTTATAGTATATATTCCCTGCCCTGGTATACTTTTTATTTAAATTAACCACAATTCATTTATTAGTTCAACTTAAAATGCTACTATGAAAATCAATTACCCAATCAGTTACTCAAACTATAGTATTTATTTATTAAATTTTTACACTACTATTAATACTTTTCTCAAGGTATAAGATCAATGCATTATTTGTTTAAGTAAAAGAAAAAACAGAAATATGATTTATTAAATGGTAACATGTCACACTAAGTCCAATTTCACCCTAATATTTTCATAAAAGTCTAAACTGGACAAAAAAACCTCAGTGAGTTACAAACTACATACTAAGGTTAGTAAAGATCTATTACAAATATTGTACTTAGAAATGTATCGTTTCTTGAGGACTATATGCAATATGTACTACAAGCAATACATAGACACAACTGTATTATAATAATAATCTTCATCCATACTATGCAAAATTTGGAGGTATTTAATTGAATGGTGTTTTATTTCAAAGGCTAAGGATTAAAACAATGTTTCCCTTCAAAATGCCAAGTCAAAGTAGCTATGCCACTTTTAAATAAGTCCTAAAATAGATTCATGAACAATGAAGTAGTTATTCCTTTCCATCAGAAGGAACTGATTGGTAAAACTGAGTTTGCTCAGTTCAGATTTTCAGTCTGAAGTCTTCAAGCAAAGCAAAAATAAATAAATTAGAAAGCATCTGCTGCTCTACAAGCTTGCTGAGAAATCTTTGTAGGATTTGATAAAGAAGTAAAGAGGTATTTATGTGGTAGAAAGTGGAATTCAATCTGTAAGGAAAAAAATAGTAGTCAGTACAAACTTGAGAATTTTGGAGGGGTTTTTTTTTAAACATCTATTTCTTAATCTTTATGAATGTTAATTAAAAATGACTGAACTTGTATTGAGTTTTTCCTGTTCTTATTTCATAATAAAAAACTGAAAATCTGAGAACTTGAATAATGTTTCCATTCATTCTGAGGTAGAGTAAACATTCATTGTTTACTTGCTTTGGTTGACGTTAGCATTACTTTCTAATTCAGTTGCCCATTTTTCTATTTACTTCTTGGGTTTGGACATAACTATGCAAAATTCTATATTTTGTAATAATACCAACAATCAAACCTTTCTTTCATTAGTATGTTTTACAGTTCTGAAGCTTCTTGTCCAACAAATAATTACTGAAATACATTCTAAGATAGCTGGAATTAGTTTTTTCTTGATTCTGAATAATTCTTGATCTGAACACCTCATAATTTGTATTAGAAACTCCTATCACTTCCAATAAAAAATAAGTTTGTACAGGATTATTTTAGCAATTAATGAACACAGGATTTTTACTATGATTCAGTTCAGCTTTCCTACTCTTTGATAGCAAATTGTATTAGATGGCATGCATTAAAAGGAATTCTCTATGCATTGGCTGAAATTTATTTTAAAAAGCATAGTTAGCTTAGCACGATAATGGACTTTGATAGAGTGAAATTTAGTGGAACGACCATGTGACCATATAAATGGGCATGAGAACTTCCAATGGAAAATATTACTTACATATAATTTCCCTTTGTAGTGTCATAATGATGATATAAATGATGATATATAAACTACTACTTCTGAACTCTTACAACTGAAGCTTTTTCAATCAGGAAGAAAAAAAAAAGATAAGAGTTTCAAATATAGACAACAAAGCATTGTAGCCCATAGCAAAAGACTAATATAAACAATCAATCATGAGGAAGCTGGAAAAGATGTTACAGAAGACAGATGAAAGGTATCAACTGTCAGAAACAGTAAAAGGTGATTTGAAAATCTACTGCACTCTTTAGCCCTGAGACAAAGGAATAAACATGTAAATGGATGGTTTTCAGACTGATTTATGAGTATCGTAACTGACATTCCGTAACAGTGTATTAAAAATAAAAAAGTTAACCCAAGGTGCTGCTTTGCAAATTCCAATTTTAACATAATATTCTTTGTTTTTATAAATCTTTGTTGAATGAAAGTCTTCACTTTTATGAAATATAAATGGGTTTCTTTGGCAATCCCAAAACAAATTTGGTCTTTTGTTTAGCTAGTTTGGCATAAACAAATGGTACTATGTCTTCCGTGATCAAGATGGCAATCTATAACATCAGCTCCAGGCACAACCTTTTCTCATGGAAGAAATATATAAACAGAAATGATTCAGTATCATAACCAGAGGGGGTTGTGTCTGTCTCTGCATTGTTTATTTTATTTTCCCAATTAGAACCTTATTGCATGCAAAAGAAAACAAAGAAAAATTCTTAAGAAGTTAAGTTTAAAAAAAAAATTAATTTAAGAGAAAACAATAGGATGTCCTTAGAAGAGGATCATTGTAATACATCATAGAATGTATTAGAATGTCCCTAAATCCTAAGGATACCCATCCTTAGGGGAATTCACATCATTAGATGTGAATTTGTAAAATTGGGAAATGGAGAGAAGGTTGAAAAATTGGGCATAGGCTTTTTATTTTCTGACCAAAATTTGGTAGGATAATGGCCAAATTCCATGATTTCATCTCAATTTTTCTAACATTATCAAGAGGTCACAAGATAGGTGCTGGAGAGATTTATCCTTGAGAGTCATGTTCATTCTTTAAATATATGAATGGAGAAACTGTGGTGGCAGTACCTCCAAAATCTTGTTGCTCTTCTCACTTCTATTAGAATAATTACTCCACCATCAGGGACCTCAGTATTCATGATCTTTCATGCAGAGTTTAGAAGCCTACATCATTGGGGTCCTGAACCATGCAAACAATTCCATGACTCATGCAGACTTCTCAGATCAGAAATTAATTGCAATAATATAAGAGTCAATAGAAGGAATGTCATGATTAAAAGGAGGAATGAAGATTTGACCCCTTTGTCCCTTCCATTAGACATCTCTGTTACTGCAAATACAGGGCTTTTTTTACAGCAAGGAAACAATATAACTGTTGAATGGAATAAAACCTTTGGCGGCTGATTTTGCTATCTTACAGCTATGACTTGGAGGTCATTTTCAGATGATGTGATAATATACACACCTTAGAACACTCTGTCAAGATACCCACTGGAGCCAGAATGAAGCTATTGGTCAGTACACACCAATTGGCAATGGCTCTTGGGATTTCTTTATGAAGACTGTGAGAAACAACATTCAAATATTCCTGAATACCTGGGCAGCTGTGCCAAGCTCCTCTTGGGAAATTTGATCAGTTCTCAAGACAGTTTTCTTTCATACAGTCCTGAAGGTGAATTTTATTTATTTATGTATTTGATTTGATTTGATTTGTCAATCGCTTACAAGATACAGGTATAAGAATAAACATAGTTTTGAATACATGAGATGGATACTTTTAAGAAAAATAAAAAGAAACAATAGGACAGGGACGGTAGGCATGATTGGTGCACTTATGCATGACCCCTACAGGCCTCTTAGGAAGGGGGTGAGGTTAATGGTAGCAAATCTAAGGTTAAAGTTTTTGGAGTTTGGGGAAGAAATCACAGTCAGGTAGAGTATTCCAAAAATTGACCACTCTGTTGCTGAAGTCATATTTTCTGCAATCAAGTTTGGTGCGGTTAACCTTGAGTTCCTATCTATTGCGTGCTCTTGTATTGTTATGATTGAATCTGAAGTATTCATTTGCAGGTAGGATATTGTAATGTATGATTTTATATACTATATTTAGATCTGACTGAAGGCGGCATAGTTCTAGGTTTTTTAGGTCTATAATTTCAAGTCTGGTGGCATAAGGTATTCTGCAATGAGTAGAGGAGCAGAGAACTCTTCTTGTGAAATATTTCTGGACTTTCTCAACTGTGTTAATATCAGATACATGATATGGGTTCCAGACTGATGAGCTGTATTCAAGTATAGGTCTAGCAAATGTTTTGTATGCTCTAGTTAGTAATGTGATATCACCAGAGAAGAAGCTACGTAGGATTAGATTAACAATGCTTAATACCTTCTGGGCTATGTAGTTACAGTGGGCTCTAGTACTTAGATCATTAGAGATGAGTACTCCAAGGTCCTTGACAGAGTTTGGATCCCCAACAAAGTCTTGACTATTTAGCTTGTATTTTATTTTCTGATTATTATTTTTTTGCCTATATGTAAGACAGAGCATTTATTTATTGAGATTTGAAGTTGCCATTTGATTGACCATTCTGATTCATAGTCAAGGTTTTTTGGAGGGTAGTAGTATTGTCTGTGGTGTTGAATAGCTTTACATCGTCAGCAAAGAGAATGCAGTTGCTCTTAATATGACCACAGAGGTCATTTATGTAGAGTATGAAGAGAGTTGGTCTTAAAACACTGCCTTGGGGGAGACCAGTGTTGACAGGTACAGAATTTGATGAGATGCTCCCAATTTTGACCATTTTTTGTCTGTTTCACAGGAATGCTTCTATCCAGTTATGTAGGTGTCTAGAGATACCATAAGATTTTAGTGTTAGTAGTAGTTTGTCATGTACTACTGAATCAAAGGCTTTACAGAAGTCTATGTAGATTGTGTCTATTGCTTTTCCCCGATCGAGTTGTCTCCCTTTTTGAAGATGGGGATGGCCGTAGCTTGTGACCATAGTTTTGGCAAAGAGCTGGTCCTGAAAGATTTTTCAAAGATTATGCTTAGAGGTTCTGCTATGTAAGTGGATAGCTTTTTTAAGAAGTAGGCACATATTCCATCCAGTCCAATAGATAGGGATGGTTTTAGATTTTGCAGTGCTTTTTCGACAATGTCTTCTGTAAAGTTGATACGTATTAGATCATTGTAGTTGTCTGTGGCTTGATCCATTGCTATTTACAAATACTGAGCCAAAGAATGTGTTAAAGAGGTTTGCTTTGATGGTGTCATCATTGCAGTCTTTGCCATTAGGTCCTTTCAGGGGTGGGATGGACCTTGAGTCTTTTAGTTTGTTGTTTACAAAATTGTAGAAAGCACAGGTGGAATCTGTGCGTAGAAGATCTTTCTCTTGTTTAATGTGATAATTGGTGCATTCAGTTTTTATCTGGTGGCGTAGATTTTTGTATCAGCTTTTGAAGTTGACAACATGACCAGATTTGTTTTTTTTGCCAAAGTGATCTATTTTTGGATTGAAGCTTCCTTATTGTTATGGGTAATCTGTTTTTCCTGGTTTTGGGAGTTGTTATTGGCACATATAGTTTGATGACTCTTTTGATTTCTAGTACGAATATCTTGTAATGGTCTTCAACAATATTGCATCCATTGAATAGAAATTGCCAATCAAGGGAAGAGAGATCGTTGGTTATAAGATCATAGTTGACTTTTTTGAAGTTATAGCTGGGAATTTTGTTGTTGTGATGATTTTTGTGTGGATGTATGTTGAGACAAAAGTCAATCATGTTATGGTCACTATTGGAAAAGGGTTCTTTAATTTGTATTCCATAAGTTGAATTCAAACTATTACAGAAGATGAACTTCCCCTAGTTCTGGAGAAGGCTCAGATAGGGTAACATTTTGGCAGTCAGACAAGCCAAGATACGCTTAGGAGATCTGCAAAACTATATATGTGGCTGCTTTTTAAAGCATGCATCTCAGGAATCAGGACTCACCAGAGGGTGATGAATTCTGTCACTAATGAACCTAATAACCAATTCAATCCTAGTCAGTTTTAATATAGATGCTGCAAAATATATTGCGAACAATGTCAAAAAGTAAACCTTACTAAAACAAAAGAGCACCCAGGTCAGAAAACAGATAATCTTTTTGCTTCCAAAATCCACAAGTCAAAATTCCCCACAACCAGTTAAAACTTGCCAGTTGAAGTTTTTGGCTGATAATCTAGCAATTTCATATAGATGATCATCATCAACAAAAATGGATAGCAATGCAGATCTAATTGTTGCTGGACATGAAATTCCAAGCCCAAAGTCACAGGGAGGCTAAATCTCAAGTAAAACAGTCTGAGAGGCTCTGATTTAGTTGGGTTTTTTTAATCCAACCTTTATTATTTTTATTAAAATGTTAGGTGAAAAGCATATATAGTACTCTTTCCTCCTCCTATCTTCCCCATAGCAACAACAACCCTGGGAAGGGGATTGAGCTGAAAGAAAATGACTGGCCCAAGGTCACTCCAGTTTTTCATGCAGAAGGCAAGACTAAAACTTACTGTCTCCTGGTTTTTAGCCTGCTATCTTAACCCCTATCCTTTCAGAATATATGAATCCAATTAGTTGGCTGGGACACTATTAGGAAGAAATTCATATAAGGCAAAACAAACACATCATTTAAGTTGTTGTCTTTAAGTGTCAAATAAATATATTCCCTGATTATAGTTCTAGTGGAAATTTGTCAGTTCATTTGTACAATTGAGTTCAAGTCTTAAATCATTTTTGAAAAAAGAGTGATTCTCCCTAGATTTAGAGTTCTTCACCAAAATTATAAACACAAATACGCTACAAATAGTTGTGAAAAGAGGAAGAGATTTACAATCAGCCGCTAAGGATAGTATCAAACTGTATACCGTAATTACAATATGCTTACTTTAGAAGATTATAAAAGTCACAGTACATATTTTAGCCATGTCTTAGTTTGGTTTTTTTTTTCAAATTTCAAATTAATGCTTAGGTAGATGATGCTCTTGACTTCTTCTGATGTAGATCATGACAACTAAATGCAATCATTTTATTTCTTTATGTTTTCTTCTTTAAAAAATTATTGGAGTAGAGATATTATTCATTTTGGATTCTGTCAATTATTCCAAAATGTAACATTTTCTGCTAGTGATGCCTCCATAGCGCATTAAGCTTTTATGAAAGTAACAGTTAATTGCACATGATCACTAAACCCCAGGGATCATAATTAGCTAGAGTGAATGACTGCACATTAGTAATTAAATGTCATTCCACTTCATCGTACCAATCTTGAAACCCTGCCCTTAAAATGTCATAGGTGCTGGCTTCAGCTTGATCCATAAGGCTGCCTCAAAAAATATCACAAATGTTAAATGCTGGGCAGAACTTTGTTAAGTGGAAGCAATAATTAATAATTATGTGTCAGGAACATCACTCCGCTTAGAGAGTTGATAGGTGAGAAACTTTTCTAAAATTGTATTGGAAATAGTATTTTTATGTTAGACGGAATTTCTTTATACCTTGTCCTGTGTGTGTGTGTGTGCATGTGCGTGTGTGCGTGTGTGTGCGTGTGTGTGTGTGATACTCTTTATTATTTTCTGCCTGATGGAATGGTTGAATTGCTGCTTCAGCATTTGACCACACTATCTTTAAAATAATTCGCATTATAAAGTCCTGCCAGAGGGCACATGGGATTGAGCATTCCATAGAAAAAAGGAAGGAGAGATTTGAAATGATGCACTTGGGATTAGCCTCAGGGAAGCAAACATGGTCATTGTGGATTCATTTATGGGACTTTGCCTATAGAATGATGGAGCCAGGCTCTATTGGACACTTGAAAAATAAAGCAAAAAGGAAAGCATGAAGGACACTGCAGCTTAAGATCATATCTTCTCCAGCTGGAAAATCTTTAGATGGCATTGCTAGAAAACACTTTACTGAGCTAACCGGAAAGGCTTAGTTCAAAAGCTAATGCTGGATGGAACACGGGGAAATGCATTGCATGATGGGTCCAATATTCTGTATATGACATTCTGAAACGCTATTTGATATGATTCACTGAAAACTAATCTGCACAAAGAGCAGGTAAGTTTGATCCTTGATTGTACATCTTAAAAATGTAGGTGGAGAAAGTCTTAATGACAAACAAAAATCCAAATCAATCATATGTTGTAAAGAAGAGTCTGTAAGTGACTTTTAGTTTTCTTGCTGGTCAGCTAGTTTTCTGTAGGAATGTTCTCAAATAGAATCATGCACACTCAACCAGAATGTTTAGCCAAGTAGGCGTCATATGCAACTTGCTTACTTCTGCGGGCAATATTCTCTAGCACATCATTCTGTCTACACTGTATTATTTATTTAATTTGTGCTGTGTTGAAGATTGTGTTTTGCTTGAATCTACCTCCAAACAAAGCACCCATCTGAAACTTTTCACAGCCTCACGGTAATAAGTAACTGGGTATGGCTAGTCTAATAAAGAGAAGGACTAGTGATTACATGATAGCAGTCTTCCAGTATTTGATGGGTTCTCACCGTTAAGATTGGGTGAACCTATTTTCTGAATAGGTTTGGTGGTAGCAGTGCCTCAGATAGATGGTCCATATAGAGAGTGGTAAGGACAGCTGAAAAGATTACAGAAGTTCACTTCCCTTTATTCAGGATATTGTTATAAGCATGATTATAAGTGTGATAGACCTTGAAGCATTGTTAGAGACCCCACACACTCAAAGTATCTATATCAGGACTACTAGATTATGTAAATTTTATTCCTTATGCCATCCATCTTGTAAATTTACAGGATTCTTTTTTTTTTGCCATGCATATGTATACATTTGAACTAGACTGTGATATTTCTCTGTGTCATATGTGTGTGTGTATGTGAGTATATGCATGATGGTTATCTCTTGGTGCTGAATGCAACAAAATTTCATTTTAATATATGCTGATCAGTGTACATTTAAAGTGACAATAGTCTATTCTACTCTACTCTATTCTATTCTAAGAACCTAATAGCAGGACAAGAAATAATGTATGGAAAGTTATCAAGGAGAAATCTAACTTGGAACTAAAGAGAGATTTCCTGACAGTGAGAACAATTAATTGGTGGAACGGCTTGCCTTCAATATTTGTGAGACCTCCATCACCTCAGGTTTTTAAAAAGAAGTTGGATAGCTTCTTGTCTGAAATGATATAGGGCTAAGCAACGAGTTGCACTTGAAGACTTCCAAGGTCATTTCCTACTCTGTTATTCTGTTAAAAGGAATTAAAGTATGACTACTCAGTGAACAGCTAGCATTCTTGAACTAAGCAGAGAACTAGGTGTACCCTGATGTTGTGTTTCAGCAGCTTTGACTGCTTCTTTCAATTTGTTGGAAAGAAGACAATGTTGGCTAACTTTAACTATAAGATGTGTTGGATGTGGCAGTGTTCATGTGAATGTCTTTTCTTTCACTTTACTATCAGCTAATCTGCATTCTCTCACACTTCTCAAACTACAATTAAATGTCAAGAAGAAGCACTAACAAGGAAATTTAACCCCATGACATTTTTTCTGATCACAAACTAAATGCAGAAAAGGGTGCACTGCAACTAAGAGTACCTTCCACTAATAATTCTGTTCATAACACCATTGAAAGACATTCTAAAGCAATTGAAAAGCATACTGAATATGAAATATAAAAGTAAAAGCTTCTGTTTTCTGCCCACCATTGTCTTAACATGTTATGCTTCCTATATTTCAACATTATTCTTGTCCTAGATCTTTAAATTTAATGTTGCATGTTGATTAAAGGAAAATTTAATTCATTGATGACATGTATTTTGCTGCCATTCTACTGAATTAAATAGCCAACCTCCATATGTCATACTTTCTTCTTTCTCACTCACCACCTGAGACAATATTGTCCAGTGCCAATATAGGATGGAACCGAAGCCCAGCAAAAGCAGATGGTAATTCTGTAGTGAAGCCAAGCAGGGAGATCTTGTTGAAGGAGACTTTTAATTCTTGCTTGACATTTCTGAAGTCCCTGCAGCCAATGCCAATGAGAAACAAGAACAATAAAAATTCTGAGTGGATTAGATATTCATCTTCCTACAGAGTAAAAAAAAAAAAAAAGTAAAAGATAGAATGTTGGGCCAGCATCAACTATGAAGAAAAAAATAATATGGCCTATCTGAGCAATAACTGCATTTATAAACTCTAAATTTAGTTGATATAAAAAGGCTAATACGTTGAAAGAATAAAATTTCACAGCAGCTAAGTCTGCTTTGCTGAATACAAGATGCTACAAATCAGAGTGACTTTCATTTTGAACTACAAAATATATGTTATTTATGGTAATTTAATAGTCAGCACAATTAATTTCTCCAAGTTCTGCAGGGTTAGGGAGTAAGATATATATATTTTATGTTTTCTTTTTAAAAATTAAGAGGGATGGGAGTAGTCTGGATATGCAAGGTTAACCTATTCTGTAGAAGGGAAGCCATCCTAAAATAAAAGTTGTAACCTTAACTAAAACTTAGAATTCCGTTTTGGAAAAGGATGGTCCACATGGAAGACTCAAGAACCTATCTAAAGAATGAATTAGAAAACAACACATATTTTCAAAATGCATGCTTTCCAAAAAGGACTCAGCACCGAGAAAATCCTGTAATGTATGCTTTGGAAGACAGATCCTCGCTTGAAATTCTGATGTATAAAGATCCAAGATGTCATATTGCTACTTGGCTTTTCTAAGTGCAAGGCTTTTCTCCACTACGTCATAAATATCCTTTCACTTACATGAGATCTAGGAAGCTATGTGTATATCTATTGGTTGCTCATAGTGAGCTGAAGGAGACTTGATTTTAGCCTAGATTTTGGATGTTTAACTTGATGCCAAATGTATAGAGAGCACTTTGGATAAAACACTTACATTTTTTCTTTGAAGTTAGAGATGGTTATGTTTAATTAACTTCCTATATTGTTGTGAAGGGAAAGAAGAAAATAGTCTTCAAACATCTGATATCTTAAACTGCCAAAATCTATCACTTTATTTTGTTCCTAGATAATTTTCAGGATAAAATTTTACAATACTATACTACTAGACAACACAGTATCACAGTACAGACCTGCAAGTTTTTAGGTTCTATCATATCTCAGGACTTTAAATGGACACCTAATATCAAAAACATCATCAAAAAATTACAACAAAGAATTTTTTCCTGTGTCAACTCAGAAAACCCAAACTTCCCAAAGAGCTGCTGATTCAGTTCTACAGAGGAATTAAGTCTGTCATCTGCACCTTTATAACTGTCTGATTTGGCTCTGCAACCAAACAAGACAGACACAGACTTCCACAGATAATTAGAACTGCAGAAGAAACAATTAATATCAACCTGCCTTCCATTGAGGATCTGTGTTCAACACAAGTCAAAAAGATCTGTGAAAATATCTACAGACCCCTCACACCCTGAACATAAATTGTTTCAACTTCTATTCTCAAAACGACGCTATCAGGCATTGCACACCAGAACAACTAGACATAAGGACAGTTTCCCCCCGAATGCCATCACTCTGCTAAACAACTATTTCCCACAACATTGTCAAACTATCTACTAAGACTGTATTACTATTATTCTTCTCATCCTTCCTTTTACCTATCTCTTCCCACTTATGACTATAACCATGTTACTTGTATTTTTACAATTTGTATTGTTTTATTTGTTTTCCTAGTAAGTTTTGATTGTGTATTAGTAACCTATGTATGATTTGATTGCTTATAGTAACCTATGACTATTAGTAAGTGTTGTATCTTATGATTCTTGATGAATGTATTGTATTTTTTTCTTATGTACACTGAGAGCATATGCACCAAAGACAAATTCCTTGTGTGTTCAATCACACTTGGGAAATAAATAATTCTATTCTATTCTATTCTATTCTATTCTATTCTATTCTATTCTGTTCTGTTCTGTTCTGTTCTGTTCTGTTCTGTTCTGTTCTATTCTATTCTATTCTATTCTATTCTAAAGAGTGCGATCAGAGCAAGTGGCACAATTATCTTTAAAACCTGATGCTTTCAAAGTCTTTTATTTTCATTGACCTAACACCTAGATTTTGCAGCATGGCAATTCAAAGAATGCGACATAGGAAGCATATTTCTTGCAGGACTTCCAGATTCTGTAATAGTTTTGGTAAACTTGCAAGATTTGTTTCTCTTGGCATGTACTATATATCTGAACTAAATTCTGTTGTTTCTCCATGTCATATACGTGGATACATGCATAATTTTGTATTTATTTATCTCTTTATCATGTCATGTTTATATTTATATTAGAGTGGAGACCTTTGAGAGCTGTATGCAATGTAATTTCATTGTAATGTATGCAGATTAGTGTACCATTCAAAGTGACAATAAAGTATATTCTATTCTAAGCATACAACAATCACACACACATACTCAGAAAACACGGAGTGATCCTGGCTTTTAGATAAAAGAGAAAGCCTTCCCACAGTGAAAGGGAAAAATAGCTATATTCTTAAAGTAAAAAAAAGAAATGTAGAGATGACTTCTGCAGCTGAGACCAAGGTTTACACCTCAAGGTCAGTTTCTTTAACATACTCAGATCAGTAACAGCAATGCTACTTGCTGATAGCTATTCAGTGTTATGCACAAAATAATTTAGGAACATTATTCCAGTTCTCTGGACAAGTACGTACGTGGCAACTGACATTGACTGTTGGTAATGTTACAAGAAGCCAGCCTCAATTGGCTAAGACACATTTTGAAAACAGTCCAAACTGCTTATCTCTTGGGGTTCACTCCTTCACATATGGTTTTCACACATTATATGGAGACTTTCTGCTTTCCTAACATTCTTGCTATCAAAAGAAAATATGGATGTTGCACACAGAGAGGAATTTATTAAATAGAAATCACTTGAGATTCTCAGTTTTTGATGTACAAAGATGGATCAATGTACGCTACCCAGCTGAGATCCATGTTCTCCAGAGTTCACCTTGACATTACAAATAATGAATCAGAAACACAAGTGAAGTATCATTTCTGTTTTTAAAATAATGACTGCTCTTGCTTTGAAAAGCCACTGAGTTTTTTTTAACTCCTCAAGGAAACCACTTTGAGAGCATTAGAACTAATCATTGTAATATGAATGAGTAAAATATTTTGAAAGCCTAATAGTTGAAGTGTTTCTGTTAAGCCTAATAGTTTTGGAAAAATCTTCAGGATGGGTTAGAAATGTTTGACTGTCAGCTTCTAATACAATAATATTGAGATATTCTTGTATGGAAAAGCATGCAATTGAATTAAGATCCATCCTCAGACTATTCTGGAAAGAAATTGACTATTATTTTATTAAGGCCCTCGAAGCATGCAATAATTTGTTCTAATGATGCTGTTTCTGGAAGCAAAGTCATCATCTGTCTTCTAAGAGTGAAGTAAGGATGCCATATTGTTTTGTTTTGCTCAATTTAAAAACCCTACTCTACCTCTGACAGCACCAGTTAACAATATACTTCTCTATTTTCTCCCAAATAATCACTAGCTTGGGCCTATCATGACATACACATGTGGTTGGTCATCTTTCATACAGCTGGTTCCATTGCTTTTACCTTTTCCAGCATTCCCTTAGCAAAATATGAAGAGTTTCTGCTCTGGTTCATTGCCTCTACAGAAACATCTTTTACCTTTGGCAGATGACAACTACGAGAAAGGGAGAAACTTTGATGCCATACAAAATGCTTCGTCAAAATGTATTGAACTGAATTGCACAAGCGATTATGACAAATTGCACAAATCTCCCATATTATATTAGCTCTTATAATATTAGTTATCTATTGACTTTCATTGATTTGTAAGCTACAGGTATGGAGTGCAAAACTGTAAAGTGGAAAGCTGCCCCACTGAGTGCATTAAACTTTAGAGTAAACGTGAATATTTTCAGTGTAAATTTTTCATCATGGTAAGTGAATAAAACAGAATACACTGATAGCAGTTTGTCAGATTTAAGTGCTTAGAACTTTATTTGATCAAGTCCACACTAAAACATTTGGTATAGATGATTAAATGCATTCATTTAACCAATAATGCCATGATTGACAGCTTCCATAAAATCATCTATTACCTGTGCTCTGTCAGTCTCACTCACAGCATCTTTGTAGTTTACTCTGATTAAGAGGGTTTTTGCTGCCTATGTGAGTTGGTTAACTTATGCCCCATTATGAAACCAGGCAAAATGTTAGAACTATATCTGGCAGCTTTAGCAGATGCTACATCAGATTAAACTGTACTGCAGTTAAACAGATTCCTCTGTGGTGCTTCATTAGAAGGCCGGTTATAAAGAAATTGTTGATCCATGAAGAACTGTCTACACTGAGCTAAAATGGCTCTCTCTCTCTTTTTTTTTTTTTACTGCCTGTCTTCTGCAATCAAGAAATGTCATCTGTGCAGATTTTTATCCTTCCCCTCAGCGCTTAACTTAAAGCAACAAAGATATAAAATAAATGTTTACATCTATGAGATACGGATAATTTTGGATTGCAGTAATCAAAGTACTATACATGTACAGCCCCATAGAATTAAATGATACAATGACTAAATGAGTATCATTTGATGACTGAAATTTAACATAATTATCTGAATGTGTAAATGGAAGACTCAGATTTCACAATAAAAGTTGCTGTCTGGAATGCTAATGTTGCACAGTCTCTGTTTTGTCTTCTGCGTTTTGATCCCTCTGTCTCAACCATAAATTAGCATGCTCAATGCTCCCTGGACTCTTTAAAGAGAGTAAGATTTAGAATATTTGTGTGTGTAATGCATAATTTGGGGATTACATTACATATCTACATATTGTACATGAATAGTGCCATTTTGGCTACCTCCAGATCACCAGTTGGGGAACTTAAATCCTTATCAACAAATATGATATTTTGTTACATCCCTAAAATGAAACATTTCACAAAGTTTACAGCCACTTATTAGAGATTATTCACTAGCAGGTGTCCTTATAGTTTTATCAAGAAATTCCAGTATAGTCTGCTTAAAAACTGAGTGGACATTGCATATAAACAACCATATACTTAGCAAGACCTGTGTCAGCTTTCAAATTCAGCTGCCACAGGGGGTTGGGGGAGTTGCTTTAGACATACCAGATCTGTTTCTAAATAAATCAATTGGAGAGAAAATGTCTCTGGGTGATTGATATCATGGATACTTTCTGGATGCCTTACAACCTGAATCATATAGTTATCCAGAAGCACACCAAAATAATATCATTGACATAAAAAAATCTAAGGCTTCCCCACAGTGGTGGGATTCAAATAATTTAACAACCAATTCTCTGCCCTAATGATACCTTCCAACAACCAGTTTACCAAACTGGTCAGGAAGTTAACAACCGGTTCTCCCAAACTAGTGTGAACTGGCTGAATCCCACCACTGCTTCCCCAACATACATGAGCAACCTATCATGTGTCAGGTGTTGTTGAACTGTATGAACCCTAACACATATAACTAATGTGAGGGATTGTGACACAGGAAGCATGTCCTAAATACATTAAATTCGTTAGAATCTTACTGGATCAATATAGCAAATTTCCATGAAGCTGTGTCTTGTTACATAGGCTAATGAAATACAGTGTTGGAAAGAAATCTCACCAGGTTCCTTTCTGAGCCAGGAATAAGGCAGTTACTTGAAACTGGAGTGATGTTTATTCCAAGACTGCAATATACAATCAACTATAGGAAGCATGAGGGAGAGCCCTTCCCTACAAGCCCTCTATATATATAAAAAAATATCAGAATCTTTGTTCCACAATGTGCACCTTCTAGGAATTCTTAGAAAGTGCACTTTATAGTCAGGTACACTGCTAAGTTGTGGTTTTACCATTTGTTGATTAAAAATGGTAATTTTTTAGAGGAAAGGACCTTTCTTTCCTATTTGATCAAAGAGGTTTCAAGGTTGAGTTTCAAACAGGGAGGGATATGCACCTGATTACATTGGTATTTTCCACTGCCTTTTGATCTTTGTCTAGAGATTATTCTAATTTATGATTTTAAAACTTTTTGTCCTGATTGCGAAGAATGTATGATGAGAGGACTTTGATTTCCTTCTCACAACAGCAAAAGTTTTCTGGTAAGGATTAAAAAAAAAACCTGGTTAGCTACCTTGATAAAAAAAAAAAAAAAAACACCTCCTCATTCCTTCCTGATCCTAACCCTGAAAGCTAGTGATACGACCATATCATTGGAACTCAAATTGGAAGGATCATAAAATAAAGGACATTAGAGTTATATCCTTGATTTCTAGATTAGTAGACTTTCCTGTTAAAAGGGAAAAAATAAAGAAGATTACACAAATATAGATGATTACCCAAATATTCTGGATTTTTTGGAAAATATTTTTTTTATAGCTCTAGCTCAGTAACAAATGCATTGATTCCATATTAGTGGTGGGATTCAAATTTATTTTACTACCGGTTCTGTGGGTGTGGCTTGGTGGGCATGACAGGGGAGGGAATACTGTAAAATCTCCAGTCAGAGGTTGTATTTGCAGGTTCTCCAAACTACTCAAAATTTCCACTACTGGTTCTCCAGAACTGGTCAGAACCTGCTGAATACCACCTCTGCACAGTATACAACACAGTATTTTCTAGTTGGGGATTGAAAATGGTGTTCTCTCAAGATGTCTATTCATAAATGTCTCTCTGATATGAGCCATGAATTACATTACAGATTATGAGGAACATAACGAAAAGGTGAACTCATTCTAAAACTATTCAGCTATTAGTTGCCTCAGATTTTGTGTGGGATCCAATTTATTTTTTCAAGTCTTGATGTGAAAATCTATTTCAAATTTGCTAATCCTCTTGTCCATCCCATAGGTTTTCTCTCATCTGGAAAGCAAACAGCAAGCTGGTTGTCTTGGGATACACCCAAATGCAAAATCCAAGCCAATCTTTTACAACTCTTTCTTGTTCTGTGCCGAGTATTCTTTCTCCAAAAAACAAAACAACATAAAACAAACCTCCTGTGTCAGGTACTCTCTAAATGATTCAAAATGTCAGACAAATCACCTGTCATGCCCCCATCAGAGTCTGAATCTGAAGGGGAAGTTGAGCTGGAACAAGAACTGACAGAGATCAAGAGGGTGGCTCCCTTGGTGTTGGAGGAAACTGAGGAAGGGCAGAGTCAGTCGGGGCAGGGCTTTTCAGGATTAGAAAGGCTTGTGAACAGGGAGGCACAGGAGAGACAGAGCTCAGGCAAAGAGCAAAGACCACCCCCTCCTGATCCTAGAGCATGGAGAGAAGGCAAAACCAACACAAGGCACACCTGGGGACTGAGATGTAAGGAGGTGATGGTGGGAGGGGCATTTGTCAGGAACAAGCATGGAATCTGTGAAAGCCTTATGTTCACTTGCTGATGCCTGGAGATTACTGTGCTCTATGTTGTGGGATTTGCCCGGTTTGCCTGCTTTGCTGAAATTCTTGCCCTGGTTATTGTTTGACTAAGCTGGCTTACTGAACTACTCATAGCCAGAAGCTGCTTAAAGTGTGTGTGAGAACTTTGCTCCAGGACTTGTAGTAAACATGGGGATATTTGGTGGCAAAGTTGGAGCAATAAAGGGGAGTTAGACCTGTTCTCGGGCTGTGTTGCTTTCGTACCTTGCCCTGGGTCATCACCTCACCTCACTCACTCAAAGATAAAAGTAGGAGGAATATGACTGTCCCTTTCTTTGTACTGGCTGAGACTGGGAAGACAACACAACATACCTATAACAGGAAACAAGACAATGTCCAATCCCAGTGACTTAAGCAGAATCATGCATCCAATGCCTCTTTTTTTTCCTCTTGTCTCAAGAAGTTCCTTCATTTATTCATTGAAAAGAGTTAATTGGTTGCCTATCTTGGAGCAAACAACTCTGGGTGCTTATCAACAGGGATAAAAATACAAACAACAAAACCAATATTGAAAGAGAGAAGGGAAGGGGAGGGACCAGATGCCCAATTCATAATTATTCACATCCATTTCTTCAATTCCCCAGGTTCTAACCTTACTCTCTCAGTGCTTAGAGCAGGACTGTCAAACTCCCAGCCCCTGGGCCCGATGCATCACCTGCTGGCCACGCCCATGCCTATTTTAGAAAAGGGGGGAAAGTCCTGATACATCACGTGACATAATCATGATGATGTGAGTTTGACACCCCCGGCCTAGAGGAAAAACTAGCTCTTTACTAAAAGCTTAATACTTTCCAGATTACAAGGGGAAATGGCTTCCCAAGGTCAGAGTCTGCTAGAAAAAAAGGGATACTTCCAAATTCCTACTAGATGGCAAGGGAAGGCACCTGGAGTATGCTTGCTGTAATGCTGTATGGGATCTAGAGGAACAGGCAGATGTCTTCATGAAGAAGTAATATAATAGATAATCTGGCCCTATGACATGTAGAGCTTTATAACAAGCACTTAAATTCAACTGGGAAGAAACTGGGTGACACAATAGCTTGAACAGCAATTTGGTCCATATGTTGTCTGAAAGCAGTCTTTCTCTATATGAAACACTCCATTTATTTTGTAAATTTTTGAATGATATTTTTAAATATTTGAATATTGCAGAGCTGAAGTTACAAAAGTAATAAAATAATAGGGAAGGGAAGGGAAGACATACTGCAATGAAAGTAACATTTTATTTTTCAAATCAGGCACTGGAGAACTATGCAATGTAAATTTACTTTTGTTATACATTGTATCATATATATGATTCACTAAATGAAATTATGTTTATTAATGCAATGAAGATAAATCAACTTGCTCCACCAGCTAAAGCATCAAAGCAGCTTTTCCTACATCCAGTTGTTGGTCTGGCCACTTCTCAACTTCAAAGGATGTTTCTCAACTTATTAGAGAAAACTGAATGTTGTCCCAAGACTGAAAGAAAACTGTTTTCCTTGTTTTATGCTGACCTTAAGCATTGGATGAAGAAGACTCCAGTAATTATAAGGGTAATAACAACACCATTTAAAAAAAATGCAAGATTCATTAGTAGATTTGGTACAATTGACTAATGGGTTGTCTTTCTAATACTGTAGTCTGAATGTTCCCATGGCTTTTTAATCAACTTTTCATAAATGTGAAAGTTTCTAAACAGGTTAGCAGAATTTTAAGCATTATATATTAAAATTTCATCCATAACATGTATAACATTCAAGGATGCATTAATGTATTAAGAGGAATTACAACACACAACCTATTTTGTTTATTGAAAAGAAGCTGTTTATAAGCTTCTATAAATTACTATTGGATCTGTGTTTTAAGCTCATATAAGCCAATGTGATTTTGAAGGAAATGCAGTGAAAAGATCAAACTGATTTCGGTAAAGGGATTCAAAATGTCAATTGCAATTTCACCCTTCATACAAGATTATACAGGCTTCTGGAGATAAACACTATTAATGTCAAATTTTAAAATACCAATTTTAAAATGATGTGTCACCCATATACAACAATCAAGGAGCATAGGGATTCAGAGTTCTTGTTATAAAGCAGGAAGCCATCCTGCTAGAATCAAACACAGCTATTTCCCTGGTGGGCTATTGGAATAATTCTCAGTGTCACTTTCTATATCAGTGAATAATTTCAATAGATAATATTCAGTAGTGGCAACTGCTTCCATGCATACAGCCAGATAGCAGCTATTTGTACTGATCTGGGACAAAAAAAACCCCTGTGTTCTTAACACTACAGAGATGAAACTAATTATTTAAAAAATGGTTGAGAAAGAAAGGAATGTGATGAAGATTTTTACTAGAGTTTAAATGACTCTTACAGATATCACTTTATGCATGCATAATGTAAGTATAGAGTATATACTAAGTATATAAGTATAAACAACTAAGATGATTGGGAGACTGGAGGCTAAAACATATGAAGAACAGTTGTAGGAACTGGGCATGGCTAGTCTAGTGAAGAGAAGGACCAGGGGAGACATGATAGCAGTGTTCCAATATCTGAGGGGCTGCCACAGAGAGGAGGGGGTCAAGCTATTTTCCAAAGCATCTAAAGGTCAGACAAGTAATAATGGATGGAAACTGAACAAGGAGAGATTCAGCCTCCTATATAAAGAGAAATTTTCTGACAGAACAATAAACCAATGGAACAGCTTGCTTTCATCACTGGGGGCTTTCAAGAAGAGACTGAGCTGCCATTTGTCAGAAATGGTGTAGGGTCTCCTGTTTGAGTGGGAGATTGGACTAGATGACATATGAGGTCCCTTCCAATTCTGTCAATCTGTAATTGCTTTCATCACTGCAAATGGTTGCTAAACATGATTGTTGCTAATGAGGACTACTTGCAAGTGGGAAGAAATAATAAATTCTCCTTCCACTTTTTACCTGTAAGTTATCCAGTCTTCATCAATCGAAAAGAGTTGACATTTTGCTGGCTTTGTCACAGAAATGAGGGCTTTTCTTATAAAAATTGATGTTTCATCGGAGACTGCAATAAATTTCGGAGAAGAATATTAAAATTACACAAGGTAAGCTATCAAGAGTATTATTAAAGATTTAATCTTCAGTTTGATTCAGAGTCCAAATCTCAATTAGTAAAATCTTAACATTTCATGTCCTAACCAAGGACCTAAGGGCTATTAAGGTAATGTTTGATTATGTAGGCAGTTCAAGTAAGGTGGTTTTTTGCAAAGTCAGAATATTCAAAATTCTAATAAGTTCAAAATTTCCATGTACCTAGGCAGTCCTTTGGGTATTGTTCCAAGGGCACTTATTACTATTGGTACAACCATTGATTTCTTCCTCCATAGTCACTCAACTTCAATTTGAAAATCATAGTATTTTGTTTGTTTGTTTTCTAGCTGTTTCTCTTCAATTTCTGCACCAGATGGTATTGAAATAACAACACTTTTTTTCTTTTCTACAATAGTGATGTCAGGCATGTTGTGGGCCAGATTTCTATCTGTTGGGATTCAAAAGTCTTATAAGATCATTTTTGAGAACTTTGTCAATTTGGTGTTCCCAAAAATTTTGGCTACATTCGAACCCAAACTTCTGGCAAAGCTTCCAATATATGATTTTGGCAACTTGTCCCTTGTTTCTTACTGTATTTTATGGCCTCACCAGTTCTTCCTTTCAGGCAAATGATATTTCTTGCAGATCTTCCAATGCACCATTGTTGCTACTTTATCATGCTGCTGCTTGTAGTCAGTCTGTGTAATCTTCTTGCAGCAGCTTACCATGTGGTCCACTATTTCTTCAGTTTCTTTGCATAGGAGGCACTACTGTCTGTTTCTGTCTTCTCAATTCTGGATTTGTATGCATTTGTCCTTAAGGCTTGGTCTTGTGCAGCCAGAATTAGTTCCTTGGTCTTTGTTGGTCTCTGCTCTTAGCCATTGCCATTATTATAGATAAAATAAATCTCTTTCCCTGCTATTTTTAATGTACTGGACATGTAGTGCTTTGTCTTTCCATGTTCCATTCTGTTCTTCATTTGGTCTTTCTTGTAGGCCAGTTGGTCTTTCCAGTAGTCAACAAGCCTTCCTGATATGCTAACCTCAGTGCATCTTTATCATTGTCCTTCAGATATTCTTCCAAAGTCATTTTTTCTCCTTCAACCATCTGATGTACTTGCAACATTCCATACCCACCTATTTGCCTTGGTAGGTAGAATGTGTCAATGTCACTATGTGGATGTAGGGTTCATTGTCATTTTTTTCCTGGGATTTCCTATCCATTGCTTTTATTTGTGCTTGAATCCAATCCACTATTCCAGTTGTGCATCAAATGATTAGAGTTGCCCAGCTGTTGATTGCCTTGATGATATTTCCTCCATTGAGTTTGGACTTTAAGATCTTCTTCACTCTTTTGATGTATTCCCCTCTAATTTTTTTCTTGATTTCAATGTGCTTGATGTTGTCAACTTGTAGGATGTCCAGAAATTTGTACTAATCATCCTCATCCAGAATCTGAATGTTTTTCTTCATGGTGCATCTTGATTTCTTCAGTTCTCACTATTTTTCCTTGTTTGTAGTGAATGTGGCACATTTGTCCAATCCAAATTCCATTGCAATATCTTGGCTTATATACGGATCTTGGCTATATATAATGCTGAGCAGCAATTTTATTTACTATGGCATATTTCCATACATTTTCCATAATTCAGATCATCCATGTAAAGGAGTCTGGTAGATGTTTTTGATTGTTCAATAGCAATGGCCTGAGTTATCCAATATTGTTGACAGAGAAAACAGTGCAATGTCAAATAGTAGTAGTGATAGTGAATCTCCTTGAAATATTCCTCTCTTAATATTAACCTCTCCCAGTCTCTCATCATTAACCTGCAATTGTGTCTTCCATTGTGCCATGGATCTTTGTACATTTTTTTTTTATGTTTCTACTGACTCCTGTTATTTCTAGGCACTTGATTATCCAGTCATGTGGCAGGGAATCAGATGCCTATTTGTAGTCAAGCCATGCTACATTTAAGTTGGTCTGCCTTCTCTTGCAGTTTTCCAAAATCATTTTGTCAATTAGGAGTTGATGTTTTGTTCCTTTGCTATTGGGGCAGTTTCCTTTCTGCTCAGGTGGAAAGAGGTTATTTTCAACTAGGTGCTATTGAACTGCATCAGCTACCATACCAGTTAACAATTTGAAAGTTGTTGGTAAGCTCATTTTCAAGAACTTTGTCAATTTGGTGTTCCCAGTAATTTTTTCTGCATTCAAACCCAAACTTTGTGAATTTGTTGTTGTTGTTGCTCTGCTGTTGCTTATAGATGCATGAAGGTATATAAATGATAATTACAGAGTAGGTGTGTGAAAAAATACATTTTTCAGAAGATTTGACTACTAAGACTCAAAAAATAGATATTACCAATGATTTTCTCATAACTATTGCAAAGGAGGTAGTCCAAACCATAACTTGCAATTGCAAGTAGACCCTTTGTAAGTGAATGCCGAAGTCACATTTAACCACTAAGCTTCCCTTTTCAGACAAAAATCAAATTTGAAAAAAGAAGTATAATCATGTTCTCCCTGGCTTGGAGAAGCAGGAAAATCATTTATTTTCAGTATCTGCTCTTTGTCTGAGAAGATAGTCCAAGATATTATGTGTAATTAGAAGCCCATTTTCTTCCTTTATTGCTTTTTAAAGGTCCAACTTTCATAACCATTGGGAGCAACAGGGAGCACAATACAACGTCCTTGCTTTTCCACATTCAACTCATGGTAATTGCTATGAACCCTAGTCCATCCTACCATCCTAGGAAAGCTCCAACCATTTTGCTTTCTTCTTCAATGCATTAGGACAAAGGTTAAGTGCAGGTGTCTCCTGGGTACCTTGTTTATAGTCCCAGACATCAATATCTGTGATCAAAGTGGTCTGTTTCCCCCCTTCCCAGCCAAGTTTGCTTGTAAATTTCCTCAAGTATTTTAAGCTTTTGTTATGTCACTAATAGAATTAGAATTTGACAAGATGCAAAATAAACTTTTACTGGAATCTCAAAAGGGAGATTTTGGGAAATAGAGGATATTGCTTTTTTAAAAAAGAAAAAAAGTTGGGATTTAAATTAGTACCTGATGTTACTTATTACCTATGTATTACCCAAGATAGATAGATAGATAGATAGATAGATAGATAGATAGAGAGAGAGAGAGAGAGAGAGAGAGAGAGAGAGAGAGATAGATAGATAGATAGATAGATAGATAGATATACAGATATACAGATATACAGATATATAGATATACAGATATATAGATATATAGTGGGGGAATTAAAGATTTATTTTTGAGTCACAATTTATTTTGAGACAAGGGTTTGAATCTAACTTTTCATTGATAAATGGAAAAGCTTCTCTTTGTAGGAAAAAAAATCAGTATAATTAATGGTTTCCATTTGAAAAACAGTCAGATATAGTTCAAGGGATGGAGCCTAAGAATCTTTATCTAAGATGTCTCTACAGTTTTATCATCAATCCTTAGCATCTTCAGATGTAGCTGGAAAAAATGTGTTCCTGAAAATCTGAAGACTTTGAGCTATCCAATGTTAACAGTATTAACCTAGATCAGGGCTATCAAACTCCCAGCCTGCAGGCCTGATGCATCACATGCTGGCCATGCTCATTCCTGGTTTAGTCAAGGGGGGGAAAGTCCCGATTCGTCACATGATATTGCCATGACAATGAGTATGACACCCCTGACCTAGATGGATCACTGGTCTGACTCAAAAGAAGACCTGTTTATACATTCATCACAATGCCCTTCAGTACCTCTCAGCTATTTTCAAATATTTATTTATTTATTTGATTTGTCAATCACTTACAAGATAATAGATATAAGTACAAACATGAGTAAGAATACAGGAAATAGGTACAAAAAAATGGGGACAATAGGACAGGCATGATTGTGCACTTATGCACGCCCCTTACAGACCTCTTAGGAATGGGGTGAGTTCAATAGTGGATAGTTTGAGGTTAAAGCAATGGGGTTTTTAGAGGATGTAACAACAGAGTCAGGTAGTGCATTCCAGGCATTGACCACTCTGTTGCTGAAGTCATACTTTCTGAAATCAAGTTTGTAGTGGTTTACATTGAGTTTGTATCTGTTGTGTGCTCTTGTACCCATTTCAATAACCTCTTTGCATTGGCCATAACTGTTGAACTAATGACAGGTTAGACCCCTAGAAGAGACAGAATTGCCTACTTGAGTTATCTGAGAACTTGCTCACCTGGAAAACACTGACTGAGTTAAAGCAATTTGTTTGATAGGTCTGCTTCAAATTAATTTAATCTGAGGACATTTTGTAAGCTTTTCTTTCTTTATTCCATGTTAGTAACAGTTTGTTATGGATGTGGATATTGTTGTTGTTTTTTTCCCCACATAAAGGGCAAAGGTAGGCTTCTGAATGAAATTATCACAATACACAAAGTTCTGGTGCCTGCTTCTTTCAAATTCAAACATATTTACCTCACAGAAATAGAAAGAGCACTCCAATCTTAAAATATGGATTGTGACTCTATTCCATTCACTACAATAAATGACTGCTATATTCTAGCAAATGGCCCCAGGAATTTACTAATAAAAGTTTATATAAAATAAGATTAAGGGTGCTCATGCAAAGCAAATTTATTCATTGATTTATTCATTGATTAACTTATGATGTGATTGATTACCATTTTGACAGGAGAAATGGCTGTGGAGGCTGACTAGAAAATAGAAAGATGAAGATGTTTAAGAACAAGTAATTGTTTTTTTCTTATCCATTTATACTGAAAAGAATAATGTGAGAAGCATCTGTGGGGGAGAAAAAAAATGATTTTTAAAAGTAAGTACCTGACCAAGGGAACAGTTTAGCCAATGATAGACACTAGGTTCCATGAAAAAGTAATGCCAACAGTTAAAACTTTTACTGTCCTTTGGATGAAACCATTATAAACTCAGTAAAAATATTATAAATAGTTTGCATTTCCCTTATTGCTGAAAACATTTATGTGACACCCTGGGGCATTTATCTTTAACATGACTTAACAAATGATTTGTTAAGAAGCATCATATTTAAAAATTGGGCTATAATTGGCCAATTTGTAATGAAAGCCACTTTGGTGAAGAAACCAGGAAACCATGAATTCTAGTTCGATCCTAGGTGGGTGATTTTAGGCTTTCAGACCAACCCAGCTCACAGAACTATTGTGGTGAAAATAAGTGGATAAAGAAGTATTGTGTAGGTTTGCTGCCTTAATTTACTTTATAAAGTAAAGCTACTTGTAAAATAAATGAAATAAAAATAAATAAAATAAACCACATGTACAGTATCTATTGTTTGTAGTGTTTCTATTTCAATAAAAACTTAGAACTCCATCTGTTCTGTTCTACTAGCAAAAATGCTGAAATGGGCATACATGTTACGAACAATATTTTCTTAAGTGTTTTGTTTTGTTTTGCAATGCATCTTATAGAATTCAGCAAACATGGATTATTACTAGCAATAAAACCAGAAGGGGACATTTTAAACATTTTGTTGAGCACTTATGCTTTTTAATATACTGTATATATAATCTAAACTTGCATCGGCCCTATATTTTCTGGAAAATTATCTAATTCCAGATTGGAAGTTTCAGGCATAACTGCTTTGCAATCGCATCAGAGAACCCCTGATTGCCAATGTGAAAATCCAAAAAAACATATGTTGAATTGCCTTCTCAAAATATCTCCAAAGTATGGCAAAACCCTGAGCTGCATATTAGTTAGAAGCATCAGTTGCCAGAGGCGGGGAGGCTATTTGAAGTAATCCAAATGCATTTGGATTGAATATGGTGGTAAAATGTTCTCACATATAGCTTTTGCCCTTGTTTTACTACATGTCAAAATTGTAGGGGTGCCAAAGTCACTGAAAATTTCTCCATCAATCATGAAACACAATCCACACTTTTAAAGAATTTGGCAAGCAACACATCATGCTCGACTCTGCAGATTTCCACAGCAATTATTTTATCATCTTGGAGCATGATAAAGATGATGAACCTGCACTTTGCCTATTCAATCGGCAGTTCTCAACAAAGTGTGTCATTTAAGCATTTTCTTTCTTCTGCTGCAAATGACCAGAGCGTACTGTAGGCATGATCATTATCTTTTCATTATCATTAGGTTTTCATTTTCATTATCTTTATCATTAGTGATAAATTATTTTTTCTGTTGTTTATTATAAATGAGTTATTTTGATTATTTTAAAGTAAATATTTCATGTTGGCACCTGGTTTCTGGGCAAAATGCACATTTTTATTATACTTAATGTGCAATAGCAGCACATTGGCAGTTTATGAGGCCTGAATATAGTTGGCAACCATTTTTTAGTGGTATGTCCCCATATTCTTCACTTGGGCTCCTCCTCAGATCACATCTGAGGCAACTTTAGCTGTTTAGAGTTAGTGGTCTACTTCAACATGAATTTTTGGGGTGTGCTTTAATGGGTAATAAAGGTTGCTGATGTAATCAACAATACATCAGTGTAACTAATCTTAGGTTGCTACAAGTATTCATCTTTGCCTTTAATCACTGGGAATTATCTTCCATGGTTGTTTCGGCATAGGGTGTAGGGGAGACTGAACACCTGAATTATACAAAGATCTTTACCTATATAACTCTTGACCATTGATTTATAAAACATTTTTCACATTTTGTAAGGGCTCTCACCAAACACAGGTGTAGTAATCTTTTCAAAAAGCATTAGACTTGATTTTAAAATATTAATTCAGCACTCAAAAACTTATGAAATATGTGTTTAAAAAATTCCACCTCTTATCTGTGCTCAAAAAATGTTGAGAGGGAACCCTCCAATAGTTAACACTAATATGACTGAAAGGGGAAAAATACAGAGGGAGTAATCATATCCAGTTGAAGTAAAATACAACCAGCTACATTTCTTGTCCTGAACTTGTCCTTTTTGATGAATATAGTTATTAGCATGACAACCTCACCACAGAATATCTACATGCAATCATTTCTTGGCTAATGGTAACAGAACCAGCAACCAGGGGTGAGATTTTACCTGTTCGCACCTATTCGCTAAAACCGGTAGTTAATATTCTAAGCAGTTCAGAGAACTGATTGTTAGAAGAAATTACTGACCTAATCCTGTAAGGAAGGCAGGAAGGAAACATTCTGGTGTTGCTTACAGAAACTGCCTCTCCATTACCCTTACCACATTCTTGGCAGGACTAAACTTCCTGTCTCAGGAACTTTTCTGGAGCTTTTTTTCCCCTCCTTTGCTGGTACTTTGCTTGTGTGGAGTGACCATTCAAAATTACAATGGCACTGAAAAAAGTGACTTATGACCATTTTTTACACTTACGACTGTTGCAGCATCCCCACAGTCATGAGAGGCCAGGCGAGGAGATGCGTGCCTCGATGTGAGTGTTATTGAGTTGGCCACGCCCAGCCAATAATATGACCACCAAGCCACGGCCACCAACTAAGCCATGCCCACAGAACCAGTTGTTAAATAATTTGAATCCCACCCCTGCCAGCAACTCACAGTTCTCTGAAAACAGCTATGCTTCCCAGCTTAAGTCAAGCTTTTGTACCATCTAGTTGGGCAACACTATTGTGTTTTATCAATGACCCTTTATTTATGATCACTATTTAAGCAATATTTTAATGTCTTGACTTTTGTAATTGTAACCTTTTCTAGAAGCTGTGTGAGAGCTATTCACTTTATATTGTGGATTGCCTATTTTGAAAAAAAAAAATCATTTATACTGGCTTGATTAGTGACCCAGGTGACTTTGGAAATAGGAATCTATTAAGGACTTTCTTTGTCCACTAGATGTTCACTAGGCAGGAACCCAAGTGAAGAATTTTGATATAGGAAATGTAATTTTAAAATTCCTTCCTTGTTCTGATAAAGCTCATCCAAATTTTGAAACTTTTTGATACATTTGTTAACTTGATATTTGGTGAAATTCTCATTGCTATACACATACCTATCTATGTCAGGATTAAGTGGTTTCTAGTGAGCCTATTATATGCATAGAGGTGGAGAAATACTGAATATCTACATTAAAGGAAAGGGTTGTGAGAATGAGAGGATTTGCAGAAACAGCAAAATTAATCTGGGATAAAACAATTAAAGTTTTGTTAAAGACTAGAAATTTCCTATGAACTTTTTGCTAAAAACAGAAAAAATCAATTGTGAGTTATGGATTTGCTGATTAAAAATTATCGAATATAGGTATAATGGAAAAGAGTTTTAATTTTAAGAGGGGGAGAAATAATAGATTTGTAACTGGCGTAAATA